>CAHIKZ030002457.1:2175000-2510000 GCA_903632075.3 Acanthosepion pharaonis | reverse complement strand
TTTTTTAAAACAGTGCTCCATACAGAAGTAGAGCTTAAATTATAATTATTTTTTAAAAAATATGATTCCTTCGCTACATAAGAGTTCTCATGTTTCAAAAAACGGGGGCCGAATCCTTCAATATAATTATTAAAATTAAATTGAATTAAAGTAACAAGCCCTGTTTCATCCTCAAACGAAAATTTAATTATATTGAGGGTTTCAGCTCTCCTTTTGAAACACGAGAACTCTTATATAGCGAAGGAATCATATTTTAAAAAAAAATAATTATATATATATATATATATATATATATATATATATATATATATATAATGCATAAAATTTTAATGGTCAGAGTTGAATTAGACAATTTAACAGATTTTTAACAGTAAAATATTAAAAATAAAAAATAAATATCCGTGTATAAATTAATGAGATTTGTATTACCATATTTCTATTTCATTTTAATATGTTTCTGGGAAGCGTTCTGACAGAGGACGGTAAATGCGACACTTAGATCCGTTGTCATATTGGGATGGCAAAGAACATATTCCAAAATCTGGGCAGAATATTGCGTGACAGGAAGATTTCTTTGTCAACGATGAAAAGAATACTGAGCTGCTACGTGACATCTGTCCTTCTTTACGGCAGCGAATGTTGGACGATTTCCTCAAAGAAGAGACTCGAGGCGACGGAGATGTGGTTCTACAGAAGGATACTAAGGATATCATGGACCGAGCGTGTGAGCCACGATGAGGTCTTAGAGAGGTTGCAAACAAGGAGGAGTCCTATACTTAACATCAAGAAGAGGCAGTTGAAGTTTCTGAGACACATATTGAGGAAGGAGGGCCTGGAGAATCTGATAGGCACGGGTCGAATAGAGGGAAAGAGAGACAAGGGAAAAACAACGCATGACATACCAGGGGCCCTTAAACAATTGGACGGCACATAGAAAGAAAAGAAAGAACCCTGAGAATAAAGAGGATAATGCTTCAAGACATAATTTAGATCAGGTAGGGGCAAAATCTTTTTGTGGAGGATTACATCATTGTCAGCCCTGTACAATAACAACACAATTTTCCCAACGACAATGTAAATAACAGTCAGAAATGCCTAGGTTATTTGTACATTTATTTGCTTAGTAAATATAATTTGTGGACAGACTTGCGCAAATGTTTCGTATTTAATAGATTTAAAATACTTTTAATGAGACTAGTACAACCGAGAAAGTTTTTCATGATCAGGATTTAATTTACTCATTGATTGTTGCTAAACAGATTGTAAATTTAAATCTATTAGGTGAGATCTGTTTTTAATTTTGTTAATGAAAATCAAATAGATATTCAATTATATATGATTTCCGTCTTTGTTCTTTTTTTGTACAGACCAATTTAAACACGAGACTGAAATTCTCACACGCAAAATTATTTAACAATCAACCCCAGTTATGTCAACTTTTGTAACATACGTATATAAACATTATACAGATTACGTTTTTTAGAATTCTCCACCCCCCCACAAAAAAAAAAAAATTAACGGTTTTTTAAATATATAAAACTTTAGATAACAAGAAAAGCAGAAAGACAAATTAAGAAATCATACATAAATAAATAAATACAAATATCAAAAAGTTTGTTAATTTTAGAACAAGATAGGAGAAACATAATGAGAATATAAATCGGAATTTAGGCCCAAGATTTTTCAGAGATTATGGAGTTATTATTTAACCTAATAAATTTAAATAATAACATAATTAATACATGAATTAATTTTAATGAGATTGGCGCAGTTGAGAAAGTTTTTCATAATCAGGCTTTAGTTTATTCGTTGATGTACGTAAGATAGATTGCAGAATCAAATCTATTAGCTGTTTTTGATTTTCTTAATGAAAAATAAATATTCAATATATATGGTTCCTTTCTTTGTTCGCCTTTTTCCCATTTGAAATAGATGACTATATGGGATAAAATGTAATTAAAAAAATGCCCATGAAAATATTTGTTGTGATCTTTCTGATCGCATAAAATCACCAAGTCAGACGTGACACACAGTTAGTAGTTGATTGGTGGATTCATTCATTCATTCGTTTTTTTTTTTTTAACCTTTTGCAGGTTATTTAAAGCCAGAAAATATTTCTAGATTGTAAGATTTTTTTTTGTTTTTAAGATAATAATGTTTTAGTGATAAAAGCCTGACTGATTTAGTGATAGAAGTCTTACTTCTCTTCCCCATGACTGGGGAAGAGAAAAGGTAGATTGCATAAGATTGTAGAAATATCAGGGATATGTCATTGGAATTGTGTTTTAGTTGGATGTCATCTTCAAGAAATGTTAAGTATAGCTCTCAGCATCCGAGTGTAGATTCCATCAAGCTTAGACTGTGGGATTTTAGTTAATGTCCAAGCAGTGGCACCATACATCAACACCGCCACTAGAGTGGCTCGAAAGAATCTCCCCTTGAAGCTGTCTGGTAGTGTAGATTTCCGGATTACATCCATTTTATTCAAGACTACCCTGGCTTTAGCTATGCAAATTTTCACACTCTTTTCCTTGCCCGATTCCTGCTACCAACAAGCGGTAAACCATCGTCTAGTACAATCTTTTACTGCTAGGAGAAGACGGAACTTTATCGCCGTGGTGAAGGTAATCCATCTTTGAGAAGAAAAACTCTAATGAAATCAGGAGTAAACTGTTTAAATCAGTTGCCATTGAAATAAAACATGGCAGTCAGGTGTAGATAGCATTACATGATAAACTATGTCTTGGACTTTTATCCCACCTTTGTGGAGCGTAATACAGCCTTGTGTAAATTAATTGAAACGAAACGAATAATTCTGTTATTATTTACTTTCTTTCGTATTTTTCCAATGAAACATGACCCAGTGCACATGTTAGTAATCCGTATGTCCATTCCACGAAGTCGTTCCTTGCAGATTGACCACAGATTCTTGATTGGATTAAAAACAGGAGAGTTTCCAGGCCATTCTATTACTTTGATTTTCTCGTTGGTAAGGTTTGCCACTGTGCTCGTGAAGCGTTACAAATTTTCGTACCTTTCCTTACAGTAATGTCAATCGCAGACAATGACCGTAGGATAACTAATCGATAGTCGAAACAATAGTGTCTAGGCGTGATAAAAAAATCTGATGCAATCACAGATGATGGAATATTTTTCAAGGCTAAACAAATTTGATCACACACCCTGAAAGCAGGTTCATATTACTGCACACAATTTCACATGACGTAATGTGCGGAAAATATAGAAATCGATTACACCCTGTCACTCCAGTGGATCTAAAACTGACCGTATGGTGAAAGAAAGGAATCTAAAGCGGTTGTTTCAATTAATTTGCACAAGGATGCATGTCTGTCAGTGAACATGGTCTGGGAAAACTATCAGTAAATCTGACACTGCTAGAATGCTAAACTGTAGATAAGTACTAAACCACTGAAAGACTATATAAGTATCGCGAATACCAACAAACCATTCCAAATCGCCCGTCACTGCCATAGCCATATAGGTGGACTGATTAAAACCTTTTTATGACAAACAGTCATGTTGTCTAGTTGTGAGTGCTTGGAATAGTAATTTTATAAAAAGAATAAAATAAAAATAAGCTGAGGCCATCTGGTATCATCATATGACACAGAGAAAAACAAAGAAAATAATTACAGGGTGACTACATAAAAATGGTGTCAAGTTTATCTCAGTTCATAAAAAAAAAAGTGAAATTTTATGAAAGCACCCAGTAAAATTCTAGGTGTTAATTCAAGCTTAACATTGCTGTTACTATATTTTTCATGTATCATCAGGTTGTTGTTATTATTAATAGCCATTCCCTAAAATAAAATGACTGCCTATCCTTTTGTTGGTTGTGTAAAAAAAGTCCTGGGAATGATTATTTTCTGGCGACATTTCTGTGTTCTGACTTGAAATATTGACTCAACAGGTTGGAGTGAAGCTCACAGTAATGGCGACAGATATCACGAGAACTGCTATAGAAAATGTGGATGAGCAGTGCTCATCATCAACAGAGATGTTTCGACTTGAAGACACACCGAGATCATCATCAGCCTGGTTGATCGATTCCGTGTAAGCCTGTCTGCTGCAACACCTACATAACCAACCCGTGCTTTATACTGCAACTACGCTGAGTTGATCTTCGTTAACGTATGTGCCCCATCAGTACCACATACAGTTTTGGATTCTGCGTTTTTCTTCTCCTAGACTGGCCGCTAGTTACAGCTAGAAAATGTAATATCCTCTGTTATTTAACCCATAGCTGAAAGTGTGTGTAGAAATAAATAGTGTTGATTAATTCTGTTATCAGTTCTCAGGAACAAAGAAAATGTATGAATTCATTTTTACATTTTTAGGTTTTATTAAAATTCTAATGATCGCTTTTGAAAACTATAATCATTACTAAAGAGTGAAGGTAGTTATAATAATACCAGTTTCAAGGGGGAAAACTGTTTTTGACACACCGTTTATTTGCGAGCACGAATATTAAAGATTTCCAAGAAGATTATATAACGCCAAACGTACTAGTAAGGAAACCTGACCGGACTAAAAAATATCATCATTTGAAATTCTACCTTTTCAAAGTTAAATTTAACCTCGATAGAGTAATATGTTATATCCAATGATTTTAGTTTACTAGAATTATTGTTGTAACGCGTGTGGAAATCATCACAGTGTTTAGTTCTGTTGAAGTTATCACTAATATTTTTGTCGGGATTTATAAACTCTATATTTCGTTCAATTTCGCAAACCAATCGATGAAATTTGAATAAGCTAATTTGTTTGGAAAAATACCTTGTCAAAACCCCTACTTCGCAATCCAATAATTTCTTTACTTTCATTTTATAGGACTTCATGGTAAACAATGTATTTTAGGAAAACTTCGGTTTTTCCTTTTTTAACAGCAAAGAATAAATTCTTAGGATTTCTTACTCTTGAGCATACAACATACAATTGGCCATGAGTAAATATTTCTTTCTGGAGCCAAATTCCAACTATTTGAAGCCTTTGACCTTGTGATTTGTTTATCGTTCTCGCAAACACAGGAAATGGAAACTGGATTCTGATATAAAAACTGAAAGAAAAGATATGCAAAAAATTATTGCATTTTTATTAAATAACTAGTTGTTATTTTAATCATTGAACTATTTTTTAAAATATTGTATGTTAAATAATGAAACTTTTAATTCCCCCTCCCAAATAATGAAAACTTATTGTACTAAGCTACACACCCCAGTAAAACCAAATGTATTTTGTACATTCCCATTCACCTGTTTGCACTTCTCAAAATTTGGTTTTGATCGATAAATGTATAGCAATTTTAGAGGTCGTGACGGGCGAACGGAAGTCACAGAATTTTGTATATAGATAGATTGATGAGATTACCGGAATCTCTAATGTGTACTGAGCTGATAATTCCGAAGAAGGGAAGAAAATAATATTATCACCGAGACATAAAATTTCAATAAATTCACGGGAAAGTTAGTTACTGACAAAGAGAAATCAAGAGTGATACTGAAAGAATTACCACCCAGCCATATTCAAACGTTACGGCTTACCTCGAGACACACAAACAAGACACTCCAATGCGCCTCGCAGAATTCGGGATTAACAGCGCACATCACAAATTAGCAAAAGCCAGAGCAAAGTTAGAGAAATATATAACCAGCTGAATCGTCTTTTTTACGCTCATTATTTTGTTGCTATATTCACCAGGCACAGCCATCGCCATTATAATCTCAATGCCATGGAAGTGATAATCATAATTAATTGTCATCAATGCGAGAAACAGCAGCTGTATTAAAACCAGCCAAGATATTAACACATCCATTACAGACATATTAAGTCAGCCGTAGATTGAAACTATTATTCAGATAACAAAAACTGTGTTACGGAAAATGAGACTTATAAGACTGATTGTCACTGCCATTATAATAATAATTATATAATTAATAATAATAATAATTATATAATTAATAATAATAATAATTATAATAATGATGAAATAAAAGACGTGTCAGTAACAACAAAGGGTTTAATGATAGCTAGTACGATAAAATGGTAACAACAACAATAATGATGATGATGATGATGATAAATCCCCAAACGCTATCCCAAGTATGGCTCCGATGGCTTTTTCTATGTACCGTATCCCTTCTGGGTGTGGACGATCATGTCTCTCCACAACTTCCTGTTCGTTGTAGCTCTTTGTCATTTTTCCTATTTCTCTGATATGAAAAACATAAATAACAAATCGATCTTAAAAGTGACGTTGTAAGCTATACTTAGTTAAAAATGTTCACTACTCTTTCTCTAGTAGTTTCGTCTTCAAGGTTAGAATTTGTGTTACATATCATGGCGCCCACGTCGCAACCGGACGTGACACAAGGTCGAAATATAAAGTGTGTTTAACGGCCATACCGCGAAAAAAATTCCAACCCCACTCGGTATTTCTCCCTTTTGGGGCGCCTCAGTCACTGAGCAATAAATCCCAGCCTCCTTCCAAGGGAGAGGTACTGCCTTGGAGGAAAGGCGGAGTAATATTCAGAGAATATAAATCCTAGCCAAAAGGTGAAGATTTGTTTAGCTTCCAACAGTATCAACTGCTATTTATAAGGTGGAGATTTGTATATGAATACAAGGGAGTTATTAACAAAAAACTTCCAACTTTGTAGCCGGGATCGAAAGCGTAAACAATATTATACACTGATCTGTCTGGACAACTGTCCCCATTTTGGCCGTTATAATTACAACGTTTCGACCTTAATATTTTCCTATCTTCTTCAGGTGTTTGCCGTATTCAGCAAACTAATGGACATTTCAAACTAGACCCTTTATTCACTCCACATTAAATACATTTTCCTGGGCACCTCGAGGTGGTGTAATGGTTAGCAAGCTTGTCTCGCTAGAACGATTACGAGTGAGTTCGTTCCTCACTGGGTGCCCCTACTTTCGGCCTTGTGCCACATCTATGCTACGCTTGGAAAATCAACATTAAATACATTTTTCTTATTTCATTTTCTATGCAACGTAATATTTTTGATCGGTTATGATACAGCTCAAGCTTTTGCCACTCAGCCATGATGACTTTCATTTCATATCTCAGGGGTGAAACTCAGAATCACTATGTAACTCTCTTCTTCTTCTATGTACCTTGTACGTTCGGGGTAATCATGGCTCTCCACAACTTCTTTTCCATTGTAGCTCTTAGTCAGATTTATCTTATCGTTATCCCTCCCAATTCCTGTTTTGTCAACTATTTACACAATCACGTGATGTAGACTCTTCACTGCTCTCCTCTGTTTTTCTGGCCTTCAGTATATCCTGTGAATGTCAAATTCTCCAAGCCCTCTTTCCTCATTATGTGCCCTAGAAATTTCAACTATTTCTGATGTTTATAAGTTTCACCTTTGTTTCCATATTCCCTAAAATCTTGTCGTTACTCACATGTTCAGTCCATGATATTCTCATCATCCTTCTGTAGAACCACATTTCTATTACCTCATGTTTCTTCTTCATCTGTAGTCCTGGGTATGACGATAAGCTGCATCTGGCAGCAAGGGCTCTAATCGGGAGATTGGAGGTTTTGAGCAGTGTGGAACCCTCTCTTAATTACTGTTATTCCCAGGTTTACTCTGACCCTGGGAGGTAACACCTGTTATGGGCAAATAGTGGCCCCGAAACAAAACAAAACATTATGAAAGTATAAAAATACATTGTTATAGTAAAAACATGAGCAACTCATTTTTATATAAAAACAGGCAGCAATACATTTTATTTGTATTAAATGGTATGTAATTGCGTTCAAATTACTTTGATTTCGGCATTAAATAACCCATAGAGGTTGATAAATCAATTAACCAACGAACTTCATCTTTTAGGAGATTGTCCAGTATTCGACGCCATATAGGTGGACCGTTATTTTGGGGAAGGAAGATGAACTAAAGTAAATATCCTGTTCAGTAATACAGATTTGCTTGTCAATTCCCTAGCTATAATCACCTGACGATGTTCCCTGGGGGTTATCTATGCTCATGTGCTTGAGTTGTAGTAGGAGAGCGCCATGATGGTTGATGTGCGTGTGTTTTCTTTAAGTTTGAAGGATGAGGTAGCCGAATGGTCATATCTAGAGGTTTAGAAGTAGCTTCAATCGGAGATCGGCTGAGCGGACTGCGTTATTAAACCTGAAGGTAGCTTTAACTGGGTCGACCCGCAAACTTATGCGTTGCTTTTATCGAAACTTCTCACCATATCACACACATTTCCCTGTGATGCATGTACCATCTTGACACCTATTAGAACCGGTGTCAAGAAGAGTTGATTGGTCTCCGTATATCTATATCCCAGCGTCACTGTTACTACTACTACTACTACTACTTTTATTAATATATATATATGCATGTCCTTGTGGATGATGGATTTTTCTGCCCCACCCCATAGTTCCATTGCCAACGCCGAAACGTTGCCAAGCCTCTTGCTAGTGTATCGGTACTTTTATGACAGATGTACTTTTATGACATTTTTTGTGTCCAGACTTTTAGAACTAGACGCCACCAGGCCACCTTCATTGGGTTGACTCATCCTCATTCTCTTCCAAATTCCATTGGTGAAGAGGAAGTTCCTCAGAACTTTTGAATTGTGGAACAGACTCTCGAGAGGGTTTTGACCGATTACGATAATCCTGACCTCTTCAAATCGAGGTTCAACCGTTATCAATCATATCTTTGTAATATGCACCACTTGTTCCCTCGCTGTATGTCCTTAAAATAACAGTATTTAGTAATACTCTGCCTTGAGTGGCTCTTGAAGCTTGTATTGAGTGAACAATAGCTAAAAATATTAAAGTCTGAAAATATTAAAGCGAAGAACTAGATAACTATCTTGACCCTGTCCGAGACTTAAAACAATTGTGGAACATGAAATTATTAGTAGTGCCAATGGTAGTCCAACCACTGGGAATATATATGTGCTAGTTGGTTTGTTCTATAACACGTGTTAAGCATTATTGCAGTGTTAGGAACACTGAAAAATAAACTAAAGGCAATGGTAAAGTTAGCAGAGTTGATCATAGAATATAAATGACCTGATAACAAAGAAGGCAAATTATTTCCTTCAACTTAATATATAACGAAGTGGACACAGCTGTATTTACTTTCACAAAAATCAATAATTCTGCATATATGATCAACATAATCCCTGGATTACAAGAAAATGAATGTTCTATTTCGGTAATATTTAATCCTGCCACTCTCTCTCTCTCTCTCTCTCTCTATATATATATATATATATATATATATATATATATATATATATATATATATTATTCGACTCTCCTGTCGTATTCGACGTATGAGGGTCAAGCAGGTCAGTTTCTAGGAAGCGACAGCCAGACGCCAGCATACTGGTGAAGGCTTTGTGCAGAAATATCCACACTTTTTGAAGGGCCGAATACAGGGACCTAGTGCACTACGTGCCATAAGGTCCGCAAACGATTTTCTGCAGGTTTAGAATTCAGAGTTGTCCTTCTTCTAGACCACTTGCCATCCAAGGCTATAGAACCCGGTCTGTCCTGCTATTTACGCATAGTTGGAGAGAGAAGAAGAGGATTCATAGCTTTCCCAAGAGTATTAGCACGTAAATGAATGTAATGGATTCGACCTCTCCGATTCCACAGTCCGAGCCGCTATCCATTGCTCCACCGTACCACACACACACACACACACACACACACACACACACACACACACATATATATATATATATATATATTTTGTTTATAGGTTATTTATATGATCTGTGTATAATTAATAGTATTAACAACATTTTTCGGCATGAATATCCGAGAAATTTCATAGAAAATATGTGTCATCCGACAGGAATCAAACCTGTATCCTATACGTAACCGTCAAATATGTCTGACGTGCTATGCTATTTAGCCACAGAGGAAGCGTTTGCTCAAATTACTGTTTTTAAACAACAAATTCCTCATAGTTTTTCACGGACAATCATATCCGCTCGAAGCGTATCTTAATGTAAACAAATGAAATCATATATTATGAAATGGATTAAATTCGACCATTTATATATAAAAGCAAATATCAAAATCATTTTTTTTCCAAATTGTCTTAATCTGCAAAACAGGCATATCACGTTGAAACACTGGTTTCCGTACGATCAATGAAGTTAAGCAGCGTCGAGTATTGTCAGTACTTAGATGGGTAACAGCTTGGGAACAGCAAATGCTGTAAGCTTAAATGTGCGCATGGTGTAATGGATAATGGCTCGGAATTGTTAATCGGAGTGCCGAGTTCCAATTCCTGTTGATTTCGCTATATTCGCTTAGGTATTAATCCACCGCTTCTCCCCCAGTCATGGGTTAATTAGTTAGACTTGTATCATTACGCCATTATTTTCTCAAAAAACAAAAATTCTTATAATCTAAAGATATTTTTTGGCTTTAAATAATCTGAAAAGGGTTGATAAACGGTCAAAAACGAACGGATGAATCAATCAGGAGCAGAATTTGGAAAAAGTTGCCAACGTTGAATTTTATGGTAAAGTAATTTCATCCAACATGAAAATTGTTGCCACAAGATAAACAAAAGAAAGAAAAACACACACACACACACACACACACACAAAAAAAAAACGAGCAAAAAAGAAATTGCACGTTACTGACTTGAATAGGATGTAAAAATGCTAACAGCAATGGCGATCGCCATATTTAGACCGCATAATAAGTGTACTCATGTAAAAGAAATAATCAATGTAATTTTGATCGGCATAAATAAACACGGACGTCATTGTGTCAAATAATTACTCATCTATATTATTATTATTATTATTTTACTCTCCTTTATATCTGCTGCAGCAGCTGATTGTCCTGATGCCACCATCTGTGCTCAGTATTTAAACAACGTGTCTGTATTAAAAAAAAACAAACTTTAGTTTAGCCTGAACTAGTGCGTTTAAAATCACCTTTCCATTAAAAAAAAAAAATCAACAATTTGCAAGTTTAATTCTACTGATTTACCGACATGCATGGCTGCAAAATCATTTATATTTATCAGCAGTAGCACTAGTACTATACCTCTCGACTATAACTGATAAGACATTTGGATTCATAGAGGTTAAATTCTCCTTTATACAGGGTGCGATGGAAAAACTGTCGACGAAGCTACGCAAAAAATGAAAATAACACTGACATCTCATTTTAACAGATATATTTACCAGAATTACACAAAAAATATCTTGAAATATTACAGAATAAATTTATTCAATAACACTGCCATTGGCGACATCCACGGCCTCCAGATGACTTCGGAAACTCCTGTATCTCTTCTGGACGGTCTCCTTGTTTAAGTTGGTGAATACTGCCATAACCCTTGCGTTCATTTCATCTTTGGTGTTACACGGAGTTTTGTTGGTCTCTACCTAATTGCGACCCACACAATAATCAAGTGGGTTGCAGTCTGGGGAGTTAGGTGCTTAAATGTAAGGGCTGATGTGGTCGCAGACATCGACTGACAATCATTACTGCGTTCTCCTGCTTGTGTGGTATGGTGCACATAGAGACTTCTAACAACCATCCTCTTGATCCAGGGCCGCCATACCTCCTCAAGGTACTTGATGTAGGCCTTCGTACTCTCACCAACAAATTCGGGAGTTCAGAGTGAGTTTTCTGAGCTGCCGTATCTTCTTAATCACCATTAGACTCATTCAACTCTTTCCGAATCCTCTGCACTGTGCACAGATTGACACCCAAACATTCTGAAATGTTCGTATTGAAGCTTACGGCGCGAACGACAAGGAATAGAGCATTATTTTCCCTTCAAGTTGCATGTGTTAACCATTTTAGCTATTGTTGCTGTTGGATGTAATTATGGGATAGGGTTTTTGTTATTTGGTAGAGTTAATTGTTCTTTTTAACACCAGTCCATGGCTTCTGATGAACTATTCTCTTTTTTAAGAACTAAAGAATTCAGAATTCGCTTGATGCCATTTTTAGTCATTGATCTTGGAAAACGGTTGTATACAGAGGATTTTTGAGGATTTCTTAGGATTTTTAAGTTGTGACTGTATTAGTCACTTTAATTATTTCTTATCGGATATTTCGCAGCAACAGAAAAGATTTTCAAAACACATCAACACAAAAAAGCCTTCATATATATATATATATAATTAAACCTAAAGAGACAGACAAACCTTCCAAAGTTTCACCTACGCGGATCGTCAGGGAATACTGGCTAAAGAGGTAAAGTAAGAAAAATTAGTTATTCTACTTTCTCGTATCGGGAATTTTTCTTTGGACTCTGAACTTGGATGTTAGACGATTGTTTTCGGCTGACGTACATGTTCTCTGTTCTTTCTTTTTTTTATACCCTTTTTTCCCCTTGGGTATTGGTTTGATTATTTGCAAATGAAGGTACCTAAGGTTTTCCGGACGAGTATAATTTCTTTTATTTATAAGATTATTACTATATATATATATATATATATATATATATATAGTAATAATCTTATAAATAAGAGAAATTATATATATATATATACATATATATATATATATTCGTAACCGGTAGCACGACACGGAGTTTCATGCACAACTCAATCTTCAGTTGCTGAGTGGAGACTGACCGTTATATAATTTAAATTTTAATAAAAATATCTTTTTAACGCAATGCTGACGGGGATTACGGTTTTTGTTTAAAATACATACATATATATATATATATATATATAAAAAAAAAATAGACGGGATTCATATTTTATTCTTAAAATAAACCGGCATTAATGTTTTCATTTTCTATATTATAAGAAGCGGCGAGTAATGATATATATATATATATATATATATATATATATATATATATATATATATATATATACAGTAGCGTCCAAAACTAAGGGACAAAATTTTAAAACCTAATATTTGTTAGAAATAACAACTGTGAAAAGCTGAAATTTTGACAACTGGTAGTCGTTAACATCCATAAAAACATACTAAAATTTGAATCATTTGCAAAGGATAGAAAAAGAATTATAACAATTATTTATTTATTTTCAAAATAGGATAGTCCAAAAGTAAGGGACAAAATTGAGAAAAACAACGTAAACAGTATGCTATATTCAAGTTTTTGATGTCCTCTAAAGAATAAGTCTTACTTAGTCATTTGTAAACGTTGCATCAGCCGGCACCATGGCGAAACGCCAAAAACTTGATTACTCTGTGAGACAAGCTATTGTGAAGCTACACAAGGAAAAGCACACCATTAGAGAGATTTCAGAGAAAGTGAAACGTTCCAAGAGTGTTGTAGGCAGGGTTGTTAAATCCTACAATGATACTGGAAAAATAGTTAGTGCTTTTAAAACCGGCTGACCCCGCAAAACTTCGGCAAGAGAAGATCGAATAATGCAGCGTATATCATTAAAGGACCGTTTTAAGTCTTGCACAGAAATTAAAAGGGTTATGAATAGTACCTCATGTGTTAATGTGTCAAGACAGACTGTTTGTAGACGACTGCAAGAAATAGGGCTGTTTAATCGAACCCCAGGGAAGAAACCACTTGTTAGTTCGAAGAATAAAAAGAAGAGATTAGAGTTTGCAAACAGGTATGTAATTTGGACATATAAAAATTGGGCAAAAGTATTTTTCAGTGATGAAAGCAAGTTTAATTTATATGGAAATGATGGAAAAAACAATGTAAAGAGACGTATTGGTGAAAGATTAAGTGCAAAATGTACAAAGAAAACTGTCAAGTTTGGGGGCGGAAGCGTCATGGTATTTGGAATGTTTTCTAGCCAAGGTACAACGCCTCTTGTCCGGTTACAAACTCGTGTAAACGCGCAGATCTATAAAAACATTGTTCAAGATCATGTTGTGCCAATCATACAGAATTCAGGTTTCGATAGGGCTACCTTTATGCAAGATAATGCCCCATGTCACAAGGCAAAGGTGGTAATGAGTTACCTTAGCGAGCAAGATTTGGAAATTATGGATTGGCCACCGCAAAGTCTTGACTTAAATCCAATAGAAAATCTTTGGAAGACCTTAGGAGTGAAAGTTATGGAAAGAAATCCCACTAACACGGAGGATTTGTGGGTGAAGCTTCAAGAAGAATGGTCTAAAATTAGTATCGAGGATTGTCAAGAACTGATTCGTTCTTGTAGTCGAAGATGTGCAGCTGTCATTGAGAGCAAGGGCTCATTTACTAAATATTGATTGTACATGTATTTTTATTGTTTTTTTTGCCGTTTACATTGTTTTTCTCAATTTTGTCCCTTACTTTTGGACGTTCCAAATTTGAAAATAAATAAATAATTGTTATAATTCTTTTTCTATCCTTTGCAAATGATTCAAATTTTAGTATGTTTTTATGGATGTTAACGACTACCAGTTGTCAAAATTTCAGCTTTTCACAGTTGTTATTTCTAACAAATATTAGGTTTTAAAATTTTGTCCCTCAGTTTTGGACTCTACTTTATATGTTTGAATAGACGGATCTAAAACTATAACAAATGTGTGATATCTTACCAGATCAAATGGTAATGATAATGGTGATATTAGCCTTTTCCTTATAAGGAAACATTCGGCATTCATTGACCGAGCTATCAGTTGAAATTTATAAAATCTTTATCTTAAAACATTTTTTTGGAAAAATAGATTTCTCAAGTCCAAATAATCACCCATTCATAAAGAGCATGAAAAAACACATTGGAAATAACTACCTAAACACAATTTTTAATCATTTCACTCCAAGCAAGTCAATGATTCCACTAATTCGCCAGGAGTTACTGAATGCTAGAGAATATGCGAAAAAATGACTATTAAGGAGAGAGAACATTACAAGAACAACTAAGAGAACAGAAGATAACGATTGACATTGCATTTACATTTTTGAACATCAATGTTGACTGGGAAGCAAGAAGCTGGAAGAGAGTTCCACAATCTAGAAATGCGAGAGAAGGAACTGCTAACATAAAATTTAAGGTTACATCTAGCCATTTTAAACTGTAAAAAGATGAGACCTAATAGCCAATCGAGTATTGCGCTTAAATTCATAAAGTCTTGGTACCATAGAGGAAAGTTCATCTGAACAATTACCATGAAAATATTGATGGAAAAGACACAGGGAAGCTACATTATAGCGGTGGAAAAGCGACTGAAACCGAGATGCCAGGTCAGAATCAATAACATTGCATATTCTTCTTTAGATTCTATCAAGACTCTCTAAATAATCTTATCTTTAAAGCCGAATATGCAAATGAACCATCAAAGTTTGGGTAAAATATAAGACAGGCTGAAAGAAAGAATTTTTTCATGCGCGTTTAGTATTATGCGCAGCACAAGGGTGGACATGCTCCCAGACAGCAGCCCCTCCAGGGTCACTCCTTCGTGACTGAGGTATCCCATTAGGGAAGTGTCGAAGGAGTTGGGCAATTTTCTGTCGCCAGTCCAATTTACGCGTGGAATGCCCACTTTAAATTCGGCCAGATGCCACATTCCATTCGAGTGAGTGGGGGAAAAACTACCAAACCAGATTCATTTTATATCAGCGCTACGCAATATTTGCACACACACAAAGACGGACTTTACATATAATTAATAATTTATCAATATTTTTGACCGGGGACGCACAAAAAAACAAACAAACACACACACAAACACACACACACACACACACACACACACACACACACACACTGTTGCGGAGTTATTTCGCGGTGGAGTCTTGTATTTGTACTAAATCGGTCCTAAAATAGGTTCGACGTACAAAACGTTAGGAACTTGATATAATAGGTATTATGCAGAGTAATATTGTTGTGGTCGCTGACTACTTTAGTAATCGACTAAACTTGTTTTTATCTTAGTTGCTACGACATTGACTAATGTTTAGTCACCCCCCCCCTTACGAGGGTATCATGTGGCACAAGGCCGGTTTAACGTGGGATCTCCGAGCCCATGGGCTCGGCCAAAAATATGCCCATTGAACCCGTATAAACGGGCTCAGGGTCGGTTTACCTCGGCGTAGCCTCGTTCGGGTTCCTCCCCGCCCGAAGGCAGAGAGTTCAACCGTTCAGCGGGTCGTCCGACATCGACTGACCCTCGTCTCTCTTACTACTGCTACTTATATTAGGTGGGAGAGTCTATTAACTATAGAATAGGGGTGTTTCACCATAACACACACACACACACACACACACACACACACACACACACACACGTGTTTCTCTAATTCGTCTTTCTTATTGCCAGAAAAAGTTTAAACTTGTTTTTATCTTGGTTGCTACGATTACAACGTTTCAGTTCTTGTACCGGTGGTTTTCGTCAGGCGCTGGTCGTGTTTTGTAAAGCTCCTAGAAAATTCGAACCAAGCACTTCTTTAAGATGGGTTTTGTTTATATTCGACTGTCTGTTTCAATATTTGTTCATTTTTTTCTCGTTGTGTCATGCTTGTGATGCTGTGTTTTTCTGTTCTACTGAACCAGAGTATAACAATTCCACTACCCGACACAGAGATTGAACGCTATTGCATTCAGCTTTATCAACGTTTATATCCGCGGAGAGGTTTCTCTTTTTGGATAAACAGGTAATGAAATGCTGCAATCTGAAAAAAAAAATTCTGTCTGAAGTTCTAAGAACAGGAATTACCATTATCGATATTATTTGTATTCGGTATTCACATAGGATTGTGAGTTCAAGACTCGTTGGAAACATGAGGGATTTGCTTTTTACGCTTGTCAACCCTTTGTAGGTTATTTAAATCCGAAACAGATGTTGAGTTGTAAGAATAATTCTTTTATTTTTTGCAAGTGAATATTGGATTAACAATTTTTTAGGTAAAAGTCTTGCTATTTAACCTATGTCTGGGGGGAAAGAGGTGGATTCATATCGCTCGCAAAGGTATTGGCGGGAAGTGAATATAACAAACACGACTAGAATTCGAACTTTGGTTTCCACAGTAGTAACAGGACAAGTAAAAAATTGTGCAGTACTAGAAAAGAATAAGCTGAGTAATTTCCTGAAGGTTACCTGGATTGACAGACACCTAAAAAAGGTCGGAGAGCCCATCGGTCAAAATGTTGTGAAAGCAACAACAAACATGGGAGCATTAATCTAATGGATAACAGAATAGGGAAAACCAAGTGCCAATTTGAATTGGGATTGCATATTCATGGGGCGATATATATATATATATATATATATATATATATATATATATAGTGTTGTCCGGAATAACATTAAAATGAGGCAAAAATGAGAATAACACTGACATCTCATTTTAACAGATATATTTACCAAAATTACCAAAAATATTTTGAAATAGTAAAGAGTAAATTTATTCAATAAAATCGCCATTGGTTTCAACCTCATCCTTGAGATGACTTCGGAATCACCTGCAACTCTTCTGGATAGTCTCCATGTTTATGTCGGTCAATGCTGCAAGGATTACCTTGCCTTCAGTTCATCCTTGGTGTTACAAGGAGTTTTGTTGTTCTCTCAACTGCACCCCACACATAATAATCAAGGGCTTTGCAGTCTGGGGAGTTATGTGGCCAGATATAAGGGCTGATGTGGTTACAGAAATTGTCTGACAGCCATGACTGGGTAATCCTGCTTGGGTGGCATGGTGCAGAATCCTGTTGCCAGACATTGGGTCTTCTAGCAAACAATTTCTTGACCCAGGGCAGGATTTATCTCCTCAAGGTTCTTGATGTAGGTCTGTGGGAAGATGAATGGAGGCATAACGTCGCCATCACCCTAAACACTATGATGCTGACTGGATATCTCACCAAACTCTTTCCGAACCCTCTGCACTATCCACAGATTGACACCCTGACACTCTAAAATGTTCGTATCGGGGCTTCCGGAGCGAATGCCAAGCAGTACAGTATACCGTTTCCCAATTTCTGGCGTCATTGTGCCCAACTGACCCTACTATACTGTGCAGTCGGCAAAATCGAAACAAACAACGCGCATGCGCGAAATTAAAAATATAAAATGGCGATAATTTACCACTCGCACCCTGTATATGATAATAACGAATCTAATTATATAGTAATTTGAACCATCTAAGATATATTAAAATAGAAAAAAATATTGAAAATCCACTTACACTGTTGCTTGAACCGTCTAAATCTTTAAAAAAATATTTTTGTGTTTATTTAACATCTGAATAAAAAGAAACAGTTCTTCAAAAGTGTCCATCTGCAAAATGAAAACGAGGCAACAATCCAAAAGACATAATACCGGACGTTACAACAGTTTTGTTTGAGTTTCTATATATCAGTACTTTTTAATTAAAAGTGCATGTCTATATATAGTGAATTGGTTTTGGGACACTGCCACAGCTAAGGTTGTTGAATTGACAATTCTCTCGGATACAGAAGCCATAAAACATAAACAGTGAGAGTAAAGATGTGAAAGGATAAAAGAAAGAGAAGATAGGAAAGAGAAAGAAAGAGAAAAGAACGGAAGGTCGATAAAAAATGTAAAAACAAAACGAAGTGAAAAACACAATCAAAAAAGCATGTAGACTGCCGTAAGGAGATTGTGGGGATCGAAGAAGCTGATATAAAACTGACACAGGATGGTTAAGTGTCAGAAAATGGCACTATTTATGAAGCGAGGAAAAGGTACGAGAAACAGACAAGTAAAACAGAGAAATATCATTAGAGGATCTATGGACAGAAAGTCAACTTCTATAAGTAAAATCAACATGTTTTGAATATTTTTGTTTTTCTTCTTTCATGTGACGTATCCCTTCAGGATATTGGCGATCAATCTTATCCTTAGCACCCTTGGAGAACATTGGTCCAATTACTATCCCTGGATAAAGATATGGTCATATATATATATATATATATATATATATATATATATATATATATATATATATATATATGTATGTATGTGTGTGTGTATGTGTGTGTGGGGCAAACACACAAGGCACATACGCACACATATAGATAGATGTGTATTGTAAATGCTTCGCTCTCTCTCTCTCTCTCTCTCTCTCTCTCTATATATATATATATATATATATATATATGCACACACACACACATATATATATATACAGAGAGAGAGAGAGAGAGAGAGTTGAGCTCTCATCGTGTTTATATCAATCTACTTTTAAATACATCCTGTCTATCTATCTATCTATCTATCTCATGTTTATATAAATCTTTCTATTCATCATTTTTATCACTCTCTCTCTCTATTTCTCTCTCAATCTCCCTCTCTCTCTCTCCCTCTCTCTCTCTCTCTATATATATATATATATATATATATAGTTTTCCTGGAATGTTTATGCCGAATTTAAGGAAAATTAAAACACAAAACTCATTACGGTGTTTTTTTTTTCATGTCCTCCAAAGAATTAAAATTTTTACGCCTGAGATTATTTTGCGAAGACCTGAATAAATGAAAATCCGAAGGACCAATTCCTGGTTAATATGGCGGGTGATGTAACACATCTCAGCGAAGCTGCAACAATTTTTGCAGAGTCGCTAAAGAAACGTGTTGTCTGGCAGTCTCCTGATGGAAAACAACACCTTTACTGTTCGCCAGTTCTGGTCGTTTTTCTTGAATTGTTGCCTTTAATATTTCCAGTTGCGTGGAGTAATTTTCAGAATCAATTGACTGGTTACTTAGCAGAAACTCATAGTAGAGGATTCTTTTCCAATCCCGCCAAATGCACAGCATGACATTCTTTGGATGAAGACCAAATTTTGAGGTGCCTAAAGTTGGCTCAGGTCGTTCACCCAGGATCTTTTTCACTGAAAATTCACACACACACACACACACACACACATATATATATATATATATATATATATATATATATATATATATAAAACCTAGTGAGCCAGACAAACCATTAGGTTTATCTAGGTCTGCTCTACGGTTGTATTTTAGTTAGTTGTTTACTCGTGTCGGGGATTTTTATTTCGGCTTTAAACCTGTATCTGTGCGATTTTTTTTTCGACAGACTTTCATGTTTCTAGCTCTTTCTTTTTTTAAATTTTTTTCTTCGTGATTGATTTGATTATTGGCAAATCAAAAATTCGAAGGTTTTTCGAAATATATATATATATATATATATATATATATATATATATATATATATATATATATATATATATATATATATATATCATTGTTTCTTCCTTCCCTCATTCCTTCAGTATGTCTGTGAATTTTCTCCATGTCATCTTTCCTGATTATGGGTCCTAGAAATTCCAGTCGCCTCTTTCTTGTCATTTTTGTTTCTTTAAAATTCCTCGTTGTTCACATACTCCATACGTGGTATTCTCTGCATCTTACTGTAGAACCGCATTTCTATTACCTCAAGTGTTCAATTAATCTATGAAGAAATTGTCCGGCATTCATAGTCACAGAAATACTGATATTATGTAATAGCTGACCTCTTTTTTGTTTCTTTCCTATAAACTTTTCTTCTTCAAGCGCATAGTGTTGGCAAGAGCGAGTGCAAGGATCGATCGATAGATCGATTGAAAGATAGATATATATCAACAGGATGAATAGAGAGATAGATTGACATCAACATGATCGATATATAGATAGATATTAACAGGGCAATATCACTATCTTTCTTTCTTTCTTTCTTTCTTTCTTTCTTTCTTTCTTTCTTTCTTTCTTTCTTTCTATCTATCTCTCTCTATATATGTGTTTGCATATATATATATATTTTTTTTTTTTAGCTGGAAACAAGAAGGAAATAGAAAAACTGGGATCACACGAAAAGTCTCTTCACACACATAAGTAGACCGGTTATGACGTAGTGATTTTCCAAGAGTAGCTCAGATGTGGCACAAGGCCGAAAGTATGGGGTACCCAGTGAGGATCGAACTCACTATTCAGTCGTTATAGTTCTAGCGAGACAAGCTTGCTTACCATTACACCACCTCGAGGGGTCCAGACCGGTTATGACGTAATGTTTATGTGAAGTTGTGATCAGCTATATATGATCTGCGTAGTGTTTTCTTTAGAAAGGGGCGGAAGTGTATATTCGTTGATTCTGTGTCGGATTTCCTGTCTGGTGCAATCTGCTCTGTTGAGGTTGATGCGATTTAGTAACGGCTCCGTCAATAATAGAACTACTACGGATTGATAGCGCTGCGGTGCAGAGAGATGCTGCTGGGGCGCTGCTGAGACATGACATTGGTGGCAGCGATTAGCTCCGGTGACCGCGGCGCAGCCGTTCCGTGGCGCTTGGAAATATTGGCGAATGCGCCACCTAGTGGGATGCTAGGCATTACAGGACAAGGTCAAATGAACGCAGTCATAATTCTATCAGTCTTCGGTGGGACGGGTTAAAAGCCCAACAGGCCAGACGTGGCCCGCGGGCCGTAGTTTGCCTACCTCTAGTCTAGAGAGAAGGCAGCTGTCGTAGAGCTGTAGTTTCAAGAGTCAGTCGTAGAGTGATAGTCTTGCAAATGAATGCTAGCAAGTGAGCTCGATTTTTTCTCGGTTCCTAGTTATTGTATCCTTGTGCCCAACTTTAAAAATTGTGAACAACGAGGAAGTTTTAACGACAATGGAAACGAAAATGACTCTTGTACTTAGAATCAGAAAGAGTCGAAATATCTGGGAGCCATAATGAGGAAAGATGGCATGGAGAAATGGAAACTCATAGTACATACTGAAGGAATGAGGGCAGAAAGAAACAAGGAACCCTCCTCCATATATATATATATATATATATATATATATATATATATATATATATATATATATATTGGATTGATGAGTGTGTGATCCTGGGTTTCACGCTATTTGCGATCGTCAGACAAACTGATTAATTTTTAAAATTTGGTTTTATATATGGTTGCGTATATCGGTGTTTTCATAGTAGTAGGAAGAAAAATTGTCGTCGGAACGCCACTTATACTTACGCAAACTTTCATACACGCACGTTCACTCATTGACGTGCGCGGACATACATACACGCACGCTCACTCATTGGAGTTCACACAAGCATAAACATCTGTGAACAGTGTGGGACTAGGCATATATGCGCATCCATGTGTCGTTGCGTACATACGTACGCATTTGGTCGCTGTATTCAATGTTGGATTGTGTAGCGAATATCTTTCGTCTGTTGCAGTGTCAACGCGCAGATCGTTCGTCTATTTTGTTTATTTCTCGCCCACACGTATGATGGTGTCTGTGTAAGACTATGGTAGGTAAAATTGCTATTATTTTTAATTTTTTAATGATGTTTTGTTATTATTTTAAAGCCGGTTATTTGCTGGGTTTGGCGATTGCGCATAGGTAAATGGTAGAAACTCCAATTTGTAACACATCTTAGTATTTATGCGGTCGTATTAATTTTGCTGGGGGAGGGAGAAGTAAGTATAATTATGGACTGATACGTTAATGGTAATTATGGTTCAGTAGTAATTGTGGACTAATGCGGCAATGGTAATTGTGATGCGGTAGTAATCGTGAGGGGAAGCGGGTGATGATAATAACAATTGCAGCAGCAAATAGTTATTGTAAAGTGGTAGAAGTTATTTTAGTAATGATCGTGGAATGGTAATAACAATAATTATAATTATTATGATGGTAGAAAATAATTGATGGTGTTATGGTATCAGTGGTTTCTCTTTTCATGTTCATGGGGTCAATGTTGGTTTATGTAATAGTGTTTGTGTTATAGTAGAACACACCTATTCTATCGTTAATAGACTCTCCCACCTATAATAAGTAGGAGTAGTAGGAGTCGCTCAGTCGCTCAGTCAGTCGACTGGCTGATCGGTTGAACTCTTTGCTTTCGGGCGGGGAGCAACCCGAAGGAGGCTACGCCGAAGGGCGGATTCTCTTTCAGGGAGGTAAACTGACCCTGAACCCGTTTATACGTGTTCAATGGGCATATTTTTGGCCGAGCCCACGGGTTCGGAGAGCCCACGTTAAAAAGGCCTTGTGCCACATGACGCCCTCGTGGGGGGGGTGAGTGAATATCGTCAGTCAGTCGACTGGCTGATCGGTTGAACTCTCTGCCTTTGGGCGAGGAGGAACCCGGAGGAGGCTACGCCGAAGGGCGGATTCTCTTTCGGGGAGGTAAACCGACCCTGAACCCGTTTTTACGGGTTCAATGGGCATATTTTTAGCCGAGCCCACGGGCTCGGAGTTCCCACGTTAAAAAGGCCTTGTGCCACATGACGCCCTCATGGGGGGGGGGGGGGTTGACTGAATATCGTCAGTCAGTCGATGCCGGACGACCGTTAGTCGGATACTAAAGTATCAGCGACCACTCTAGATTACTCTGCGTCATTACCTGTTATATCAAGTTCCTAACGTTTTGTACGTCGAACCTATTTTAGGACCGACTTAGTATAAATACAAGCCTCCACTGTGAAACTACTCCATAACAGTTTGTTGGGTTTTCCGGAAGGGTCATGCCGATTTTTACTCGTTCATGTTCCAACATGTTGGAACATGCCAAATTTATAGACATATGTTTACATTTCCGGATTAGAGAATAATTCAAACATATCTCTTGAGAAAGAAAGATGCAGAGAATGTTATTTAGTTTAGTTTCGGAAATGCTTTAATAAATACTTACCTAACAAAAATAAAGAGAAACAGAAATGAAAGAGAAAGAGAGAGAGAGAGAGAGAGAGAGAGAGAGAGAGAGAGAGAGAAATAGAATAACAAGGAAAACGTAATAGATGAAGACAAAAGAATAGGAGAAAATGAGTAAGAAACACCAATTAAACCAAAACAGACGAAGAAGAAAAGCTGCCTTAAGTCTCAAAGAGAGAGAGAGAGATAGAGTGGGGGGGATAGAGTGAAATAATTAAAGAGCTAATAAGGAAAGGCAAAAGGCGAAAGAATAAATGATAAATTGCGAATGAAACAAAAAAAGAAGAAAAACAGACAGAAAAAAATCGATAAAGAGAGAGAAAAAGAAAATAGAAAGAATGAGAGAGAAAGTCCTAATAAAACAAAAGAAAAGCGTGAGGTAGAAAACCGCAGAGAGTGAGAGAGAGAGAGAGAGAGAGAGAGAGAGAGAGAGAGAGAGGAGAGAGACATAGAGAGAGAGGGAGAGAGAGAATATAGTGAAAGAGAGACAGTAAAGAAAGCAAAAGAAAGAGATAATGACAAATGACGAAAGAGTAAATGATAAAGAAAGTTCGAATGAAAGGAAAAAACAAAAACCAGAAAGAAAGAAAGCCCCAAAGAGAGAGTGAAAGCAAAGGAAAGAGAAAGAGAAAAAAAAAAAGAAGGAAAGAAAGACTGAGAAAGAAAGACCCGGTAAAATAAAGGAAAAGAGAGAGATAGAAAAACACAAAGAGAAAGAAAGAAAGAAAGAAACAAAGAAAGAAAGAAGAACGAATAAAGAACGAGTGAAAGAGAAAAAGAAAGAAAGATGAGATAGAGAATTCCACTAATGCAAGAAAAGGAAAGAAAGAGAGAAGGAAAGCCGTTAAGAAATAAATGGAAATAGATAAAGAAAGAAAGAAAAAAAGAGAAAGAATGAATGAGAAAGAAATTTCTAATAAAGTAAAAAAGAAAAAGGGGGAGAGATAAATCTGCCAGTAGCCGCAAAGAGGGTGTGTTTGTGTATGTGTGTGTGTGTGTGAGAGAGAGAGAGAGAGAAAGAGAGAAAGAGAGAGAGAGAAATACAGACAGACAGACAAAATATACCATGAAGTAGAGCCTAGAATAAAGAAAAATGACCAAAAATGGCATCAAAAGGAACAGACTGTAAAAAAGTATTGGCTCGGAGACAAAACGATCAAATCTTTCCCTGAAAGCACAAATAGAAGTGGAAATTCTAGAAGACAATCTTATACATTTAAATCACGTTGATTTTCTCGTGCCTTGACTGACAAAAATCTTTAGCAGCAAGAAAATATCTCGTGCAAAACTGTCCACGGTTAATGTGGGATGACTCCGAACGCATGAAGGAAATCGCCAAGGAAATTTATGTCGATTTTCAGCTTCCATGTAAATTATTAAAACCGATAAAAGACGTTATTGATATAACCTTCGAATCGCTGTACCAGTGAAGAGAACAAGATAAAAAGAAATTAGCCTATAAACCTAAAGCGACGCCAAATTTAACTGAGATCGAAGGTGCTGTTTTTAGCGAACCGCATTTCAGTTAAAAACCATAATTTCGTCGACATTGACTATGCTTTTTCAATCAATCTTTTAAGTTGGGGTAAGGCCCGTCTAACTATATTTTTTTTTACGTTCCAGGTTTCTTCAGGACGTAGATGATCATAACCCTCCACACTTTCTTTTTCTGTATTATCCAGGAATTTTCTTGAATTCTTGGTAAAGAAAATGGAACGATTTCCAGTTGGCTTTGAATGCAGTGACTTTCTTTCTCCTAGATTGGTTGCCAATCAATGCTAGTGAGCTCAGCCTGCATCGCTATTAACCGCTATCTGAGAGAACAGATGGCTTTCTGTCTTTGCCAATGATATCTGTGCAGAAGTTAACGCAACAGACACGACCAGAATTTGAACTCTAGTCGTCAATCTCACATTCCACGTCGGCATCCTTTGCTCTACCCTCACATCTTGTATAAATTTAGTCTCTCTGCATTCTCTTCTCTCATGTGCCATGTCCCTTCAGGTCTTTGGCGATCATGGCTCTCCACAATTTCCTGTCCTTTGTAGCTCTTAATAAATTTTGTCTTTTTGTTATCTCTCTAAACCAGCCATCCGTTTACTAAATAGGTTAGGCATTGTTTTCCAATGTCACTCTTGCCTTCAATCTGTCCTGTGAATATCAGATTTTCCAAGCTTTCTTTCCTCATTATTTGCACTAGGAATTTTAACTTACTTTTCCTGATGCTAAGTTTAAGTTTCCTTTGTGTTTCCTTTTTCTCTAAAACTTTGTCGGTGCTCACATGTTTGGTCGATGGCATTCTGAGCATCCCTCTATAAAAGCACATTTCTGTTGCTTCAAATCAATTTCCTGCATTCACTGCGTTACGTGTTGATAATTGTAACAAAGGAAAAATGATTTACAACAACACAAAGCTAAATCACAAACAAATATTTAATTTAATAAAACACAACATAAAAAATATACAAGATAAACAATTGTGGCCTACAAAACAGAAAACACAGAGTTACAGGCGAAGTGTTACGAGGGAGAAGGAAAGGGAATCAAATATCTTTATCACTTTCGGGCTCGTGAAGTAATCTAAGTGCTATATTTGGAAATCCACAAAGGTGTGTAAATAAATATTCATTTTTTGTTTGGTCAATGAAAATTAGTCAAAATTCTCTTTACCAAATTTTTTCCATGAAATTCTCTTTTGGGTTTTTGTTGGTCGGTAACTTTTTATAGAGATTCTTTCGGCTGGATATAATAATCCTTGAATCAAAAGCCGGAGTTGATAACAGCAGAAATTCCCCTTCATCAACTGACAACCCTTTTCCAAAATCCCATTTTTATAGGGGCTAACACCTAATTTGCATATTTCTAGATGTTTCTCGAATCATCTAGATTTTTCTCGAATATACTAGAATAATCTAGAATCTTCCAAACATTCTATTTCTAATTTCTCTATTTTACAACTACTTCATGAATGAAAACTTTTTTGTAATAACAAGTCGATCTCAGTGGAATCCCTTATTATAGAAATGCATCCTCGTAACTACTGCAATATAGGACGATTATTAAACAAATGCGGCCAGGATCAATCAACCAGAAAAGTTCCTAGAATTTCAGAAACCTTCCACGCCAAACAAAATTCCCTTGTTAGTGAGAGTAATACTTGTCAGTTTGCTTTGGTTTGCTTTGGTTTACGGCAACAGGTTATTCAATGCCAACAAAATTTTTATTGCTGGTAATATTTTTTTTCCCCCCAAAAATGTATTGCTGGTAATATTTTCTCCAAAAATGTATAGTTGGTAATATTTTTTTCAAAAAAGTATTGCTGGTAATAATTTTTTTACAAAGTATTTCTAGTATTAAAACCTATTTTTACATTTTCATAGTGTTTTGACCCCAGTTTGGGATTACGTATTTACCCATAGCTGGAACCCTAAGAGGTACTCCCACCCCGGATCAAGGTGGACCTGGGAACATCAGCAATTAATAGGTGGTCCCACGTTCTTCAAAACCTCCTGATCAGAGTCCTTGCTGTTGGACGTATTTTATCGTCTTACCCAGGATGCGGATGTAGTTTATCGTCATACCCAGGACGCTACTTATCACACAATACCAAATACTTATCACACAATACCAATACTTATCACACAATTCCAAATACAGCACAAAACTACAATCCCATAGCAAACATCCAGCGATAAATAAACTAACAAGTGTCGGTCTACAGTAAAATTTCTGGGATGACGAGTTATCATTATTTACACAGTTTATATATCTACAATGTAGGAAAGGAGAATGACAGCAAGTCTTCAACATCAGCAGCAGCATCAATCAAAACATAGGCGGCAGCAGTCATAACATAACATTCAGCTGCAGCAGCAATTGCAACCTAATCAGCAGCTAGGTTAAAGGCTATAAGTTGACTACAGCAAATAGTCTTATGGCGTTGGTTTGTGAATTCGGCGAAATAGTTGTTGAGAGTTCAATTCCTGTGTCGGGTAGAGTGTATTTGCCCTCAGTGGAAAAGAGCGATAAATGACTATACAGCAATAAATAAAAATAAAAACTAGACGATATCCTTAGACATGAGCAGTGGAACGAGAACAAAGAACTTAGATCAAATAAAAGACTCAGCTCTGAATACACAGATGGATATATTACCTGTGAAGAACAACGGCTGAAACGTTGTGATAAAAACAACAAAGATGAGGACAATAGTCCAAATATAAATAGTGTAAATAATACTGAAATTATTCTTTTACCGAAACTGTTCTGCAAATTTGGCGGTTGTTACTAGGAATTCAAGGTTTGTACATTTGTATTCCTTATTTAATATTTTTCACTGTGCCTTGTTTCATTTACTCGTTATTAGAAATATGAAGGGTGTCACAGAACTAACTACCTATTTCAGCAAAATTGGACAGTTCTTTAAAAAAAAAAAAACTTATTTCTTTTCATCTTGTTTGGCATGTGCTAGAAGTGTATAAATTTCTAATTTTGTTTATAACTTCATCATTTTTTCTAATTTGTTCTCTAATTTTATTTTCATTCTCTTTCAGAACCTTATTAATAACTAGCGGCATGGCCCGGCGTACTTGATTCAAAAATCGTACGACACATACAGCAATCGTTATCACTTGACTTAAAATATTTTTGCCCTTCCTTACCTTTAAAGAAGTGCCCTTTGCCGTGCTCATGTTGCTACATGCCTTACTTCTTCCTTATCTCACACTGCGAATTTTTTCTAAGCTCTATACTAAACATTAAATCTGTTACGAAAAAAGAACTAAACAAAATGAACACAAAATGATAAGCTTTAAAAAAGGACTTGTAACTGGAAAAACCGAATGAAAAAAGAATGTTAACAACAAATACCTTTTCACACCCAACCCTGTTCTGCGGAATCAGAATCAACGTTGAGTTTAAGCAAGCGAATGAGCCAATTGGAGTAAAGTGCCATGCAGATTTAAATTTTTCCCACTTGTGACGAATCCAGTTATCGATTTTTTTGCATGCTAGCATGCTAGTTAACATTCGTGTCAGTCAGCTGTTGGCTCTCACGCTGGCCAATAGAATCTTCCTGCCTATTCGTGGCAGCCAGCTATAGGCTCTCTCACTCTGGCCAGTAGAAAATTGTTGCAAACAACATGAAAACTGCCGTAGAAGCATGAAAATTCGATTATTTCCACCATCGATGGGAGTTGGGAAATGCAAAGTCGGTCTTGGCCTTCCTGTTAACTTGGAGCATGTGCATGTAAATTTTGGTGCAAATCCGTCGAAAATTGCCGGCATTGCATTCACACACACACACACACACACACACACACACACACACACACACACACACACACACACACACACACACACACACATCCCCTGAATTTCTTTGCATGGGATTTAATAAAAACAAACATTTATCGTCAAAAGATCCATAGTTTAGCTGAGCTTAAAGAACACATTCAGTTAACCGTGCAGGAGATAACTCCTGAAATGCTTCAAAAAGTGTTTCGCAACGCTAAGGTTGGTTTGGTTTGGTTTTTTAAACGGCATATCAACTTCGTATGGGTCATTTAATATCAAAATTTAATTAATATTTTTTACTATCTATTCATAGAAATTTTTACTATAAAAATGTATTTTTATACTTTCATAGTGTTTTGACCCCAGTTTATGGGTTCAGTATTTGCCCATAGCTGGGACCCTAAACAGGTGCTACCACCCACTGGACCTGGAAGCAACAGCAATTAAGAGGTGGTTCCAGGCTTTTCCAAAACCTCCCGATCAGATACCTTGTTGCTGGATGTAAAATATTTTCATACCCGGATAAGGGTAGATTTGAAATTTGCCGGGATACAGACGGAGCACATGTTGAAAATTTTCAATAAAGTTTTGATGTAAGTTTTATACATTTATTTCTTTTGTATCATAATTAAGTAATAAACGTAACAGTGACTCAAGCTTTTAAAAAATTGCCAGACTTAATTGAAAAAGATATTTAATTCTGGGACACCATGTACAATTCGTAAATTTTATTTAATAAACTTCCCAAAGCGCAAAAAGTAGTGAAGCTAAATGGTAATGATAATATTAACTCTTTCCTTATAAGGAAACATACGGCATCCATTGACATCTACTGAGCAGGCAGTGCTACTTTCGATAGAAATTTATAAAAATTTTATATTAAGATATTTTTTTCAGGAAAATAGGTTCATTATGTCCAGTAACACTTATCGCTTTTTTCCAGTGTTCATGAGGGCTTAACCTTTAACCTTTTGTTTGGAGTCGTGTGGAACATTAACATCGTGATTATTTCCTCTTCAAGTTAAACGTTCTATCCATTTTAATTGTTGCTGCTGCTGAAAGTTCACAAATGATGTAGTTTCTGTTATTTGGTACAATTCTTTGTTTGTGAATCTGTAGTGCCTGTCGATAAGTTTCGAAGAAGAATGGTTCTCTCTAAGAGCTACAGGATCCATTCGCTTGAAGCCATTTTAACCATTGATCTGAGAAAGTGGTAGTTATACCGTTGACAGTTTAGATATTTCTGAACGGGTTCAGACCCACGCATGACATTAATATTAAAGTTTCGATCTGACGAGGCTATTTAAGAACATGACTCGAGCTGTAAAGTAATATTGAAAATTTAAGAGTATAAAGTATGCTAAAGTTGCCAAGACCTGCAGTAAAGATGCTAAAATCTACAGCAAGAATGAATGTTCTCCTGTACTTTTACCAACGAGTCTTTCAAGAAGGCCGCAATCTTTAATATTTAAAGGACTAATCGTTCTAAGTAGCGAAAATGTTAGTTCTTCATATAAGGAATATTCTGTCAAAGTATTTATTATTTTTATTGTTATAATTTTTCTATTTTATAAGTATTTATTATTCACCCCCTGTTGTATTTAATTTATAATCATTGTAATATCTATCTATCTATCTATCTATCTATCTATATATATATATATATATATATATATATATAAATAAAATAATGAGAACAAATTGAGTATAATACCACTGCACTTAACATTACTGTACGTATTCTGCTTTTGAAATTAAATTAATCGTTCACTCGTCAGTACGTTAACATCGCCCTAGGAAACACATTTGTAGTGTCGAAACATGATTGCATTTGTGTAGCGATTTTTAACATGTTTTTGTTTTAATATATATATATATATATATGTGTGTGTGTGTGTGTGTGAATAAAAAGTGACAAGATGAAAACTATACTTAAGCCTTGATAAATCAATGACATCCTCGTCTTGTTTCTTTTTATTCATTTTGTCTCTTCGACAGATACACTCCATCCGAGAATATATATATATATATATATATATATATATATATATATATATATTTATTATAAGATATTATAAGATAAACGTTGAAATTGCTACACACACAGATACGCTCACACACATACAAACACACACACACACACACACACACATATATATATATGTTGGATTTCATTTTTAGCTGTTGTTACTTGTCATAAAACACATTTTTTCTGAATTTTGCAGAAAGAAATAATTATTTAAAAACTTAACCAGAGTTCCTTTTCAGTCGTTTTAACGAATTTTGTATAAAAAAAAAGGGATTGCTGTCCAAATAAATAATTATTGAATTACATGATGCGGTAGCCAACAAGGAAAGTAACACTACACTATATATATATATATATATATATATATATATATATATATATATATATATATATATATATATATATGTGTGTGTGTGTGTGTGTGTGTTTAATTGTTATTTATTGTTCCGACAGATTTTAACACTATTAACGTTATTTTTAATTGATATAAAAATTTGAGTAGGCGCTCCAGTTATTTATTAAACAGCATATTTATTTATTTTATTCTGACGGCCTGAATATTCGAGAAGTCTTATTAAAAAAAATACGGGCTATTTGGCAGGATTCGAACTTGCGTCCCTCTGGCCAGAGAAAACTGTCGTTAGATCCAACGAGTCTTAACCGACTCGTCCACGGAATAGCCTTGCAAATAAAGTAGGACTTCCTTCTGAGTCTACGTGCTCGCAACTGTGACTCCTACAAAGCGTTTACCTCACACTCTTACTCTCTCACTGTTCACTGTATCACTCTATCAGTGTATCTCTGTTACTCCCGGGTATTCACCGGCAGCAGTACAAGTACACACTGGTCGAGTCCACTTGTATGAAAAAGGGGTGGACCCCATAACATAATGGATACACATATTTCAGAAGATGCTCCATTTATTTATTAAACAGTATATTTATTTATTTTCGTTTACTAGAAATCTTTAATAAGATTTCTAGAAAAATAAGCACTCTACGGCAGGATTCGAACTTGCGTCCCTCTAGGCAAAGGCAAACCGTCGTTAGATCCGATGTGCCTTAACCGGATATTTTTCTTTAATAAGATTTATAATTTATATAATAACTGGAACACGTTTCGACTATTTCACAACTTGTACATCCACCGGAAAACCATTCTACTTGAAAGTCGGTAACTGTTTAGAAAACTTTCACCACATCGTCTTTTCTGTTTCTTTTTCATTTAGAGAGCAGTCTTGAACAAAATATGACATCTGTTCAGAAAAAAAAATGGTACGGAAGTCGTGACTAAATTAAGAAAAACACTACGTCTACTTAAAAGAAAAATCCTGAGCTTTTTTGGTGACTCACACAAATAAAAATAGTAAAGTACTTCCGAGCCGCAGGTGTGAACTTCTGAATAAGAGAAAAAATGCATTGCTTATCTAAATAATCAAGCATATCGCTTGTAGCTGTAGCGCAAACCCCGTTAGATAAGAATAAGGTCAACATAAATAATATTTGATGGGTTGCCTTACTATATTTCCCAAGCGAATTGAAAAGTACAGAAATCTATAAGACAAAAGATCTGATACCTTGTCCAGCACAATCTGTCATTACATGTGTCTATGTAATGTATATACGTAAGCCGGCGTGTTAAATAATAGTTTCAGACTATTATTTTTTGGTGGCAGTGTATTTGGCTCAGACTTTCTGAGGTTGATCTTAAGGTCAGATGGTAGACAAAATAGTGATGTTGATTTTGATTGGCTGAGACGAAAGTGGGAATTTTAGAGAGATAGAAAGTGTTTTCAGGGAGTTAAGTTTTATGCGTCGAAGAATGTAGACATGTTAATTTCGTATGTGGAGACTGCTTCTCAGTAGGGTGGGATAGCAACCCCACTGGCTAGTTAAAGAATATACATATGGATGTGTTTAATAAAATAGATAAGTTTAAGATACCTTTTGTTGGAGTTCTCATTTTACCTCCGAATAAACCAACCAGCGATCAGCCGGCCAAGAGGAGGCGAGCGAGAAAGAAGAAAGCGACATTATTGTTATGGAATCAAGACCGTCAGCCAAAAGATCTTCTCCGAATGAGTGGAGTATACAACAGGCGTTGTGCAGGAGTGGCTTGCATGTGTTTGTGTCATGCAATATATACACGCGCACACACGTAAACGTACAATTTGAATGAGTTTAAAACGACATTGTGATAATAGATTGCCTCCTACTCAGTCTGGACAACTCCTATCCTGCGCTGAGCAATAAAGTCATTAAGCTGGGAAGAAGAAAAAAATAAATCTAAAAATAAATTAATCTTCAAAACCTTAAAGAAATACGATAATCATAAGAATTTGTTGAACATTTCAGAAATTATTCAATAATAAATAAAATAATTTGAAAAGTTTTCTTTTAATTTTGCAGAAATATTTTGTAGGTCTTTCATTGAATTGAAATATCCATTTGCACATGGCAACGTACATATACACTGAATCTGAAAGAGACTGAAATAGACGTTATGTGACGTATGTCTGGAAATAACTTTACGATAACAAGAAAATAAAATATCAAAATGTGAGACACTTTGAAATCATTTTAATGTCTCCTGTATTAAAACTGAATATTTTTCTAATATCTATAATCTTTTAAATAGGCAATTTAAGTTTGACCTTTGATTCTTTTGCCGTCGGCGGAGTAAAAGATAGCGAATTCGTTGTTGGTAAACACAATCGAATTCATGTATCCGGCCCTGATTTCTCTCGATTTATCCATAAGACCCTTTTACTGGATTTTATCTAAAATAAAAGATATTTTAATTCTCTCCATACAAATGTAATACATGATGCCGCAATGATATATATTATAGCAAATGACTAGCAGCATGGCCCGGCGTTGCCCGTGCTTGATTCAAAAATCGTACGACTCATACAGCAATCACTTAACTTAAAATATTTTTGCCCTTTCTTGCCTTTAAAGAAGTGCCTTTTGCCGTGCTGATGTTGCTACATGCCTTACTTCTTGCCTATCTCACACTGCGATTTTTTTCTAAGCTCTATACTAAACATTAAATCTGTTATGAAAAAAGAACTAAACAAAATGAACACAAAACGATCAGCTTTAAAAAAGGACTTGTAACTGGAAAAACCGAATGAAAAAAGAATGTTAACAACAAATACTTTTTCAAACCAAACCCAGTTCTGCGGAATCAGAATCAACGTTGAGTTTAAGCAAGCGAATGAGCCAATTGGAGTAAAGTGCCATGCAGATTTAAATTTTTCCCACTTATGACGAATGCAGCTATCGATTTTTTTGCATGTTAGCATGCTAATTAACATTCGTGTCAGTCAGCTATTGGCTCTAACTCTGGCCAGTAGAAAATGGCCGCAAACTACATGAAAACTGCCGTAGAAGCATGAAAAAATCGATTATTACCACTATCGATGGGAGTTGGGAAATCCAAAGTCGGTGTTGGCTTTCCCACTAACTTGGAGCATGTGCATGTAAATTTTGGTGAAAATCCGTCGAAAATTGCGGCCGTGCAATCGTTACACACACACATCTTGCCTTTTATAGATAGAGATATTGTTTCTCCTGGTTACTTTCGTTTCTGTTAATGAATGCTTGAAGCCATAAACCGACCATATTCTTATTTAACTTAAATCATTAAAATCTCTCAGGTCATAATATACGGCGTTCTTATCAAACGACACCAGTAAAATGCAATGCTTGCCTCTATCATAACTTGTTATTTAATCTTATTTGTTGTTTCTGTTGCAAAATTTCCGCACCAAATTGTCAATTTTATTTGTAGGTTAATTGAAATTGCTTTCATTGCGAAGCTCGAAATGGTACGAAGAGATTAAAATGATAAAAATGATCACTTCTGTTTTAATAACATCTGCAAGCGTAGGACATATTTTTAAAAATATACAGGGAGCGATGGGTAAATTGTTGCCATTAATATTTTCTTTTAATTTCGCGCATGCGCGTTGTTTGGATTTTGTCGACTGCTCAGTATAGTTGGGTCACTTCGCCAGATATTTGAAAGAAGCATAACATACTGCTTGGCATTCGCGCATTTCATAGTATATGGGTGTTAATCCGAGGACAGTAATGGGAAGTCGGAAAGATTGGATGAGTTTAATGATGATTACGAAGATACGGCAGCTCTGAAAGCTCACTCTGATCGTTATGATAAGAAAAGAACTCCTGAATTTGGTGGTGAGGGTCCCAAACTCATCATAGAGGCCTGCATCAAGTGCTTGGAGAAGGTAGTGCTGTCCTGAATCAAGCGGGTGGCGGCTGGAAGATCCTATGTCTGGTAACAGGACTCTGCACTATGCCACACAAGAATGAGAACCCAGTCATGACTGTCAGACAATTTCTGTGACTACATCACCCCTTATATCTGGCCACCAAACTCCCCAGACTGCAACCCCCTTGATTATTATGTGTGGGGTGCAGTTAAGCGAGAGACCAACAAAACTCCTTGTAAGACCAAAGATGAACTGAAGGCAAGGATTATAGCAGCATTCATCAACTTAAACAATGAGATCATCAAGAAGAGTTGCAGAAGATTCCGAAAGTGTCTAGAGGCCGTCGTTGAAGCCAATGGCAATTTTATTGAATAAACTTACTCTTTAGTATTTCAAATTATTTGTTGTGTAATTTTACTAAATATATTTGCTAAAATGAAATGTCACTGTTATTTCAATTTTTGCGTAATTTAGACGGCAATTTATCCATCGTACACTGTAACCGTTAATCCAATAAAAGGGAAATAGTCATGAAGTGAAATTTTCTTTCTTTTTATCTATCTATCTATCTATCTATCTATCTATCTATCTATCTATCTATCTACTGTTCATATCTTTCTTTCTTTTTCTTTCTTTCTTTCTTTCTTTCTTTCTCCTGTTCCTATCTATCTTATCCTATTTCTTTCTTTCTTTCTTTCTTTCTTTCTTTCTTTCTTTCTTTCTTTCTTTCTTTCTTTCTTTCCAAGAATACTCATCTCTCTCTCGGTTTCATAGTGTTCATATCTATCTACTCACACACATATATATATAGATAAATGACTAGTACTACTCGAAATATCGAGTAATTTGAACAAGCTGATATATATGTGTGTATATGTGTGTGAGATTTTATAACATTTTTATAACATTTTCGAATAAATGATTATATATATATATATATATGTGTGTGTGTGTGTGTGTGTGTGTGTGTGTGTGTGTGTGTCCATCTGTTGAATACATTTCCGCCATCGCTTGAAATTATTCCACAGGCAAAATAACGCCATTGAGTTTCTAACACTTCATTTTGAAGGAATGATTTCGCACCCTAAGTTGCCGGATATTTGTATAGAAACTTGCATCTATATCCATTGGGAGACAAATTCATATATATATATATATTGGAAATACCTCGAAACACACTGTTTATTCATAGGATTGTATATAATATAAATATTTGTTGAGTGAATATGGAAATCCAACCTTATTCCCAATATCTAAGTGATCGAATATCAGCAGATATCAGCTAATTGTATCCTTTTTGGTTGAACTGCAACCTTTTTGCGGATCTTTGTACATATAAGAAACACTCGCTTAATGGAACACATATTGATACAGATTTATCCGTATATATGATTTTACTTGTATATAGGTGTAAAATTCCACTCATATACGCTTTTGCTTCTTGAAGGGAGCCATTACCATCTCATGTGACGAATAGCATTTATTTAGCTATTTATTTTAAATATACAGCCATTCCTCACTTAACGACCACGTTTAGTTCCAACGACCTGGTCGTTAGACAAGATAGTTGCTAAGTGAGTTATCTTCTATGTAACGTGTCCGTCCCTTCAGGACATTGGCGGTTATCGCTCTCCACAATTTCCTGTCATTTGTAGCTCTTTATAAATTTTGTCTTTTTCTTACCTCTTGTAAACTTTGTATAGCCATCTATTTAATCAAGCTCGCTAGGTAGGTCATGCACTTCTTTCCTTTGTCTCTCTTGTCTTGTCAACTTTTCCAAACCCTCTTTCTTCGTTATGTTTCCTAGAAATTTCAGCATTCTCTTCCTGGTTTTCAGTATAAGTGTCCTTTTTGCTTCCAGTTTTCTCTAAAACTTTGTCTGTGCTCACCTGTTCGGTCCATGGCATTCTCAGCAGCCTTCTGTTGAACCACATTTCTGTTGCTTCAAGTTAATTCTTTGCCTGTGAGATTTCCTCCTTTTATTGATTTATAGGCTCATTATTATTATTATTATTTTTATTTTCTTTGATTTCTGGCGTTTACACATTTCTTTCCGGGTCCCGCCCAGGGACCTAAGGTTAGAAATGGCAGCATGACACTTTCCACTGAAAAAAAACAAAACAAAAAAAAAACGAAATTACATAGGTAAAGCCCTTCGTAAAGTGTGGGCTGTACTTGTCAGAACAATTTTTTGTATCTCCTTGAGGCATGGACTTCCAGGAATCCCTTCAATTAGTCTACTGCAATCTTTTCCAACCAGTCCTAGGGCTCCAACTACAACAGGGATTGTTGATGTTCCCATATACCACATTTTCGAGATTTCTATTTCAAGGTCCTTGTATTTTGACAGCTTATTATTATTATTATTATTATTATTTTTATTATTATTATTATCATTATTATTATTATTATCATTATTATTATCATTATTTTTATTATTATTATTATTATTCTTTGCGCCGTACTCCCTCAGGACGTTGGCGATCAATGCTCTCCACAATTTCCTGTCCTTTGTAGCTCTTAATAAATTTTGTTTTTGTTATTTCTGCTAATCCTTGTTTCGCCATCCGGTTATTTTTTGTTTTCCCTTTTCTCTATTGCCTTCAACCTGTCTTGAGAGTTGCACCTGATCGCTATTTCAGGGATGATACACCTGTAATTAGTTTGTATCAACTAACGTCAGCTTTAATGCCATTTTTGCACCATTTATAACATTTTTAATTTATTTATTTTTCTGATATCAATTTAATTTTCAAATTTAAATTAATTTAATTTATTCAGATTTATTTAATTTTTAATTCATTTATTTTTTTCTGATTTATTTAATCTTGCTAATGTATTAAATTTTTTCTGATTGATTTATTAGAGTACAGTAGTTTACTGTATATCAAACGTAATAAACAAATTTGAAAATCAGCCCATATTACTTTGGTTTGAATACTGTAAATACAATGCTACTACTAGACCTTATTTACAGTTTCTGGGAGAGGGCTCATAAACTTACCTGATCAATATTCCGGAAAAAAAATCTCTCACCTATAATACGCACTTATATTTTGCAATTTGTAGCAGGTAAATTTAACTTGTATTTTCTTTGCATCATTTTACCCCCAAGCAAGGCAAGAAAGCCACTAACACGCAGGAGATTAAGAAGAAAGAAGATAACGATTAACATTGCATTTAAATTTCTGAAGATCAAACTTGATTGCAAAGCAAGAAGCCGGAAGAGAATTTTACAAGCGAGAAATGTAAGAAAAGATACTGTTAGCATAGAACCTACATCTAGTCAACTGTAAAATGATGAGATCTTGCTGTCAATCTAGTAATGTGCTTAAATTCTTAGAGTCTCAGTACCAAAGTTCAACAAAACAATTGCAATGTAAGTATTTATAGAAAAGGGAAGATACATTACGGCGGTGGGAAAATGGCTGAAGCCGAGATGACAGGCCACAGGAGCAATGACGTTGCAGATTATTTTGTGGGCTTTATCAAGGATCTCGAAATATATAGCAGGAGCACAAGACGAGATATGGCAGCAATATTCAAAACATAGACGAATGGTAGACTTGTAAATATATATGATAGATTCAGTTGAGAAAAATTGTCTGGCACGGCACAGAGAACCAACGTTGCTACCAGCAGACCTAGCGACTGATACGATATAATTTTTTTTGCATTCAGCATTTGTTCAACATTTTTATATGGCTCCTGTTGACTAAAAATATAAAGGGATTGATATAGGAATATTTTTTTCAAAACAAATGCAGTGTTTGCTTTGTCAGTTTGTTGCATAATTTGAGCCATAGATATAACGCATTTTTTGGTTATTCTTTTACATTTAATATATATAATATGCAGCCACAATTTTAAGTTTAAACATTTTCTGGCACTCAATCCCTCACACAAGTAACCCGGATGTTAACGCTTCCCTTCTCGATCTCTGTTTTACCTACATCCCTGATCAACTCCGATCTTGCGGTGGTGTCCTTCCTCTTCTCCTCCCACTCTCCCTCTAGCCATAAACCTCCTTCTAACAGAATATCTTTCCATTATCACCGGAAGACTGGAACTCGTTTCCTGATTTCCTTCCCGACTTCCCTTGGAATGTGGTTTTTAATCATCCCGTATAAAAATTTGCGTCTGAGGACTCCTCCAGGGTAAAAGCAGGCATCGAAGCTTTCATCCGAGCAAGAAAATACCAATTTAAATCGCACTCATCTCATTGGCGCTCATCTTCTTGGTCCTCATCCTTTTGTTCTGCGGCTATAGCCCAAAGGAATCACTTCTTCCGTCTCTACCGAAGCGATATGTTTGATTGCAACGGGCGTCTCTTTGTCTCTGCTCGTAATGAGTGCAAGCGTTTCCTCATAGTTACTGTTTGCTGATAGGATGAAACTTGCATCTCGCAATTGGTGGCTCTTCAAGAGTGTGCTGAACTACAGCAAATCCTCAATCCCTCCTCTATTCAATCAATTCGAAGTCCTAACATCCTCAGCTGATAAAGCTGAATGCTTTGCTCGGAAATTTTCATCAAACTCAACACATGACACATCCGGGTTACCCACACCTGATTTTCGCCATAGAACTGAGGCTATACTGAGTGAGATATGCATAACCCAGTCGTTAATATTAAACAACCTCTCTAAATTAGACTCTCCTAAAGCATGTGGTGGTGATGAGATATCAGCCGTTGACCTAAAGAAATGTGCCCCTGAGCTGGCTCCGGTTCTTTCCAAACTCTACAACTATTGCCTCGAAGTTTCCTGCTTTCCAGCCAGTTTGAAAGTCCTCCTCTGTCGTCCCGCTCTTTAAGAAATCTGGAGACCATTCTTATCCGTCTAACTACCGTCCCATCAGTCTCCTATCACTCTTCGGCAAAGTCTTCAAAGAGCTAATCAATGCTGAAGTAGTTAAGCATCTTATCTCCCATGATTTGCTCTCGGACAAACAATATGGTTTCAGCTTTGCCTGGTCACCTGCTGATGTGCTTACGGTCATAACTGAATATGTATACCAAGCTCTTGATAATAACCGCAAAGCTCGAGCTGTTGCTCTAGATATATCGAAGGCGTTTGATAGCGTTTGACATACTGGCCTTCTAGGTAAGCTTCAAGGATACGGTATTACAGAACAATTATTTGATTTAATCCACTCATTCCTGTTTAACCGTGAAATGAAGGTTGTCCTGAATGGGTTCTCTTCCAGTTCCTTCTACACGAACGCTGGTTTTCCTCGTGATTTGACCACCCTTATTATAGTAGTGATTTGATCACCCCTATTAGTGTTTCGATCGTCCCTATTAGTGTTTTGATCGTCCCTGCCTATTATATTCGTGATATGACTGAGTCTATTATAATAGTGATTTAGTGAACCCTATTATATTAGTGAGTTGAAAAAGCGTAAAAGCGATTCGAACTCCATAAGCATCGTGGTATGTTTTATTTTTTTATTTTTTGTTCCGTGTCTATTCAGGGGTCACGTAGGCGATCATGTTTCTTTACAAATTCCATTTTTATTATTTGTGAATTATCATGATTTCTTGGGAAAGTTAGCGGAAACGATTGCGTTTGGTACTCAAATATATTGACTTATTCATATTTCATGTCAGCCTGATAGAAAAAAAATCATAATGAAATTGTCTTTTTCTTTCAAACCTTTCATGAAAAAAAAAGCTGTGAAAATATCTTCTTTACTTTGCGTTTTACTTATGTCTTGCAATGAACCGCCGGTGAAAAAGGAACATTGGAAGGCGAAATTCTTCAAAAAATAAATATCACCTTGAGCCTTAATTATTTCTCTGGAACTGGCATCAATGGAATTTTCTATCTCAGTAGATTCAGAGTTGTAATGAATCCCCAAGAGTAATGAAACTGCATACAAGAAAACATTCCATGGAGAAAATTCTTCAGATGGCAGACTGAAAGCCGATTGAAAACTGATGGTCTATAGTTAGTAATGGCTCTTATAGGTATTAAGGCAATGAGAATGCTATGATGGGCGTCTCGAAAAAGTTGGTGCCAGTTTGCATGCATGTCTAACTCTCGAAGTGCTCATGCACATAACTTACTAGTCGGGATGTTGTAGGGTGATTCCGGCAAATTCTGACGTTTCTTCATTTAGTCAGATTTTGGAAAGTGGAACGAACCGAGAAATTTTCAGCAACCCCATCGTAGAAGTGGGTTTATTAATAAAAGTGAAAGAGAGAATAAGTGAATGGATCTGCTTCTTCTTAACCTTCTATCTATCTATGTGTTGTGAGACCGTAACATACCTACAACATGGACTCTTCCAGGACTATATAAAGTATGCGATATAACACTCTAGGGGAAGAGAGAGAGAGAGAGAGAGAGAGAGAGAGAGAGAGAGAGAGAGAGAGAGAGAGAGTATTCTAATACCGTAGTATCAGCCGCGGACGACTACCAATATTGGACACTAGCACATAGTAAGCTCCGCTTACACTTACACTATCTTTGTAACCTTTTTGTTTAATATATCTTTCTTACCTCTAATCCATGTTCCGTGTTTTCCTTCCGTGGTCCCAACTTTGGGCCCACGTCACTATGTTCATTTTTTCTTCCGGTGTCGGACCTTCTAATCTGATTTCTTTTGCGTTTTTACTTCACTGGCCGGGTAGTGTTAACATGCTTTGAAAAAGTAGGATGTGCGGCTCTCCTTTTTTTCTCTCTCTCTCGGAAGAAAAATTCTGCGACGTCTTCTTTCATATCTCTCTATATTTCTGAGATGAGGTATTATGTACACTATTTACATTATTCGGACTATTGTCCTCATCTTTGTCGCCATATTTATTACAACGTTTCGGCCGTTGTACGCTCCGGTTTTCTTCAGATGCTTTGAAAAAGTAGGTTATGGGTCTTTCCTTTCTAGGAAGAAAAATTCTGCGACGTCTTCTTTCATATCTGTCTATATTTCTGAGATGAAGTATTATGTAAACTATTTAAATTATTCGGACTATTGTCCTCGTCTTTGTCGCCACATTTATTACAACGTTTCGGCCGTTGTACGCCCCGGTCTTCTTCAGATGGTTGGAATGTCGAACTGAACCATTTCTTTTGCTCGCTTGGGTAGATTGTTCTAGTTCCATGTGCCATGTCTAATGGATGTCAGTTATTAGTTATCTCCTGTTAATTTACCTCTCCAAGTTCTCCACTGCCTTAACCAGGTATTGAACTCACAACTCTTTGGGTCCTGTCACCGGATCTAACCAACGCCTTTATCCAAAGTGCCATGTGTCGTTAAGTGGCAAATCCTCCCCATGTGAAAATATATATACTGATATATATATATATATATATATATATATATTATATATATATATATATATATATATATATATATATATATATATATATATATATATATATATATATATATATATATATATATATATATATATATATATATATATATATATATATATATATATATATATATATATATATATATATATATATATATATATATATATATATATATATATATATATATATATATATATATATATATATATATATATATATATATATATATATATATATATATATATATATATATATATATATATATATATATATATATATATATATATATATATATATATATATTGATGTGGGGCCAAAGTCGGGACCACAGAAGGAAAACACGGAACACGGATTAGATGTAAGAAAGGTATATTAACAACAGGTTACAGAGATAGATAGATAGATAGATAGATAGATAGATAGATAGATAGAAATAAAGAGGGCGAGATAGATATTAGATATAAACAGAATGAAGTAGATAGAAACAGGAAGAGATATATATGAACAGAATGAGATAGATAGATTTGAACAGACTGACAATAGATAGATAAACTTCTTTTCTTTCCCACTTATATTGGATTAACAGCTATATTTCATAACGACATACGCTTGCTCATGTTATTAAAATGGAATTGATAATTTTTATCATTTGAATCTCATTGTTAGATTTCGAGCTTTGCAATGAAAGTAATTTCAATTAACCTACATATACAATTAGACGAAATTAAAGTATTTGGAAACCAATGTGCTCTAATTAAAAGAGTTGAAAGTTTCATGACATTAAAAGATGTTGGAATCCATTGATAAGGGAATATTTTCTTGAGTGCCATGTTGCAAAATGATATGCAGTTGTTTAATATTTTGCTCAAATGTGAGTTCAGTATTGTTTAAAATGAATAGTTTTGTCTTTTTCCCCGCAGCGCACACCTACACACACGAACACCAACACTATATATATATATATATATATATATATATATATATATATATATATATATATATATATAAAAACGAGCCAATTGTTTTACTTTTCTCCCGTTAAAATCTGACACTTCACGTAGTTTAAATCAATTTCGACACAGGCAACACACACCTACATACGCATCTATCTATCTAAATATCTATCTCACTGTGTTCATATCTATCTGTCTCGGTCTACTGATATCTATTTCACTCTATTCATATCTATCTATCTATCTATCTATCTATCTATCTATCTATCTATCTATCTATCTATCTATCTGCCAGTCTATTGAGATCTATTTCATTGTTCATATCTATCTATCTATCTATCTATCTATCTATCTATCTATCTATCTATCTATCTATCTATCTATCTATCTATCTATCTATCTATACATATATATTACATAAACACACGAGCCAAAACTTGAAGGAGGAATTTACTCTATCGCCTGTAAGTATTTCCAGAAAGAATATATGGCAAAAATTTTAAGAAGTTTAAATAAAATATTATATGAATATAAAAGAGACGTTTTACAAAATAACGCATTAAACACATTAGTTCCTCACTGTAACGAGACTGGGCACAATTTTGACCTAAACAAAATACTTCTTTAACTAAAAGAGAAAATAATTCACTGAGACGAAAATGTTTAGAAAGATCTTTAATCGCTCGTTCATCGACAATAAATTTGCGCCTAGGTTCGGACAACATTTCACCATTCTTAGCAGACCTTCTGTTATCACAATGTGGCATATTTAATAAGAAAGACGAAAGAAAAAAAACATGAAATTTACTAGATTATAAACCCAAAACATTAATGAACCTGTTCCCCCACTTTTTGGTGATACCGCCGTTTGATGACAGGGCAACATGCATAATACACACTGTTTAAAGTAAAAATACAAATGAGACGTCTATTTCAAATACGAGTGACCACTACCACTAAATTTTGAATTAAAAAGAAATCGCCTTGTTTACGTTTCGACGACTTCGGCATCTCCTGCAACTCTTCTGTACAATCTCCTAATTTAAGTTGATGACTGCTGCCATAATACTGGCTTTCAGTTCATCTTTGGTGTTGCAAGGAGTTTTGTTGGTCTCTCGCTTAACTGCTCCCCACACATAATAATCAAGGGGGTTGATGTCTGGGGAGTTAGGTGGCCAGATATAAGGGGTGTTGTGGTCGCAGAAACAGTCTGACAGCCATGAATACGTTCTCCTGCTTGTGTGACATGGTGCAAAGTCCTGTTGCCATATACAGAGCTCTCCAGCCGCCACCTTCCTGAACCAGGGTAGCACTACCTCCTCAAGGCACTTGATCGAGACATTCGTGTTGAGTCTGAGCCCCTCACCAATAAATTAGGGAGTTCTCGTCTTATCAGAACGATCAAAGTGAGTTTTCCGACTTGCCGTATCTTCGTAATCATCATTAGACTCATACAACTCTTACCGAATCCTCTGCACTATCCTCAGATTGGCATCCAGACACCCTTAAATGTTCGTATTAGAGCTTCTGGTGCGAATGCCAAGAAGTACAGCTTGCCGTTTCAAAATTTCTGAAAATGGTGTTCATTTTCTCACAGGCCGTGCCTAACTTACTCTATTATACAGTGCAGTCGAAAAATAAAAATCCAACGCACATGTGCGAAATTAAAAATATAATATGGCAACAGTACTATCACGTTGCCATGTCTTGAGGTCAGCAGAATCTTGTCTGTCTTTCCAATAACCGTCTTCTCAGCCATCCATGGAGATAATTTAACCAGGGGCTGTAAATGTACTTCTTATTTAAAATTTCAGTGGACTGGATTTCAAATCAGTATACATCATTCGGTATTGAGCATGCGCAGTGTTTCCCTGAGGCGCACGGATCCATCTCCTCTACCATTCGTGAATCTCCGTTGTCTCCTTGGTAATAATTTCCCGAAGCAGCGTGTTTTGTTAATTCGGAAATAGTGAAAGAAAGGAAGAGTCTGGCGTTGGTGACGGGGGTTATTGAATGCCACCAGGGGAAACATTAATAAAACCGGGTCGGTAAACAGATGAACATAATGCAAGAATGTTCCGTTTGATTACAGGTCACTGATAAACAAATAGTGGATAAAATAAATTTTGTCATTTACCGGGGTTGATCAATCGGTATTAGATCCAGTTAATCATGTGTTTTCTTTTTCTAATCGGTATCACCCCGAGAAAGGGATTAATGCCACTAAGACACAGGAGGTTACAGTGGGCGTAAAAATTAGAAAACAGACATATAAATAATAAGCGGGAAGAGAAAATAGTCATCAGTAGATAGCGATTGACAGTGCATTTAAATTATTGCAGATTAAAGTCTGACTGGAAAGTGCATTTAAATTATTGCAGATTAAAGTCTGAATGGAGCCGGAAGAGAGTTCCACAAGCGAGAATTGCCAGAAAAGAAATTGTTAGCATAGAATTGACGGTTACATTTAGCGAGGAGGCACGGTGGAGTAATGGATAGCGGCTTGGATTGAGGAATCGGAGAGCCGAGTTCGAATTCCAGTCGAATCCATTACATTCACTTACGTGCTAACACGCCTTTCTTCGCCCTCCTTTCTTCTACAGACTGGGTTCTATAGCCTTGGATAGCAACTGGTCTAGGAGAATGAAAACTCTGAATTCAAACCTGCTCTTAGTGGAGGATGAATGGAGTCTCTCTGAATTCTTGGTTGGCAATCCATTTAGTATTGGTGTCGATAAAAAAACACCCTTGATAGCCCTTGACAAGAATGAACTACACCAATCAAAGTATTGGTGAATTCAATCTCGGATGAGGCCGCAAGATGATGATGACATCTAGCCAGCTCAACTGTACATTGGTAATAAGCTCAACGCCAGTCGCTTGAATTAAAAAAATGCCTAGTTACCATAGAGATCATCCGAACAATTATCATGAGTGTATTTATAGAAAAGACACAGGGAGGCAACTTTGCAGCGGTGAGAAAGTGACTGAAACCAAGCTGCCAGATGAGGACCAATAATATTGTTGATTCTTCTTTGGGTTTTCTAAGGGAGCTCTAGATATATAGCAAGGGTACTCATCTATATGTAGTAGTAATATTCTTAGCATCGACGAATGGTAGACTTATAGATATGTAAGATAGATTCTGGAGAGAAAAAATGTCTCGCACGATATTTCTTAGTAGCTGACGTGTCAATGGATTTCCACTTCATGTCAGCTTTCCATAATTACTTGAAAAGGCGTCGGTGGGAGACGCGTGCATTTTTTCTTTCAAAAAGTCTAATGCAAATAGATCCAAAACAAACGAATCTCTTAGACTGAGTGATAAATAATTTCCGTTTTGGGGAACTAATTCTAATGAAAAATGTATTGTTCTAATTAAATGTTATTTTTTAAAAATATAACAGCTGATGAAAAGTAGGTTGCATATAACAATGTTTAACGCAAAAAACAAACAGGGGTTTGACAATGATATATCTCCACAATCGACCCCAAAAGCAGATCTCTATGGAAAAAGACAATACTGCGCGTGTAGTGATATCGTTGGAGTATTACTCATTTCTTTCATGCGCCAGGTTCCCTCAGGTCGTAGTCGATCATGGCTCTCCACAATTTCCTATCCCTTGTAGCTCTTAATAATCTTTGTACTTCTCTTATTTATCCTCAGCCCTGTTCCTCTATCCATTCACTCAAGTTCATCAAGTATATGCGTTGTTTTCCTGTTTCTCTTGCCCTCTATCTGACCTGTGAGTATCAGATTTTCCAAGTCCTCTTTCCTCGTTATGTGCTCCAGAAATCTCAAGTGTATCTTCCTGATGCTAAGTATTAGTTTTCTTTTTGTTTCTATTTTCTCAAAAACGTCGTCGTTGCTCATATGTTCGGTTCATGCTATCCTAAGCATCCTTCTGTAGAAACACGTTTATGTTATTTCAAGTCTCTTCTTCATCTTTGAGGAGATCCTCCAGCCCCGACTACCAAAAAGGAAGACAGATATCACGTAGCAGTTTAGTATTCTTTTCCTTGTTTCTAGCGATTTTTTTTCTTTTTCATAGTACTCTGCTTAGCTTTTGGAAGGCATCTTTGGCTATCCCAATACGCCTTTTCAATGTTTTAACACTTTCTGAATATTCAAATTTTCGCATTTGTTTGATTTTGGTATTTCCGATTTGCAATTTGCACTTTGGGATCATCCTTTTGCTAACAATTATACATTCTGTTTTCTTGCAGCTAACTCTTAACCCTTTCCTCATCCTATCTTTCACTAACTTCTGTAAACTACAAACACAACAGACTGTAGGAGTTTTTATAGCTTTCTACCCGTGTCTAATATCAATACTGTGTCATCTGCATACCTCATGTTAAGACTGTGGCCACCAATAACGAATCCGTATAGGTTGAATAATCTGGTGAGACGTCACATCCTTGTCTTCTACCACTTTGTATATCATCTGAACTCATTTTCTATCTGTATGTAGAAGGTTTGCTGCCAGTATAGGTTCTTGATTATTTTAATATACTTCCGGAATATATCAAGGTTGCTGTGCAGTTCTAGCAGATCCTTGTAGTGTACTTTGTTAAACGCCTTTGCGTCGCCTATAAAACTCAGGTACACGTCCTTTGTTGCAGTTTTTTTGTGTATATATATATCTACTAGTGAGTTAGCCCAAATGACTTGACTCACTTTATAGTCCGCCAATAGAAGGTTAACCAATCAGAAGACGTAGAACATTCAATCCGTCGTGTATAAAGGCGGCCATTTTGTCTACTCTACCCGAATGTCCAGTCCAGCTTGTCAGGCGAAGAGATAACAGAATGACAAACTACGCTCTGCTACTTTTACCAAAATATCCACTGCTAACCTCTGGATTCTCTACTCGAAGACGACCGTCATCATGAACAACATCCTTCTACATCTTATTGCTCTTTCTGATAACATTCTGATTATAAATATTGTGTTCTATTTTAAACACAATGAAGCAGTAAGTGCACATTTATATGTACAGAAACTGCAACGTGTCCACTGGTCGAAAAGCGCCCTGTATTCGTCAACAGGAAAAAGTTGTTCTCATTTATTACAACGCAAAGCCGCTTACGACAAGAATAACACATGAAAATAAATTCAAACTCGGTTGGTCTGTTCTACCCTATCTGTCATATTCACCTGATCTTGCACTAATCATCTTTTTTAATCGCCAAAACTCTCAAAGTTTTTTTTTTGATCTGCAAAAGAAATTAAATCCATGTGAAAAAGAAGTAAAACACACATACACACACACACACACACACACACACACACACACACACACACACACACACACACACACACACACACAAAAGTAAGCTTCTAACTGTATTAGAAGTCCTTATACCGAAAAAATTCACCTTATTTATTGAATGACCCTCGTAGATTTAAAAAAAATCACTCACCACAAAAAGTAAAACCAAAAATTAAAATGTTACTCGCAAATACGAAACTTTTCGGCCTTTTAATATTGACAAATAGTAGCCGACCTCCGATAATGGCGCCTTATTTCACCCCAAAGAGAATTGATGCAATTTCAATAATCCGTCCATTTTTCAAAATAGTCTGTCGAGTCCTTTTAACAGAATCACTATCAGCTACCTTGTCACTTTCTCCTTAACCTCGTTGATGGTTAGAAATCCCTCTTTCCATGATGACTTTAGCTTTGAGGTAAGTCAGAAGTCAAAGGGTGCCGAATTTAAAGTATATGAAGGCAGTGAGATGCGATGTTTTTGCTAAGAGCTCTGCACGAAACCTACTCAAAGTTAAAATGAGCGGATGTGTTCCGGGCTGACATCGTAGGAATCAAAATCTGTTCAGGCATCGAAGATACTGATTAACAGACCGCTTCGTGAATGAGAGGGTGCTGAAAAGTTCTCGAAACCAGGCCATATGAGCAAATATCAGATTTTGATTATTTCTAAGAGTTTGTTGGTATCACGACGCGCGGCTAACAATTCTAAAGGGCGGCATCCATGTTAACGGGCGGACCAACTCTATTCCAACTGCAACCGTTTTTATAGATCTGCCACCAGAAGTCCTCATGGTCCGGTTTGTTGTCACTTGATCCCAAAAGTTTTTATCCGTTTTTTGTTTATTCTTTTAAACCTGCTCGGTCAAGAGGGTTTACTGGTTTAAGACTATATCTCATATATTTTATCGCTTGTCATAAAACTTTTGTGTCAGTATTTACACTATTGTTTGGACTGTTGTCCTCATCTTTATTGACATATTCACGACGTTTTGGCCGTTGTGCGCTCCGGCCTTCTTCAGGTGATATATGGTGGAATTTTGAGCCGAACCCTTTAGTCCACTGGGGTAGATTGTTGTCGTTCCGCGTACCATGCATTTTCTGGAATGATATTAAACTTACCCAGTTCTCAAAGTCAGTGTTTCTCAACGTGTCCTTAGGCCTAAAAGTGTGCCTGAGAAATATGATAAACGGGCCTATAGACACCAGGGGCCGTGTAGTCATTGGTCAGGATTCACATTTTCTACTAAATTTTGCCTTTGTAAATAAAATGTATTTCCTGTTACATGGAATTTCTATTTTTTTCTTATGTGGACTTGAACATTTTGGACACTAGAAAATGGGCCACAAGGAAGAAGTTGAGAAACACCGCTCTAAAATGAGGCTCTTTGTCACGAATGTCTACTGAGACTCAAGTTCACCCCAGAAACTGAAATGGATCTCGTATATTCGTAGCATCGTATGATGATACTGGTGAAATGGTCGTGTCCCTGTATCACTCGAAGAAGTACCTGAACCATGCCCTACCAGTAAAAGAGTCAGATCAGACCAAACATTGGGTATTGCTACCTTATCTGGGTTGCAACTTCCCAATCTTAACTACCCAGCCTAGACAGTGGGTAAAGTGTTTCATAATCACGTATTCAGTTAGCGCATTTTGTATCACTATGGTCATCACTTTATCTCAGAAATGTGGTTCATGGTGACTTTCAAATGCAGAATAGTACAACTGATTCTGCGTTGGGAATGTTGAGGTTACCCCGTCCTTCCACTCAGAGGTTAAAGAGAAATGACCTACAAGGCGGCAGGTGGTTTGAATTCAAACTTTTCCTTCTTCTAGACTGGTTGCCAACCAAGGCTATGGGGCGGAGTCCTGATATTTACCCAGGTGGGGAGGTTGGTTTTGATTTCAGAGTTTTTCCTTCTTCGAAACCGGTTGCTACTCAAGTTTATAGAACCCAGTCTGTACTGATATTTGCCCATAGCTAAGGGTGGGGAGTTATAAGAGATAAATTCATACTTTTTCCAAGGTTATTAGCCCGTAAGTGAATGTAATAAACTCGATTGGAATCGAAATCGACTCTCCGATTTCTCAACCCAAACCGTAATCCACCGTGTCTCACTGAAAGCATTTACGCGGCTTCCTTATTGATGATCCATCAACGTATTTCTCAAAGACGAAACGTTTTATGGATTTGTTTTGTTTTACGGTACATCAATCTCAATGGGTTATTTCATGCCAACATGATTTTTTTTGCGGCTAATATTTTCTTTCAAAAATTTATTGCTGGTAATATTTATTCAACAAAGTATTCCTGGTATTAAAACCTATTTTTACACTGTTTTGACCCCAGTTTCGGGGTTAACTATTTACCCACAACTGGGACTCTAACAGGTGCTACCACCTCGGGTTAAGATGGAGTTGAGAACACCAACAATTAAGAAATGGTTCCACGCTCCTCAGAACCTCCTGATCAGTGACCTTACTGTTGGACGTAGTTTATCGTTTTACCCAGGACGGGACGAAACATTATTAGCCTCTTACTAGTCTATCGCTAGTGCTATGGTAAATGTTCAGACGAGCTACATGCTTTAGATCCGTCAGTTCAGACCTTCATGCTACGTATACGAGGTCGACTCATCCTCATTCCCTTCGTATTCCATTAGTAAGGAGGAAGTTTTTACCCAGAATTGTTGCATTGTAGAACTGACCTTGAGGGGGACGTTTTTCCGACCTCTACAATCTTACTATTTTCAGGTCTAGGATCAACTATCTAGTCTAGGATTATCTATCCTACATATCCTCAAAATATGAACTTCTTACTTTCTTCTTTTGCGCCACTATAAATACCTTTTTAGTAGTTCTCTACCTTGAGTGGCTCTTGGTTTTTTCATTGGGTGAATTATAGCAAAAACATACATCAAGTTAATTAAAGAGGAAAATTAATTAAATTAAAAAAAAATGTAATAATAATAATAATTCTTCGCTAAATTGTTAACAACCATGTCTTGATGAAAGCCGGAGGATACAACGACCGAAAAGTTGTGATAATAACAACAAAGATTAAGACAATAATCTTCATGTAAAGAATGAAGCATTCTTGTAAGTATTGGCTGTTTCGTGGATGCAGCACTTGAGAATTTCTCACTAGAGTTAAAAACTCTGAAATTCGTAAGCTGTTTTTCGAAGCAGATGGATCATCTTTTTGCCGAAAGCTGGTATTACACAGTTTCGAAACCCTTAGTCCAACCTTAATTTGAACTCGTGCCACTAACTTTAATATTAATATCCTGTGAATCGATATTTGAACAACAGACAAAAAAAATGTTTCTGTCCTGTGAATAATGCGTAAACTCATTCACTTAATCTCCAGATAATAAGACCAATAATAACTATCTAATAGGATTGGCTTTGAAATTAGTTTCATTATTTATGCATTTGGAATGCCTGATGTAAGCGGCCTTGGCATATAATCTAATACAGTAGATTTATCTCCGGAGCATATCATGAAAACTGAACACGTTTGCAACGACGAAGTTATAGAGGAAATAGAAGGACACTTATGCGAATCATCAGAAAAATAGATTTGGAGTTTCTAAGGCACATAATGAGGAAAGAGTGTTTGGAAAATTTGACCCTCACAGGACACAGTGAAGGCAATGGGGACAGAGCTTGTTTAAATTGTTGTCAGAAAAGAGATTCTGAGTGACAACAAGAAAAAAAAACTTTACTATAGGCTACAAAAGAAAGGAAGTTGTGGAGAACTATGATCGCCCACGACCTGAAGGGATACGTACAAGAATATCATCAAAACAATATTACTTATTTGCCAAGACATCGGTTTGAATCGAGTTCAAATTATGGCCTTGTCTGTTGCGTTCAATTATGCCCTAATGTCCGTTAGGAAATACATCTTCTTCCCCACAAGTCATGGTGTGAAATAGCACGGCCGAGAATTTTCTCAGGAAAGAATGTATGCGAAAAAAACAGAGATTTTTTCGTACGCCCACGTCGCACAAATCTGACAGAAGGCCGAGTTTTTTGCGGGTTTTCCGAAAAAAAATTGCTCAAGCCCCCTCACCACCTCGACACTTACCCTTTTCACAACGCCTCAGACTTCGTATAACGACCCCAGGTAACTGTCTTCATCTTCACTTTCACCTTCAAGCTTAATAGTAATTCTAAAGACTTCCGGTCCGAGTGGATCAGATGGGAACGAATGTAAACAAAAAATACACTTCAAAATATTAAGAACATTGGCTAAAAATATGAATGCAAACTTTTAAGTAAAGTCTTGAGTGAAATACACGAGAGCTGATTTGATAAATTTACAGGTAAACTGGATGGACTTGTTGACTGGACCAGAGGGGTTAGGTCCTTTATAGCAATAGTTAACCACCACGACTTTGTAAACAGTCGGGAATTGGAATAATATTCTTGGGTTAAATGATAAGTCGTTTTAAAGAGTGTGTGATGATGTCAAAACAAATGCAAAAAATTATTGTAAATTCAGGTTACAAGATTGGGAGGGTACTGTAACGGTTATTTGCAAGGAAAGTTAATTTGGCGATCCGAGTTCGAATCACAATCTAGTCTTGTGTGCATATTTTCGCACTGTTGCCCTTGGGAAAGGTATAGTCTTTTCGCATTTCAAGTATAGGATTATCTGTGGATTGCAGTCAGTCTAGGGGAAGGAGAGCACGGAATTCACAACTGTAGGGAAGGTAACAGAAAACCATTTCACGATTTTTCCAGGAAATCATGGCAATTCATATATTGTAATGAAAAGGAATTCATGTATAGTTTGCTGACGCAATAATGCAAGTGTTGTAGGTGGCTGTTATAACTTCCTATTATAAGGTTATTGTTATAACACAGACTCGTACTTGGTATAACATAATTCTTTCAAGTATTCTCTATACGTAATATTTAGGCTATTGCCGTAACGCCTGTCTCGTTAGTATGAAGATTGATTCCAATACGACTGGAATCTACTCAGTCCCCCAACAGAGATGAACAGGGATTATTGTGGGGTACCCGAGCGTTTCCACCCGGGCCACTGGTCAAGCGGACTCGGGTATAGTGATGGTCTGCTTTTCTCAGCCGAGTCCCTATCCGATGACAGAGCCCTGACTGAGTTATCCTCCGTCCGAAGACGGAGGTCTTGTCACCCTCTGTTCGAAGACAGACGTCTTGTCTTGTCGTGAGCCTGTAACAGACTACCATTTGGCTGGTATTTACAGAAACCTCCTGACAAGGCGCGACATGGCATAAGGTCGATTTTTATGTGGGGCGGTAGGCTCGGCTAAAAATTCTCCTTAGACCTTGCATATACGTAGTCAGGGCTTGTCTACATCCCCAGACGACACTCTGTCTGTAGGCTCGTCTGGGTTCCTCTCTGCCCCAATGCAGAGAGTTCGACAAATCAGTCGTGAGACTGGCAGCGAACTGCCTCACTTCTCTTAGGCTGGTATTTACCCAGACCTCTCCACAAGTCAGGATATGGCACAAAGTCGGTTTTATGAGGGGCGTTTTCAAGCTCAGCAAAAAACATAAAATTGTAGACTCAGGCAAAAATTACCCTTAGACACCGCATATGCGGGGTCGGGTTTGTCTACCTCCCCAGACGAGACTGCCCGTAGGCATAGCCTAGTCTGGGGTCCTCTCTGCCTGAAGATAGAGAGTTCGACATGTTAGTCGCGAGCATGACTGCGATTTGGCTGGTAACAACCTTATCCGTGGAACTCTTTATAGTATTGTACGAGTTCATAGAGACACCGGGGGTGTACTCTTTGCTCTACAACAGTGGACTAACTAAATGGACCAAGCTTCGTCTCATCATTTCTATATATGTTGGATAAGATACATATAGGTGAACAGGTGGCAGCAGAACGGATTTAACATATATGGAATTAGATGGCTCTGTACAGAGTGCTCTCTGACAAAGGAGATGCCAGTTGCAGAACCTATGTGTGGTAGGTAAATGGACTCTGGAAAACAACGCTCGCTGTGTCTACATCGCATATGCTATCACTTACGTGAATCCAGAACCCCTCTCATATCAGAAAAGTGGGGAGAGAGAGAGAGAAAGAGAGAGAAAGAGAGAGAGGAGGGAGATTCCTTTCTCGAGGTGATCTCCTCGCAACACTACTGGTACTACTATATTATGGCTGAAGTGGAAGTCTGCTGGTTAGAGATACGCGCGCTCCGAACCTAACAGCAAATAATGGCCTGCGTTGATACACCTGGGATTAAATTGTTCCGATGTGTGCTGTGAGCGCAGTTCTGTCTTCCACTGTTACTATTAAAATGCCTCGATCGTGTTGAATAAGCCTAATGAAGTTTTCGTCGGTTGAAATACGTCTCTCCCCTATATGAGGTAATTTTGGATTTTATGGTTTGCTACTATCTATTTCCTCTGTATAATAAATACATTGAACTCGTTTTATGGATTAGTTTTAATATTTTATATTACTAGGATCCACTTGCATTATATACCAACGGTTTTACTACCTTTACTATATATATATATATATATATATATATATATATATATATATATATATATTATTTTTATTTAAAAATATGATTCCATCGCTACATAAGAGTTCTCATGTTTTAAAACAAGAGCCAAAAACATCAATATAATTATTTGAATTAAATTGAATTAAAGTACCAAGCTCTGTTCCATCATCAAGCGAAATTTTTTGGGAAAAATAATAACAAAAATACTAAAGAACTTTTTGATTATTTACCTAACGAGTTCTTTCCTATTTTCTATATATTTTCACGCACACACACACACACACACACACACACACACACATATATATATATATATATATATATATATATATATATATATATATATATATATATATATATATATATATATATATATATATATATATATATATATATCAAAAGAAAGTTGCCGTCACAAATAGTTGGTTAGCTTCTGAGGTTAGGAAAGCACTTTGGTGGCCATTTTGTTAAGAAATATTAGCACTAAAAAATTTCATCGATAGCTAACATATTCTTTTACGAAATATTTTTTTAAAATAAAAAAAAATCGTTACTTCACATGAGCCTACACGGATTTTAGGGTTGGCAGCCGATGTGTTAAAGCTTAGACACAGGCAATGTTCCAAGATGGCCTAAAACTAGCAGGAATACAAATGTTTCTTAGCAAACTTCACTTAGAGACTTCATCTACACTGAATCCATCATAAAAATACGGGGTGCAACATTAGTAAATAAACACATCAGATACCTCGGCGTATGGATCAGTTGTAACAAATTAAGTACAGAAAAAAAATTGAACATAGAATAGGCTGTGCCAGAGGTAGTTTCGTCCAACATGGCAGATTGCTACGTAATCCAATCATCCAATCAGAAAACATCAGTCATCTAGCCACGTCAGATCGAGACTTTCATATGGATGCCATGCATGGCGCAAAACCCGTTCAGAAAATCTAAACAATGATATGTATACAACTGTTTCCTAAGATCAATGGGGGAAAGTCTTTGAGCGCATAAAGCCTGAGGTTTTTGGCAAAGATCATCTTTCTTTGAACATTGTGGACTGGCGCTACAAAATGACAAACAAAGAATTGTACAAAATAACAAAGGCACATCATTTGAGGACGACTAATAGCAACGACAACTAGAATGGATAGCACGTATAACTCGAAGTTAAAATAATGAATTAATCAAGATGTTTAATTTTTACGCGACTTCAAATAAGAGAGAAAACTTCCATCAATCCTGGAAAGAGCGATAAAATCTACTGGACTTTAGAAACCTGTTTTCGTAAAGAAAGTGTGTTAATAGAAAGATTTTATAAATTTCTAGCGAAAAATGAATGAAAATTGCTCGATCAACAAATGAAAATTTTTCCTTGTAGGGAAATGGCTATATTACCATTACCATTTAGAAGCGCGACTTCTTCAGAAGTGAGACTTTTTCAGAAGCGCGAATTTTCATGTTCTACAAGACCGCAATGAATACTGGTAGAGTTTGTTGCTGAGGAAATGTGGTGGAATTGTTGCCCAGGATTCCTGGAGGTCTTGCACCAAAATTCTATGCGAGAGAGCTTTTGATTGCTTCTTCACCCATCCTTACAAGGATGGGGGGAGAAGCTAGAAAACTTTTGAGGGAGACGAGATGGAAGACAATTCACTGTCGAGCCACATTCCTTTCAATTGTGAAGTATCGAAGAATCTGTGTCCAGGTGAAATTGTATCTCTTAACCAATGACTAATGTAACCTTCACCTTTTCTTTAATCGGAATCAATCCAAGAAAAGCAGGAATGCCACACAAGAAGTTACGAAGTGTGGGAGAATGACTAGCAGAAAGAGAAGAGAACAATCAGGTGGACAGCAGATAGTGATTGACATTGCATTTAAATTTTTGCAGATTAGAGTTTGCTGGAAAGCATGGAGCCGGAAGGGAGTTCCACAAGCGAGAAGCATAGAATTTACGGCTACATCAAGCCAACTCAACTGTAAATTGATCTCGACGTCAGTCTAGTGCTGCGCTTAAATTCAAAAACTCTTTGTACTATAGCGAAGAGCTCATTCGAAGAATTACCGTGATTCGTTTATAGAAAATACATAGAGAGGCAACCTTATGGCGATGGGAAAATGACTGCGGCTGAGCCGCTAGATCAGGACCAATAATATTGCAGATTCTTCTTTGGATTTTATAAAAGAGCTCAAGTTAAATAGCACGGGCACCGGACTATATTTGGCAGCAATATTCTAAGTATGGTAGACTTAGAGATACGTAAGATAGATTCTGCAGGGAAAATTGTTTCGCCCGACACAGTGAACCGACTTTCTTAGTGGCTGACCTTGCAATGGATTCTATATAATATTTCCACTTCATATCAGCAGAGAACGTGAGCCCGAGAAAGAGTAACGGGTACTTTCCAAGAGGTTAGCATCAGCCATATTGGTGGAAGGCAGCGAGGGGTCTCTTAGATAATTAATAGGGAGAAGTTTAGTTTTCGAAGCGTTAAAATTAACAAGCCGTATTTTGTCCCATTTAACTACTAATTTGAAGTCGTTTGGGACATCGGCTGCCATTTTGACCGTGTCAGACCGATAAGCCTTACTATCGAGGCAGTAAATTGTTGTGTCGTCAGCGTAGATAACAAGTTAGGAGCTGATGTCATCAGATGGGATGGAGCCCTGGAGGACACTTGTATTAGTACGAAATGATCTAGACGAGTGGCCGTTCAGGATGACACTCATTACACGATTTAAAAGGAAAGACTGGATCAGTACAAAAAGTGTCTGGAGACACCATAACTTTTCAGCTTGTGGAGAAGACCCGAATGCCAGGCGCTGTCAAAGGCTTTCGAGATGTTCATTGCAACAGCCTGGATTTCATCGTTTTTATCTAGAGCATGATAAACTCTTTCCGCAAATATCGTCAGTACATCAGTTGTTGACTTGGAGAAACGAAAACCATATTGCTTGTCTGAGAAAAGGCTCTGTAATGAGAGATGATGAAGAAATTCAGCATTGAAAGTACCCCAAAAGAGTTAGAAGGCTAATAGGCTAATGGTTGACAGGGTCGGACGGCTCACCAGAGTTCTTAAAAACTGGAACAACAGATGATGACTCCCGGCAGGCGGGAAAGCAGGAGGCAATGAGGCATTTATTATACAGTCTAGAGAGAACAGGAGCCTGTTCGGGAGCACTCTTCTTAAGGACTATAACAAGGATACATACCTTGTGGGGATCTAGGTTAGAGTTTATAGCAGAAAACATGAAAAGTGTTATATGCATCAATCGAAATATATAGAAAGGCAGTGTCAAAGAGCTCATTTTCATCGGTTAATCATATGATCGTATAAATCCCTAATTAAACGAAGGGCACCACATTGCCACCTTAAGGTCGACCTGAAATATCAATATTTTTGTGGTCAAACAGGTAAGGGGTTAAAATCCCTATTGCAAAGCGCCAGCTCTGGTTGCAGGAGTTCAGCTTAGCCAAGAACAACAGTGTGCCATCACGTGGCTTATTGTGACAAAGAAAGCAACTCTTCTTAAACCAATGAACGTTCAGTAGAGAAAATAGAAGACGCTTCACACCACGTAGAGGTTCCTCAAATTCTGACACAATCAGATCTATTCAAAGGAGATTATATGATAATTTTAGAACAGTGTGCTAAGTACGGATCAAAAGTTTACCATTTTGTATGATCCGCCAGCAGCCTACTATCTATGAATTACTTGGAAGGAAACAGCGGAACTAGATAAAGGGAAGAGACTACATACGATTAGTGTTTATTAGTGTATATATGTATGTACACAGACACAGAGGGAGAGAAAGAGAGTGAGAGGTAGATAAAGATTTATCTTCTGTACATATCTAGCTAGCTGTATCTCTCTCTCTCTCTCTCTCTCTCTATCTATCTATATATATATATATTTATATATATGTATGTATGTATGTATGTATATATATATATGTATGTATATATATATATATATATATATATATATATATATATATATATATATATATATATATAGAGAGAGAGAGAGAGAGAGAGAGATAGCGAGAAAGGGGAGATCAGTAGAGAAAGATCTATCTTCTCTTCATATTTATGCATGTATTAATTAATGTATTTGTTCATATCTATTATAGTCTGCTAATATCTATCTATCTATCTATCTATCTATCTATCTATCTATCTATCTCTCTCTCTCTCTGTATATTTGATAAAATGACTGATACGAAACAACCGAAAAAAAGATGGAATGCGTATTTTTAAAGACTTTTTATTCTTTTATCAACGTTTCGTTCAATATGAACATCATCAGGACAACAGACTCATTGCCGAGTGGTTAGAACGTTTGCATTATGACCATGAGTCCCGGGTTCGAGACTTCCTGATGTAATCGGACTAAAGATGTCGATCCCAGTGTGTGGCATCTTTGGAAAGTGCCTGAAAACCCTACCACGGTTTGACCCAAGTCTTGTGAGTGAAACTGGAACCCTTGGGGGCCGTCGATAGCTGTGCTAGCAATCATCGTGGCCGAAGGCTTGAGCGTGATGACCTTGTTCAAATATTGTTTATCACCCTAGATAACATGCTCTTTCCCAGAAACTGTAACTAAGGTCTGCTGTGCATAGTTGCTGTAAAAATCACATAAACACAAATGCGCCAAGCGTCTGCAATAGGGATTAGCTAGCCGCCCTAGTAGACAGGGATCGTCGAATACGAGTGGCCAGCTATACATGATATATATAAATATATATATATATATATATATATATATATATATTGGGTATAATTATTATATATTATATTATATATATAATATATTAATAATATTTTTTTGTTTAAGAATATGATTCCTTCGCTATATAAGAGTTCTCATGTTTCAAAAACGAGAGCCGAAATCATCCAAATAATTATTAAAATTAAGTTGAAAAAATATTATTATAATAAAGCTCTACTTCTGTATGGAGCACTGTCTTCTTAAAAATAAAAACAAAAATACTAAGGAACTCCGGATTATGCACCCAACGTGTTCTTTTTTCTATTTTCTGCATACCTGCACATATATATATATATATATATATATATATATATATATATATATATATATATATATATATATATATATATATATATATATATTGTGGGTATACATTTGTGGGTATAATTATTGTGTATTTTTGTATCTTAATTTCTAGTTGATCTCTGCGGGATTTGGTTGATAATGTGTATGCATGTGCGTCTAGTGGTCATATTTTTCTGTCTAGTATTGTCTGTAGGTTGATCGGAGGATGTTTTTTGAGAGTGAAAGAATGTAGGCTACACCGGTATATGTAGTTATAGGTATATTGGTTGTATTTTGCAAATTTTGAAAATTGAATCTTTAATTGTTTTCATTTTACTGTAATAAGTTGGCTCTGCCAGAAATTTCGTTCAAAATCTGGTCAATCGTTGACTGAGGACGGGTATCGTAATTATGAATATATTCTGAGTCACCCCAAGCATAATGCTAAATAATTATAAGTCAACCATTTACTCAAGCTCCCTAAGTAGATTATACGTTGTTTTCCTCTGTCTCTCTTGCCTGGGAGTATCAGATTTTCCTCATTATGTGCCATGGGAATTTCAACTGTCTCTTCCTGGTTTTAAGAATGTCCTCTTTGTTTCCGTTTTCTCTAAAACTTAATCGTTACTCGCATATTCAATCCATGGTATCCTCAGCATGCTTCTGTAGAACCGCATTTCGATTGCTTCAAGTCTCTTCTTCCTCTTTATCCAGCATTTCCAGCCATATAGGAAAAATGATATCACGTAACAGTTTAGTACTCTTTTTTTTTGTTTCTTGCGAATTTTTCTGTCTCTTAATACTCTGCTTAGATTCTGGAATACATCTTTGGTTATACGGATTTTAGTGTCGTATTTTCCGTACTCTGTTAAAACACATCTCAGATTATTTGTACTTTTTAATTTTAGCATCTTCAATTTCGAATTTACATTTTCGGCTCATCCTTTTGCTAACAACCATGCATTCTCTTTTTTTTGCAGTTGATGTTTAATCTTTTCTTCTCGCTTTCCTTCTCTACTTTCTGTGAGAAGACATGAAGAGCAACGACATAACAGATTAATTGAAGAAAATGGATGATAAATAAAACGCTCTATTATATCTTTACAAACAAGAACTGTCATCGTGTTGACACGATGTAGGAAACGATAGCCGTATCAAATGTAATTATCGTGAGTTATTTCCTTGCTTTGCTCGAATAGATAGCATCTTTGCAACAAGACTTACAATGAAAGAAGTATTTGAGCATTTTTTGGTCGAGTTTCAGGTATAATATAAAATGGCATTATATCTTGAAATTGATAGCGTAATGGCTGATGTAATTCGAACTGAAGCTGAAAGTCCAACATTTACTTTAGTGCCAGCAGATGAAATAACCGATTGTATAATGGATATCCAAAATCTATTATTGTTAAATACGTAGGTATATATATATATATATATATATATATATATATATATATATATATATATATATATATATATATTGTTTGCTTTTTTTCGGTTTACTAGCCTTTGTCAGTTTATGTAAAGCCAGAAAATATTTTTTCGCATTGTTACAATGTTTATGGCCAGAGTTGTTTGAAAGGCGTCGATGGTTGTCTAGCACGAAATCACAAACCATCGTGACCGAGTTTGTGAGTTTACTTGCATTGTTCAAACAGATGATCATGACGGATTCTACGCTCTCTCCCAGAAACTGTATACTAAGGTCCGCTCAGCATAATTGCAGTATAAATCACAGGTGAGTCTACTAGTGTTGAATAAACAGACATGTTTCTGAGCAGGTGTCTGCAACAGGGATTGGCTAGCTGCCCTAGTAGACGCGAATCCTTGGATACGATTGACCAGCCATTATTATATATAGTGACTGGTTAGCCGCACGAGGAGACGGGTGTGCGCGGAAAACGAGAGTAACCGGCCAATATATTCAAAATATTGAAATTCACTAACCACCAAAGGTCGCTTTATTCTGGAAATTTCTACATATAAAGAGAAATAATCATGTTAGTATCCATAAAATGATCACATGTCAAATAAACTCTAATTCTTCTACTAAATACAATATTCTAAATTGCATGCATAATAAATTTTGTTTAAAAAAACTTTTTCAGCTCCAGTGACATTGTAAACTAGAGTTACTACTGATTATATATATATATATATATATATGTAACAACAAAAGAAGTTTATGTTGCAACCATATTAAAAACACGAATTCATTCACTAGCTCAATCACTAAATCTACTTTCAAAATCTACCACGATTCTAACAGTAGAAGTCAAAACATAATTTACCTCCTAGAATGCACACTATGCCAGAAACAATATGTAGGAAAATCTGAATGGCCCTTTAACTACAGAATTAATAATTATCGTAAGCGAATTAAATCGACTCCCTATGAACAGTTATTACCTGTAGGACAACATTTCCGCCTAGAAAAACACGATTTCAAAACCCATGAACTCACTATAATTGAGAGAATAGAAAAGTTCACAGCAGATAACATTAGAAAGATTTTAGAGTCCCATGAAAATAAGTGGATACAACGTCTAAAAACACAATACCCAGCCGGGCTAAATCATAAATTTAACAATATATAGATAGTCAACAAATCAAAACCTACCCACATTTCTCACCCACACAAGACAGACATGCTTACGGAGGAATGGAGGCCTCACACTTATACACTCACCCACACGATTATACACACGTACACACACCATACTCACTCACTCCCTAATGAGCCAAATGATAACACACACCTACAGCAATACACACGCTTACACATATCATACTCACTCACTCCCTAAGAACCAAATAACACACACACAAACACTAAACAGAGACACATCCCCTCACCAGGTCCAATAAAACTGTCAAACTGACCAGAGAATTCAGGATAAAATGTATCTATCCAGTTCTTATCTCAAATAACAACTTAAAAGAGACTGTTTGACCAACACAAGGAATGTTAAAAGATTCATGTGAAAAAGATAAAAAAAAAAAAAACAAATGAAAAACTACAGACAAAAAGTTCATTTTCTCCAACAAAAGACATTCATTTCTGTAGTTCACTGCTAACAGCAAGCAGAAATATTTCTCCTCCCGATGATGGCCATTTCGGTCGAAACTAGTCGAGGAATCTAAATGGAATAATAATAATAAAAAAAAGGAAGAATATTAATCTACAACCCAGTGTGTCTAATGATTTTAATTTTTTAATTTTTATTTTCTTATTGTTCAATATATATATATATATATATATATATATATATATATATATATATATATATATGTGTGTGTGTGTGTGTGTGTGTGTGTGTGGTTTTTGTTGAACATGACAGACAGGGAAAATCTGATAATCTTTTTATTTAGTTTTTCTAATATTCTTACATTTTTTCGGTTAATGGGAGTAAGGAAGTGTAACAGTTGTCCGTAGTATCTATTGTCCCAAGCGCTTTCGGACACTTTAGCCATTTTTCAGGGGGCTTTTTTATGTGATGTTAATTTCTTTTTCACTGCCCAGTACAAGACTGTAGTTCTTGCAGAAATGAAATAATTTTATCGGTCATACCATAACCTCTTTGATCAAATGCTTCACGTGTCACTTATCTGACCAAAATTGCCATAAAAAGGAACTTAGCCACACACACTTTATAAGAAATAATGAGGAAAATTCTGATTGATAACATTAGCGTCTTATATAGATCCCGTTACCGAAAACATCTCGCTGTGAGAGAAGCCGTTTACATACAATATCTGGCACCCAATATAAATCTTACCTTATGAAGCAGCGGGCATGCTATGTGTGTGAGGTTAGAGAAGCCTTATTGTGGGACCCGGACAATGTTTTATTACGCTTCTCTCTTATCAAAATTTGCTTTTTATACCTATATTTATTTATGTTATAAATTAAACTAAGCACAGCTGTCTATCAAATGATGAATAAATTTTCGCAGATATTAACGCCATTCTAAAAGTCATATGTTTTGTCCAAATCCTTGAATTTGCTTTTCTCAAGCCAGGTCTTGAAAAAAAAAATGTCACTATTTTTTGTCCATAAATTTTCAATGTGTTAAAATTATTGAATAAGAAAAATCTCAAGTTGATGTTAAAAATTGCAGAAAAACGTTGTTGATTATTTTAGATGGAATGATCTATTATGACAGGTTTCTAATTTGTATTTAGATATATTGTACTTATTTTCAGTTTTGTAGTTTAATTTTTCACATATTATTGTACATAATTAGTTCACAATAAAACTAGTATCTTATTTGAATATTACGTTATGAAAATTGAGATTTGTTAAAGTGGAGGACCCATATTATATATTTGGCTGGGGGGAATTTTCAGAAGACCCTTGCAGCGGCCCTCTGCATCTAATATAGTATCTGTTCTACCTCCTTAATTTCCTCAGCCCTCCTTAAAAAAAAATGTTGAAATGAAATAGAAACTTATTGCATGATATTGGGAGATCGATCATTGCATGATGTTGAGAGATCAATCAAATTATTTCAAAAATATTTCCAAGGAGAAATGTAAATACCATGCAGATATATATTATTTTTCCTAATCTCACTTTCTGTAATATATATATATATATATATATATATATATATATATATATATATATATATATATATATATATATATATCTACATTTACATAGTATATATATATATATATATATATATATATATATATATATATATATATATATATATATATATATATATATATATATATATATATATATATCAATCACTTTCTGTAATATATTTATATATATATATTGAAGGTATTTATACAGGGAAGAGTACGAAAATCGATACATATGTATTAAAAATGTATTTATATATATATATAGCTGAAAATGTTTATAGAAAAGAATTCTTAAAATCTTCACACACACTCATATATTTACAAATGTCACCCTAATTAAAAAAACGATATACATTTTTACGGTGTAAGTACTTCGAAGAATTACTACTAACAATATTAACAAATCTAAACACACATCAAAAATTATATTACATCACCAATCTTTATTGTATCCATTCTGGAAGAATCTAACTTATGTTTATCTAAGGTAAACGGTATCTACATTAAAACGTTCCCAAATCAACATACGAAAAACACCAAATATAATGTCTACTACTACACACACACACATACTTACGAATATAAATAATCATTTGAATATCACATAGAAAATCTAGAATTTTTATACACTTACATAAAGCAATATTTACGGTTTATCAGTGTGGCTTGGAATCTACTAATATCTTGAAATTCGAATGGACTGAATTCGGGACGCAATAAATTATACTAACGATTGTTTAACAAGTTGAATGCACGTGAAACCTGATTAAACAATGAGAATCAGACAACAAAATTCTTTTCTCCATATCTCATTCTCTGATGAAATTTTAATAAAAGTCAAGCATGTTAGATTGATAAATTTTTCCTATTTATTCTTTATCTTATCATTATTATATATATGTCTCTCACACCACTCCTCTCCTCGCTACCCTCTCTGTTAAATTACATAAACTTAATACTACCTGTCAAAAGTGAAAATTTTTATTTAATTTTTCGTTTCACCTGTTGAAAGTGATGTCTGAGGATCCAGGGTACTTTAAAAGGTCTCTGGTGAAATACACTATTACAATGGAGCCTTAAAGTGGTCTGTTTTTCTTTAAATTATTACCTCTGAATTTACATTGAGCTCTCAGGATTTCATCCTCCTTGGGACTACCCATACGGATTACCAAGTTTTCGTAACACACACACACACACACACACACACACACACACACATATATATATATATATATATATATATATATATATATATATATATATATATATATGCCCATATTGATATTCATGTATAGATAATTATTACAAAATCTATGTATATATGTACACATATGTAAATATCTATAGTGAAATATATTTAATGCAATTATATATATATATATATATATATATATATATATATAGAACGATTGTAAATTTAAAAGTGGACACTGAAGGTAACACCAAGCGATAATATTCATTTTAATGATTGAACGCAATCTTCAGATCATGTGTGTTGTGTTTTAGCTCGACTCTTTAGAGATGTTGGTCTATGGTGCATTAGGCGTAGCAGGGTTTATTGTTTTATCCTAACGGTTATTTGGTAGGTGGTAAAAGTTAAAGAACACTCTAAAATAACTAAAAATAACCACATTTGCAATTATTTACACTCAGTATCCTCTGGGATAATTTCAAACATAACCATTATTGTCTACGCAATAGCCATTAAGATAAAACAATATACCTTGATATACATAATGCACCATTGACCAGCAGATATAAATATTCGAGCCAAAAGACAACACACATGGTCTGAAGCTTGCATTCAACAATAGAACAAAATGTAGCTGCTCGGTGTTCATTTCGGTGTTCACTTTTATTTTACATACGCTCTATACCTGATAGTGAGCACTGTTATATATATATATATATATATATATATATATATATATATATATATAGAAAAAAATATACTGAAAAAACAAACAAAAATCCTAATATGCGATTATGCTGTTTTAATGTTTACTGTCAACGTCGGACGTTTCGGTCTAATAGACCATCTTCAGGACATATTCATAAAACATAATTAACATTTGGATTGCTATTGCTTTTATATCCATCGTCTTTTTCTTGTTGAATTGTATATGGTCTCTGTTAATTACGTTTTATGAATATGTCCTGAAGATGGTCTATTAGACCGAAACGTCTGATGTTGACATTAAACATTAAAACAGCATAATCGCATATTAGGATTTTTATTTGTTTTTTCAGTATATTTTTCTTCATACAGTCGGATCTATATCCATATATTTGCTTACATATATATATATATGTGACGGCTTATTTGCTTACATATATATATATAGGGTGGCCTGACGATTGCATATAGCATGAAACAGACTGTCGCCTCTAAGTGTTGACTTCTATGTTCACTTTTATATTTACACACGCTCTATCTCTGATATTGCGCACTTTATCCCATAAATATAGCACACCTTAAGACTATATTTCTTCATATATATATATATATATATATATATATATATATATATATATATATACCTAAAAATAAATTTTGACCATCATTATATATATATATATATATATATATATATATATATATATATATATATATATAAGTCTTCTCGATCATTCAGGCCGGTAATGTACTGTTCAATATATAAACGGACCGAGTACGCAATAATAATAATCTTAAAATGAAAAAAAATCTGTCTTATTAATAAAAATCCATTAAAAATATATTTTCTTTATTTACGTATGGATACGAAACTGTGCATATATGAAAAAAACTTCGAGAAATCTATGACAGCAGAAGTTTTGCTTGAAAACCATGAAATTGGCCTTGGTTTACCTTCGGACTTTTCATTGCCAAGGTACACCTGGATAAACGTTGGCTCCCTTTTCTTGGAGGGACGTCGCTTCGATTCCTTTCGAAGGGCGCAATTTTTCTTTAATAAGCTTTCTCGAACATTCAGTCTGGAAGGCGAAAATAAATAAATATACTGTTTAATTTAATATAAATATAATAATAGCGGAACGCCAAACGCAAATACGAGTATTCACTAATAATAACGTTTAAAGTGATAAAATATCTGTTGGATTACTAAAAATCCATAAAAAATATATATATTAATGTTTTCAGAGAAAACTTTTTCCAGGTGATACTGAAAAGTTCACTGCCCGACCCACATTCAAAAATATGATTAGATAACCAATAGTTAGAATTGTTTAATAATTCCCTACATGGTCGTATCGAAATCGTTTAATCCCCACCCTCATAAAATATATTATAATAAGGATTATAAATTCGAAAATGTAAACGTCCAGTTATATTTACGAATGCAGGACAAAATGTCCCTTTTTTTAATAAAAGTTTTAACGTATTATTCAAAATCTCTTCATAGATTTCTTAAACTTTTGTACATAGCAAAATAGAAAAAAAATTAATAAAGTTTTAGAATCCCAACGGGGAATTGTAGAGTTAGCTTTTTCTTTTTCAACCAATCAATTACTCCGCAGACTATAAACTGAGCGGTTTTATACAGGAGGATGCTGAGGATACTCGAGACTGAACACGTGAGCAACGACGCAGTTTTGAAGAAAATGGAACCAAAAAGGAAATTAATGCTTAAAACCAGGAAGAAACACTTGATCTTTCTGATGAGGAAGGAAGCCTTGGAAAATCTGATACTCACGGGACAGATACAGGACAAGAGGGATAGATGAAAGCAACGTATAACATAGGGAGCTTAAGTAAATGATTTCAGAATAGGGCTTAGGAGAAATAACAGAAAGACAATGTTCATTAAGAGCTATAAGGACAAGAAGTTGTGGAGAGCCACGATTGCCTACGCTGTGAACGTGTCTTGCTCGAGATACTGGAAAAATATTGGTTCCTCGTCCTGTTCCAGAAAATACTTGACTCTGTTTTCACAAGACTCTGATCAGATAAAAACATTATTGTCACATCTGGGCTGAAGCTGCCCAATCTTCTCTTTTTAGGTTTGATAGAGTCCAAGAGCATTTACACGGTCTTTTGGGTGATGAATTATTTCCAACTCTACAGACCTTTTCCCCAGAAAGGAAAAGTCGGGAGCCTATCGCTATTCTATCACTATTTCCATGGCAAATTAGTTTCCCCATTTCGGACCATCACCGATAGAACACGCCATGCCACGTACACGAGACAGGTCATCCACATACCCCTTCGTGTTCCATTGATAAAATGTATGTCCTCTTCGGATGGTTTCTTCCTAAGAGCCACTGCTTTGTGGAACAGATTCCCGAAAATATTATTCCTCGATCGTTTCAACACTGACTTCTTCAAGAATAGAGTCAACCGATATATATGCTGCATATCCCCATAATTACCCCTCTTCTTAAGCCCATAAAACAACCTCATTCAGAGCCCAGCTACCATGAGTGACTTTTGGGCCACTCAAGGTAGATGTATTGGGTGAACTCTATTATAAAAAATAATACTATTTTAAAATGGCTTAATGTCTGGTCACTTGGAGGAAACGAAGTGATTTAATAGAATTTGTGTTCTTGGTACGTGAAAATGCTGCAAAGGAAATTAGTAGATTTTTAAGGAAACTGCCCTTGAATAAATATCTGTAGTTACATGCCCCATAAATTAGTTCTGTTATAAATTAGAATAAGGCTGCTATTTTCACTAAAGCTAGCAGAAGAAACATTATAGCAAAACATGTTGGTTGGTTGATTTGAATTAGTGGAATATCAACTTCTATGGATTGTTTGAAATGTAAATATTCAGGTCATAAATTGCAAAAATCTGTTCTTAATCATCATTTTTTCTGCGCCGCTTAAAATTGTTGGTTAGGGCGAAAAATACTAAAGGCAAGCAAGGAGTCTGGAAGGTAAGCATAAAAGTCAGTAGGTATATATAAGTATTGGGTTGGCCAAAAGAGTTCGTTTGCTTATGAAGGATTGATTTGTGTGCTTGGCGGCATATCAACATTCTTATGTGCCATTTAATTCTGAAATTTAATTTTCTTGGTGCGTTGAAGTAATAAAAATATGATATATGTTATTCTGCTTTCACAATTGAATACATGGTAGATGATACTCAGCTTTTGTGTTGATTGATTGGTTGATTGATTTTGTTTAGTGGCATATCGACCTCTATGCGTTATTTTATGTCAAAATCTAAATATTTTGTACACGATTTTATGGCTACAACTAAATATAATTTGAACGTAATTACTAGAGGCGGTGATACGTGGGTTTTATGTTATAGTTTTGCTGAAGTTATATTTTGGAATACAGTTTGATTTCTTTAAGATATTGTAGGATATTATAAGGAATAAAGTTGTGAAAGATTTCTTTCATGATGGGTATTTGATTGGTTGATTTTGTTTAGCAACATATCAACGTCTATGGTTTATTTAACGCCAAAATCTCAAACATTTTGAAGCCAATTTTATGGTTTCAACTACAGATAAAAAGTATTATTGATCATTTTACTATAAAATGTACTGCTGGTCATTTTGTTTTATAATTGTATTCTTGCTAATATTAATATAAATATGTTTGAGGAAAAATTATAAAAAACATTGTAAGATATATATATATATATATATATATATATATATATATATATATATATATATATATATATATATATATATATATAAAAACCTAGAGAGCCAGACAAACTTATCACCTAAGCGAATCGTCAGGAAGGTCTTTTAGGTGAAACCTTGGTAGGTTTGTCTGGCTCCCTAGGTTTAACTAGGTCTGCTCCTCTCATTGTATAGAGCAATTTATTTAGTTATTTTGCTTACTCGTATCGGCTATTTTGGTGTGGGCGGGGGGGTTCTTGAACTCGTATGCTGGACGATTATTTTCGGCTAACGTATATGTTCTTGGTTCTTTCTTTTTTTATATACCTTTTTATTCCGTTTGGTATTGGCTTGTTTATTTGCAAATCAAGACACCGAAGGTTTTCCGAGCGAGTATAGTTTGTTATACTTATAAGGTTTCTATTAATAATACATACATACATATATATATATTTATATATATATATGTGTGTGTGTGTGCGTGTGTGTGTGTGCGTGTGTGTGTATTGAGGAAATTGTAAGACAAAATGGAAAACTTGATTTGCGACGCGTTTTATCCGGTAGAACATCACTGGACTGTGTTTGTTGTTGATCCAGTCCGATGAAGTTCTTACGGTTGAAATCTCTCACGAATAAACTTTTTCCTTTTTTTCATACAATTACCTCAATACGGTTCTTGATATGTGAAAATATGTATCGTTATCACACACACATATATATATATATATGTGTGTGTGTGTACAAGCTGCGATTGATAAATTGTCGTCTAAATTACACAGAAATGAAAATAATGTTGACATCTAATTTTAACAGATATATTTCGAAAATTACACAAAAAATATCTTAAAATACTAAGGAGTAAATTTATTCAATAAGATCGCCATTGTCTTCAACGACGGCATCCAGACGACTTTGGAATTTCCGGCATCTCTTCTATACGGTCTTCTTTTTTAAGTTGGTGAATGCTGCCATAATTCTTGCCTTCAGTTTATCTTTGGTGTTAAAAGGAGTTTTGGTCTCTCGCACAACTGCACCCCACACATAATAATGAAGGGAGTTCTGAGGTGATAGTTTTCTTTTCAGCATCACTTAAACTGCTTTTATGGCCCATCTTTTCCCTAAATTCTTACACTTTTCTAATAATTTGGCACGCTCAAATCACCGTGCTGATAACAAATATGGCGCCAGTTTGTTTACGTTGTGCAGATCAGTACGAAAATTTCAGGGATTGCACAGGTCAGTGTTGCCAACACTGTGTGAATTGATTGGACGGTTTTTGAAATATTAGGAAAAAAAGTTATCTTGATAATAATTTGGCACGCAGTGTATATATGTATAAATTGTCTGAGAGAAAGACAGATATATAAATAGAAAGAAAGAATCACTCTAAACGTCCCTACAGAACGACAGTGAAGGTGTGTGTTTCTTTGTTCGCTTTTGGGTGGGTTTCTTTTGTAATAAAAGAGAAAACAGCCAGACGTTGTATCCAACTGGTGCGGTCTTAAAATGTCGTTATGCCTGTGTTATCATAAGAAGCATCAAAATCTATGTATTCATTTTAAATATATTTTTATCATACAAAAGCTTACATTCTCAACTTCTTCTCGTGCGTCATTCGTGGCCATGCCACCAGGAAGTGCAGAAATGCAAAAGTTTTTTTTTTTCAATGGGATGCACAGAAATTCATAGATCCGTAGTGATAAATTAAAGGTTAGTGCAATAATCTGAAAACTAGGAAACATTTTTACGAAACTTCTAGAAATTTCCAGTTAAAATTTTATTCAGACGAACCAAGGCAATAAAGCGACTGAGGCGCAACGGCTGACGGAGTCTGCAAGAATATATATATATTTGGTTGGATTGATGTGAGTTTGTGACCCTGGGTTTCACCCTTTTTGCGATCGTCAGACAAGCCATATATAAATAATTATAATATATATATATATATATATATATATATATATATATATATATATATATATACACGCTTTTCACATATATATATATTTATATACACACACTTTTCATATATATATATATATATATATATATATATATAGATATAGAGAGAGAGAGAGGGGGGGGCGATGGGTAAATTCTCACTATATTATATTTTTAATTTTGCGCATACGCGTTGTTTGTTTTTTTTTTAGTACGTATAAATTCATATAGTCAAGGTACCAAAGAGGAAAACTCATGAGAACAATTACCATAAAAGTATTTATAGAAAAGACACAGGGAAGGTACATTACAGCGGTGGGTAAGTGACTGAAGCCAAAATGCCAGGTCAAGACGAATAACATTGCAGATTCTTCTTTGGATATTATCATACAATTAAATACATAAGAGAAGCACCATTGCAGATGTGACAGCAGTATTCAATGCATGTGTCTAGAATTTCAAATGTTACTTTCTGATGTCACGTGTAAGTATCCTGTTTGTTTTCATGTGAGCAATAATAAACGACTATAACGAAAGATGAACAAAATCTGGTACTAAAATTTTGTCTGGAAACTAAGCAATCAATTTGAATATCTCCAGAAATAGTTCGGCGGCCTTGATGTAACTTGGCAAACAATCATCATCCAACACTTGTGCAAACAAATAACCCACCCAATTTGGTTACTCGGTCGTCAGTAAGTCTTCACAAATTGAGCTCAAGGTTTGTGCAACCGTTACTTTCAGTTTTTGATTTGAACTTCGACATTCAACCGTAAAAACTATTTCTATACCAGTGTTCACCTAATACAAAGCCCAAGAGCCACTAAAGCTAGAGATTTACTCTGTGGTGTTATATGAGTGTAAGAAGAGGCAAGAAGTAAAGTTCGCGAGGTTATAAAGAAAGTATAACCCTAGTTTAATATAACCCCTAACTTGAAGAGCTCAAGATTGGAGTGATTGGTAAAACATCCTGCTGGGGGTCTGTTTCACAAAGCAGCAGTTCTTTGGAAGAATTCGTCTTAATGGAACTTTCTTTTTACTAATGAAATACAAAGTGAATGGGAATCATTTATACTTGTTTGCGGGTCATGATGGGTCCTAGTTTTAAAGTTCAGGAGTGGTGGGACTTAGGAATATAGATTGTCAGAAGACATATCATGAAAATAACAATAGAACTGTAAGAGGATCGCGACTTTTCGGTTTCCGGTTTGGTTTGTTTTACGGCATATCAATCTCAATGGGTTATTTAATGCCGGCAATTTTTATTGCTGGTAATTTTTTTTTTCTCGAAATGTATTTCAGGTAATATTTTTTTTCTTAAAAAATATATTTCTAGGAATATTTTTCCTTCAAAAAAATGTATAGCTTGTAATATTTTTTTCAAAAATATATAGCTGGTAATATATTTTTAAAAAAAATGATACCTGTTTATATTGCTGGTATTTTTTTTAAACTATTGCTGATAATGATTTTTCCTTCAAAAAATTATTGTTGGTAATAAGTTTTTTATAAAGTATTTCTGGTATTAAAACCTATCTTTACACTTTCATAATGTTTTAACCCCAGTTTGTGAGTTAACTATTTTCCCATAGCTGGGACCCTAACAGGTGCTACCAACCCGGGTCAGGGTGAACCTGGGAACACCAGCAATTAAGAGGTGGTTCCACGCTCCTCAAAACCTCCTGATTAGAGGCCTTGCTGCTGGACGTAGTTTATCGTCTTACCCATGATGCGGATGTAGTTTATCGGTATACCCAGGACGGGCGACATTTCGTCTGCCGGAGAGTTTGATAAGGTGTAAAGAGCAAATCAATGAATCAATCCAAATCAGCATATATGTATACTAGTTTACAATACGACATGCATTGTGATGTACTTTTTTATTATATTCTATGTTGTTGTCGTTTAACTTTCACTGTACTGCAGAGTATTCAATCGAAACCAAAATGGTGGAACCCATGATAAACCGCTGTTATTTATTTCCAGTAAATCACAATTTCGTCTTTTTATTCAAAACGGGCCAATAAAGCCAAACTACATTTCTATAACAACGCATCAATGAAAGTGTTTTAACATTAAATGATTAAATCATTTCCGAACAGATATAGTAAAATTGTAGCATTTCCTTCTAATAGCTTATGAAATATATATGCAAATTTAACAAGCATCATGGGAAATTAACGCTACTTCTGACCCAAAAGAATTGTTACATTTAGTTTGTAAAATGTGTATGATTTAACAATTATTATGGGATAGATGCAATTGATGCTATATCTGTCTAAAAATAAGTGATACATTCAGTGAATAAAACGTAGATGTACATGTCAGAACTATTATGGGACAGAGGTAATCGATCTATCTATGTCTAAAAATAAGTGATACATTTAGTGTATAAAACGTGTATGTACATGTCACAATTATTTTGGGACAGAAGTAATTGATCTATCTCTGTTTAGTAATAAGTGATACATTTAGTGTATAAAACGTGTATGTACATGTCGCAACTATTTTGGGACAGAGGTAATTGATGCTACTTCTGTCCAATAATAATTGTTGCATTTAGTGTATGAAATATGTATGCAAATGTAACTTCCATTATGGGAGAGATATCGGACTATTTTAAATCTTCATTTCACCTCATAACGCACTAAGCTACATTTAGTATTTATGGATAACTGCAAATGTCAAGTATAAACCAATGAGAAAATGTCACTTTCGGCAAGATTATTGGTATTGTAATATCGGATATGATTCTGTACAGTAACACTAACACATATGAGAATTAAATTGCCGTGAGGATTAACTGACTTTGTTTAGGTTGCCTCTAAACGGAAGCTATTGTTTTGTCTTTGGTGGCATTCAAAGACAGGACACTTAAGAGAAGAGCCTCAGAGTGTCTTTAGAAAGCGTGCCAAATCTTAATCTTGCCCGAACTTTTGTTAAGGCATTAGAAGGTTAGCGGCTCTTTATAAGATGAAGATTCGGGTCTATTTCAGTTGGCTGGCTTCTGTAGCGCGCAAAGATTCTCGTAAGCACTAGACATGCCTATTTTAATTTTATGTTGATATTTGCTGGTGCAAATTTCCGAATTCATGAACGTTGTCACATTAACTGAGATAGAGTCGGGAGTACTGGAACGGTGAAAGCGAGGTCAGTTTAGGATACCAGGTTTATGTCCGAGAAATGATTGATGAATAACTGCCCCGGTCCTTCAAAATAAGTATTAGACCAAAGAGTAATGAAACTGGTATCACAATATAACGGATATCGATGCGGAAAGTGGAATCTGCGTGACTAGTTCAAATTCCAGGCTAATGTGTTGCGTTCACTTTCACACAAATGCCAGTAGGAAGTAGGTGGAGTAATGGATAGCGGCTTGGTTTGAGGAATCGCAGAGTTCGAATTCCAGTCGAATCCATTACATTCACTTACGTGCTAATACCCTTGGGAAAGGTGTGAATCCTCTTCTTCTCCCTCCAGCTATGGGTAAATAGCAGGACAGACTGGGTTCTATAGCCTTGGATGGCAACTGGTCTAGGAGAAAGAAAACTCTGAATTCAAAACCTGCGGAGGGTCGTTTGGGGACCTTGTGTCACGTAGTGCACCAGGTCTCTGTATTCGTCCCTTCAAAAAGTGTGGATGGTCCTGCACGAAACCTTCACCACTATAATCAAATCTCATGTGCTATACATGCGGGTTGGGGACCGCTTGTGAATTCCAAATTCCCATGAAACTCCAATATTGGAGCCGGCTCAACCCATCCCGGGTGAATGCCGTTACAGGTGGAGGTAGTAAGAAAGGTACGCACCCGTCTCTTCTCCTCTCTGTTATGGGTTAAATAGGAAGGTACAATGGTATCTCGTGGATTGGGTGGCAACCAGTCCAAGAGAAGGATAATTTTGAATTCCAACACGTTGAGAAGGCGATGAGAAATTACTTCGCTATATCTTCCAAGAATTCTTTGCAATTCACATATAATAATGAAAAGAAATCTGTGGAGAGTCATAATCGTTTACGCGCTGATGGGGCATAAAGTAATTTAAATTTATTTAATTTTCAGTATGGTCACAATTTAGCGTTACGCGTTATTTCCAGTTTTAATTTTAACAACTGTTTAATACGAAAGTTAGTGTATTTTATGGTTTGGAATTTTAAGAAATAAAATCCTTGTCACAGCTGCGTATACGTAGCATGATTACCTTAGATACATAATTCATTCATTTATTCAGTTAGAGCATTTTGTGTCGCTGTGGTCAGCACTCATCTCCATCTCACAATTGGCGTTCATAGTGACATCCAAGGCAGAATAGTGCAATAGATTTTCGGTCCCTTTCGCATTGAGGGATGTTAAGGTTAACTCTTCCCTCCTCTCAGAGGTTGAAGAGACAGGGCTTATAAGGCAACAGGAGGTTTGAATTCAGAGTTTTACTTATCCGAGACTGTTTGCCAACCAAGATCATAGGGCCAATTCTGTCCTTCTATTATAGCATAAGAGAGACAGGGCTTATAAGGCAACAGGAGGTTTGAATTCAGAGTTTTCCTTCACGTAGACTAGTAATGTTATATGAAGGCGATTCACAGCCCAGACTACATAGCTCCACACTGGACCGTAACGACAGGATGCAAAGGAACACAAAGCAGTACATTTGGGGACCGCTTGGTTCCAAAAGTTGCCAGAAAGTTGTCAGTGTTGACAGCCAACTGCCGTTGGGGTTCCACTCCGGGGTTTCTGTCTGGATTTACTTCCACAGACATTCCCTTGTTTTAGATATAACATCAAAGTATGGAAGTTTAAAATCAGGATTTTAGTTTCACTAAATGGGCTGTCTTCCTGGGTTGTTGAGCTCCATCTAGCCGAAGCTGCTGCTTATAAGGCGCCAGTTTTTTGGCTTTGCCCATTCTCTGGCTTGTAGCTGGACTTAGTGGCCAGTGGATATTTAAAACATGCCGCGGAAGCATTCTATAGATAATGGGAGCTATGTCACGCTTTGGAACATAATTTACGGATATAAACATTTATATACATTACGTATTTTAGAAGCCCCAAAGAAGGCATAAATAAAAAGATCAGAGGAATATTCAGCGCTAATCTTGGACGATAATGACTCGCCACAACTTCCTATCCTTCGTAGCTCTAAGCAATATTTCTTCCATTACTATCCTGTCCAATCCCACTGTACATTTACACAATATCACTAGATAGGTTACTGAACGTTTCTTTTTGTCTCTTTTACATTCAGTATGTCGTGTGAGTGTCAAATTCGCCGAGCTCTCTTTTCTCATTATATGTTCTAGAAATGTCAACTATATATTTTCTGATATTAAGCATAACTGTCCTTTTCGTTTTCATCTTTCTTAAAACTTCCTCGTTCATCGTATTCTTAGAATCCTTCTGTAGAACCATATGTCTATTATCTCTCGTGCCCTTTTTATCTGTGAGGGTATAGAAAGATTCGCATAATAGAACAGTTCAGCATCCTTTCTTTGTTTCTAAGGAAATTTTCCTGTTCTCTAATACTTTTTGAAAGGAATTCTTTTGCTATTCCAATGCACCTTTGGCTTTCTGCATGCAACACATTTTCCATTTTCTGTTAAACACTTCCCCGATAATAAAAAAAAAACGAAGAAAAAGCTTTCCTTGCTTGGATTAGATATCACTAAAGAATACTGAGCTGTTACGTGACATCTGTCCTTCTTTACGGCAGCGAATGTTGGACGATTTCCTCAAACATGAAGAAGAGACTCGAGGCGACGGAGATGTAATTCTACAGAAGGATGCTAAGGATATCATGGACCGAGCGTGTGAGCAACGATGAGATCTTAGAGAAGTTGCAAACAAGGAGGAGGCTTATACTTAACACCAGGAAGAGGCAGCTGAAGTTTCTGGGACACATAATGAGGAAGGAGGGCCTGGAGAATCTGATACTCACGGGTCGAATACAGGGAAAGAGAGACAAGGGAAAACAACGCGTGGCATATCTGGCGGGCTTAAGCAAGTGGATGACAGAACGTGGTCGAGGGGAGGAAGCAGAGGAAAGGAACTTTTTGAGAGCTGCAAGGGAAGGAGGAAGGTGGAGCGTCATGATCGCCCACGCCCTGAAAGGACATGGCACATAAAAAGAAACATTCCTATCTCGCATCGTGGGCTGTCCCCTAACGTTCTTATTAACACTCACACAATGTATCTTCTTACAAATTATGGTTAGCTCTTTCTTAAAGCTTTTCTTTACGACCTCATTTGTAAGTCCCTTCATTTTTCTTTCTGTGTCTGCCATCATCATAGTCGAGCACTGATGAGAAATAGACCTCCTATTTCGTTATCCGTCATACCTTCAATGATAATAATTCTAAAATTCAACGTTTATATTTAATTAGAAGATTTAAAAAAAAACTAAACAATTTACACTTACCTATAGTGAGAAGTAAGTTTCATTCGGACAATGTCTTCCCAAAAACTACTGCTTTATGCAACAGTCTCCTGGCTAGATGTCCTTCCCAATCACTACAACCCTTACCTTTTCAGATCTAGGGTTACATTCGCCGAGCTCTCTTTTCTCATTATATGTTCTAGAAAAAGTCAACTATATATTTTCTGATATTAAACACAATTGTCCTTTTCGTTTTCTTCTTTCTTAAAACTTCCTCGTTGCTCACATATTCCGTTCATGGTATTCTTAGAATCCTTCTGCAGAACCATATGCCTATTATCTCTCGTGTCCTTTTTATCTGTGAGGAATCTAAATTGTACCTTATAACTAGAATGGCTTATGGATATATCACATTGAGACACAGGTTCCCGTACGATTACTGGAGTTAAGCAAAATCGAACCTGGTCAGTAACTAGATATGTGACCGCTTGGGTATAATACAGGTTCTGTCTAGTTATTTTCCAAGCGTAGCTTAGATGTGGCACAAAGCTGAAAAGAAGTGTACACCCAGTGAGGACCGAAGTCACTAGTCAGTCATAAAATGACCTAGCAAGACAAACTTCCCAACCATTACACCACGTCGAAGTCCCCAAGCAGGTTCGGTCTATTTGTTTGTTCGGGTGGTGTAATTGATAATTGCTCGGAATTGGAAATCGGAGAGCCGAGTTCCAGTTTCATTTGGGTTTCTTTCACTTGGGAAATGTATGAATTCACCTTCTCCCCTCAGCTATGGGTTAATTAGTAAGACTTGTATCACTAAAACCATTCATATCTAAAAAAATATCTTACAATCTAAAAATATTTCCTGGCTTTAAATAACCTTGAAACGGTTGATAAACCGTCGAAAACAATTTAATCAATCAATATATCTTGAGTAGTTTTGGGGCCTTGTATATAAAATAACTCTCAAGTAAACAGGATGAAGTGTCTTAACCACAAAGCAATGGTTATCAGTCTAGATTTGGAAACCATTACAAATAAGTTCTAATCACGCTGGGTTCTGCTCTATTGGTAACTTGTCCTAGACTTGATACCCACCAACCTGTATTAGGCAAATAATTGTACCAACACACGAAAATGGACGAATAGGTAAAATCATTGTGCTTATGATTCTCTTCATCATCATCCTCGGTGACTTGACTGCTTCAATCGTCGGGAGACTCAAGGACAGAAGAAACAGAGAAACTCCACGACAATGATCTGTTAGCAGTGACTCTCAGAAGTTCCGGCATTGTCATGTCCATCTACTCTTTGATGTCTAACTAGCACTTGTGTTGCCGTCCCAGCTTGCGTTGCCGTCCCAGCTTGCGTTTGCCATCAGTGGTACCTTGTATGATGGTCTTGCAGAGGCTGTTATACCGTGTGACGTGGCCAAACCATAACATCTTCCGACGCTTAATAGTGGCGAGGAGAGATTCTCGTCGGCTCAAGAACCTTTTGACCGTGTTCTGTACATAGTCATTGGTTTTGTGCTCCCAGTAAGAGATGGGGCGAGATCTTTCTCAAATATTTGTTGTCGAACGCCCAGATCCTTTTCCCTGCATCAACTAGGTGTATCCAAGTCTCAGACAGGTAGAGGAAGATGGATTCGACCAGCAATTTGTAGAGCATGAGCTTGTATGGAAGCTTATGTTGCATTTCCATATACGTTCCATTCTGGCAACCGCTGCTGTGGCGACCCGTGTGCGGATTTCTGGGTTGCAGGTGCCATTTTCGACAGGGATACTCCAAAGTATTTGAAGCTGAACACTTCCTCCAGTGGTTCGCCGTCCATGGAGATCCTGGCACTTGTGTTGTTTGTGCTATTCACCATTACTTTGGATTTCTCTGTGTTAAGTTCCTTTCCATATTCCATACTTGCTTATTGTAAAGGTAAAAATTGTTTGTATATATATATTCGGCAGCATAGAATCTTTTGATAAAAAGGGTGTCTAGTGTCACTTCGTTGTGGAACGGCCTTGAGTAATGACGTTCATTAGACATGGATACTACGCCTGAGTTACGTTTAAAGTAGCGATCACTGATGGAATTTTTGGTGCTCGAAGGCTGCGCGCCAATTTAAATTGGAAAACGTATGAAAGTAATTAGACATTATAAGAAGTCTAACAACGCTTTCAGTAGAATCAAGTCTGAAATGGGAACTTTTCTTTTGCATCACGTCAAGGCAAACCCACATTGCAATCAAAAAATATTTCAGATTGCTCAAAGCCTGATATTCCCCACTAAGGCACAGGCTTATTGGAATAGTAAAATATACCTTCCAAAATAATAAATAACAGGAAAATATCCTTAGAAAAAAAGAAGAGTGCTCACCTGCTATGTAATAACAGCCCTAATATGTCAGTGAATTCATGATACAGAAAGATCCTGCTTTATTCTGTTTTTATGGTTTTCACTCCTTTTGGAAATTGTAGAATGTAAAAAAAAATGTGATAAAAAAAAAAATCAAGAAAAATACTTAAAAATGAATAATAATGAAAAAACATTTTGCTTTGACGATATAAATTCAAGCATGCTACTAGATTGGCAATTAGGTCCCACCGTTTTACTTTTGAACTAGCTAGATACAAACACCATTTTTATTTTAAGTTTCCTTTCACGGACTTTTCACCTGTAGAATTCCCATCTTCTAGTTTATTGCTTTTCTGACACCTAGACCCTTCAAAAATTTAAATGCAGCGCCAATCGCTATCTTCTGTCTTCTGTTTGTTGATTTACTGTCCTTTTTCTCACTTCCCCTCACTAAAGTCTTCTGGTTCTCTTTCACTCCCTGTAACCTCCTGTGTCCTAGTGGCATTATCTCCCTGCTTGGGGTGAGACGATTAAAAAAAAAAAAAAAAAAAAAAAAAAAAAAAAAAAAACATTAAGAAATTTATACAGCTTAATATTAGCCATGTTAATATACCATTCTTTCTATGAATATCATAAATTTTAAATTGTATGATTTTTATAAATTCCTTACGTCTTTTCTAACGTGCTTGTTGGATTCCGCAACCAATTTATACACCGTTGCATCACAACAACAATAAAAATTAAAAAAAAAAACAAAAACAAACAAACGCAAAAAATTATTCGCCTAATAAAAGAGCAATTCACAGCTTGTGTTCACCAATGGTTCAGATGTGTGAAAGCGCAAAACGTGACACATATGCTATGCGAAGGATCACGTGTTTAAACCTTGAAATGTCATAGAAAGTCATGCAGCCAACTCAGCAGGTAGCTGATTGGACATTGGCCAATGAATCGATATAAATGAAAAAAAAATCAATGAAATAAAAAGAAAAAAGGAACTTATTGAGGGAATCAATCGAAATGATATCAGCTCCCTAAAGCACCGCTAGTTTACTATTTTTATAGAACTGTATCCCTTTTATTTAATCGATGTAAACTTCCAGAGCTAACAACATGGCTTATAGCAAACTTGGGTTCTTTGTATGCAAATTACTGTCAGAGGTAAGAAGTGGGAAAAAAACACGATTATATACAACTGAGTCAGCAGGTGATGGTGGGGGGGGTCTGCATTATTTCTTTTGTTTCTGTTTATTTTCATTTGAATAAATACAAATATATTGTGCATTTTTTTTTATTGCAATCAATATTCTGGTAGATACGATACGTAGAGCCTTTTTTCTTTCGTTCTCTTATTTACGATACACAAATTCTTTCTTTCCTTCTTTCTTTCTTTTTTTCTTTCTTTCTTTATGTTCACGTTACATAGAGTTTTTCTTTCTCTCATTCATAACACATTGATTCTTTCTTTTTTCTCTAATTCCATGTACATGGCCTTTCTTTCTATCTTTCTTTTTTTATTCTAGTTACATAGTATTCTTTCTTTCTCTTATTCATGATACATATATTTTCTTTTCCTTTTTTTTCTTTCTTTCTCTCTTTCGTTCTTTTATGAATGCCACTTTGATTCATTTTTCTCGTGTTCAATATACATAAATTCTTTCTTTCTTTTTCTCATTCAAGTTAATCGTTTTCTTTCTTTCTTTCTTTCTTTCTTTCTTTCTTTCTTTCTTAGCACGCTGATTCTTTCTTTTATCCTTGATACATTGATTCTTTCTTTCTTTCTTTCTTTCTTTCTTTATTTCATGAATGTCACATTGATTTTTTCATTTTTTTTCTCGTGTTCAATATACATAAATTCTTTCTTTCTTTCTTTCTTTCTTTCTTTCTTTCTTTCTTTCTTCCCTAACACATTGATTCTTTCTTTTATTCTTGATACATTAATTCTTTTTTTCGTTCTTTTGCAATCTCAACCAGTTTGCTAACCGAACATTATCGCTCATATGGTTGCAGTAGTTCTAGCCAGCCGTATTCCATTAAGCGGTGAAAGACGGAGAAAGAGTTGGGTGTGGCCATATCGTGAATATCCCTGGAACTCATTCGCATCAGAAGCTAACAATTCGTTGCAGATGTCCAATCAATTGACAAACTTATGAAACATGATATTAAAAAGAAATAATGTAAACATCTAAAACCCAGCGAATAATTTATTTGCAAGTCAATGCACGGCGACGAGTGGATTTATTAACCTTTACTCCCACTGACTTGTGCTCATACAAACGCAAAAATTTAACGGAAAACTGACGCAAACCAAGTCTGATATAAATAGGTCTCTTTGGAAGATTGTATTGTGCTTTGTTAAGAATGCGTATGCTGATCACAGAATGCGTCGTATTTTACTTGACTCGTATATTAAAATTTTAAAATTTCATACTTGTAACGGAAGCAGAGGCGTTACTTATTTTCTGTACGGTTTGCTCGCTTAGACAGGGTGTATGAAATAAGTCATAATCATTGAATGGTGATTCTGGCTGCCATTTATATTCAACTAATTCTAATCGTAACGAAGATATTGCTCACGGCTAAAGCAGTGGTCTAACGACAATGAATTTAGAGGGCTGGTTTTACTTATATTCATTGGGTCCATTTATGATTGATTGACTTGTTTTTTACGGCTTATCAACCCATTGTAAGTTATTTAAAGCTAGACAATATTTTTAGATTGTAAAAAAGTTTTTGGAGATGATTTTAATGATACAAATCCTACTAATAAGGATTTGCGAACATATGTTTATACGGACTTTTGTCCTTGTTTTGGAGTGAAGAACCCGTCTCCAAAGTTAGTAAAATATATATATATATATATATATATATATATATATATATATATATATATATATATATATACTGACTTTACGTCCTGAGTAAGACGATAAATTACATCCGAGAGCAAGGCCTTTGATTACTAGGTTTTGAGGAGCGTGGAACCACCTCTTAATTGGTATTGTTCTCAGATTTCCCCTGACCCGGGGTGGTAGCACCTGTTAAGGTGACAGCTATGAGCAGATAGTTAACCCCCACAAAATGGGTCAAAACACTATGAAAGTGTAAAATAGGTGTTAGTACCAGTAATACTTTTTGGGAAAAATTATTACCAGCAGTACATTTTTGAAAAGAAAAATTATTATCAGCAATACATTTTTGAAAAAAAAAATATTACCAGCAATAAAAATCTTGTCGGCATTAAATAACCCATTAAGGGTAGTATGTCGTCAAACGAGACAAACTAAATCTACTAACTTTAGTGCTGACACTCAACGCACCTCGTTTGGCTCTAGCCATTTTTGGCCTAACCAACAATTTCGAGCGATAAAGAAAAACTGATGATTAAAAATAGATCTTTGCAGTTTATGAGCTGAAATTTGCACAGTCTTGTGTATACCTATTTACACCCCACCATTTAGGACTTCATCTGGCGAAATTTATGTTTACGCTGATGCGACGACACATGCACAGAAAGTAAATTTGATTTTATTGTAGTTTAATATATGTTTTACGTACGTAATATATCCGATTTCATTCAGATTCTTTATTTTTGTTTGTTTCCATCAATTTTGTATACATATATATGCATTTTGTATGCATATATACATACATATATATATGTTTGTGTGTGTTTGCGTGTCTGTGTGTATCATACTTATTATAAAACCCAGGTTGTGTGTCTGTTAGTTTATATATTAGATCGGATTTCCTACATTTTTCAACCGATTTCAACAAAACTTCACAGAACTACGTAAACTTACCTTGCGGTAGTTCTGACAGCGCCAAAAATTGGAAAAACACAATTGTTTTTGGCCGAAATCAATTTGAAAACACGATTAAGAGACATCGCTATCGTGAGAATGAAAGGAGGACAACTCATATCGAGTTATATTTATTATAAAACCCAGGTTGTGTGTGTGTGTGTGTGTTCGTTTATATATGGGATCGGATTTCCTACATTTTTCAACCGATTTCAACAAAACTTCACATTTTGGCAGGTAATGTTTCTTATTGTCTTGCACACTTTTTTCTTTAATTTTACATTCAGAATACTTTAAAAATTCCATTTACAAGACAATTGTTTATTATAAAATTCTATTCAATCGGTAGACTCATAACGATTGAAAACAATGTTTTTGTTTGAGTTTGACCAATTCGTAAAAAAAACAAACCAAAAAAAACTAATTAAGACATGCGTGTCCGTCAACCTTAAACAATAATCTTTGTCAATTTTATTTTTCAGTCTTTATAATGGTTGATACTTGATCTATCTCTTACTGTTACATCCTCTACTGTTAGTGTATAGATAATATTAGTGGTATATATATATATATATATATATATATATATATATATATATATATATATATATATATATATATATCAGGTCATCCCATATGTTCTGTTCGAATTTTGAATAAAGAAAACAAGTGACCAAATGTTACATTTAATTACAGATTCAATCAACAATGTATTTCCCTGATTATCTATGACTTCCTTCCATCTATTGACAAGCTTACTAATTCCATTACTGTAAAATTCTTTTGGCTTTGATTCGAAGAAATCACAAATGTCAGTTTTAACTTCTTCCTGTGTTACAAAAGCTGTTTCTTCCAAATGATTCTGTAAGCTACGAAACAAATGGTAGTCTGAAGGAGCATGATCGGGGGAATAAGGTGGATGAGGAATTTTCCCCCAACCAAGTTCTTCGATTTTTTGTGACGTGATTCTTGCTGTGTGGGGTCGCGCATTATTCTGATGAAACATCACCCCTTTTCGATTCACTAGAGCAGGTCTTTTTTCCTCAAAGCTTGATTCAAACACTCTAATTTCTGACAGTATATTTGAGCATTAATTGCTGCATTAGGTGGTAAGAATTCAAAGTGGATTATTCCTTGGCGATCCCACCAGATTGAAAGAAGAACCTTTTGCCCATGAAGTTCCATTCTCGGCTGTGGCTGGGGTCCTTCGACATTTCGATAAAAGATCCATTTTTCGTCGCCAGTTACAAGTCTATCCTAAAAAGGTGAAACAAGTTGGCAAGAATGGAGAGAAGAGCAGATGTCAACTTGGGATTTGAGGTTGTTTTCAGACAATGAGGCACCCATTTTCCAAGTTTAGGAACTTTTCCAAGTTGTTGAAGATGACAGTTGTATGGTTTGAACTGAGAACCACTGCCAATTCCTTAACTGATAAAGCAAGATTTTCTTCAAGGGCTGCTTCAAGAAGCTTTTCATCAAACACAACTAGACGTCCGGTTCGACCTTCATCTTCAAGGGTGAAATCTCCACCTCTGAATTTTGCAAACCATCTTCTGCAAGTTCTTTCATTCACACATCCCCCTCCATAAACTGAGTGAATGTTTCTAGCCGCTTCGGCTGCTGAGTTTCCTTTCTTGAACTCATAAAGCATTATGTGCCTCAAATGATTCTTGGGTACTTCCATGTTAGCAGGGTTTTAATAAAAGAAAATTTAATTTTATTGTTCTCTGAAATAGAATTTGATCAGTTTAAATGCATCTAAACATAAAAATAATGTTCAGCTCCATTAGACATTATAAAATACTCATTAAATTTCGTTCATTTTAACAAAAGTTAAAATTCGGACAGAACTTATGGGATGACCTGATATATATATATATATATATATATATATATATATATATATATATATATATATATATATATATATATTCAAGAGGATAAAATCCAGGTAGAGATCTATGTACAAGACAGAGCAAGAATATAATATAAAAGGCTCAAATTCAAGTAGGTAGGTCTGATAAATTGGGCTTTGATTGCTATTCCAATGTAATAAATTATAACCATCGAATATTAGTGTCTGAGCCTATGATATATATATATATATATATATATATATATATATATATATATATATATATATATATATATATATATATATATATAGTGGATTACTGATACCCACTGGACGTTATAATTCCAGAAGGGTCTTTAGGAAAGGCTGAAGTTGCGTGCTGAATGTAATATTAATTGACAAAACTTTTACTTATATTATATATATATATATATATATATATATATATATATATATATATATATATATATATATATATATATATATATATATATACATATATATATATATGTGTGCGTGTGTGTGTGGGTGAATATGCGGAGTAATCCTCTTTGGAGTTATTTAATTATTGATCTTCCTACAACATGACTCCCAAACCATAGTTTTAGAATCATTAGGTTTTCTAGCTATACAAGGATAATAATTAAAATTTTATTAGATGACATATATATTAAAATTTCATACAGAGATCCACTCAAGTTAGAGGGTTACAGTCGAAAGAGTAATAATGAATGAGGTGGTATCAAAACCTGGAGATTATAATGATAAAAATGATAAACACGCGCAGATCAAAATTAAAGTGTTCAGGTGAGTGAAATCGCGTGAGACTATGGCACAAAGGGTTGGAACTCACTTCTTACTTTAAGAAAACTGAGGAGGAATAAGAGGGATTTGAGCCTGTTGTAATAGTATGACATTGTTTAGCTATAAATATATGAACTACGGGAGTCCATCTTAACTGTGGCTATGGAAACACTGAGTAGCGATAGGGTTTCAACATGGCTTCTGCAGGAAACAGATGGTTGGGTAGAAAAGAAGTTAAACCCCACAAAGTTGCATAAACGATTTTGAAGCATTGATTAGCTTCCACGAATATATGGTAGCAATATTCGATTTTGTAAAGTCTAATCTGATAAAGCGAGAGTCAGAATGATATTTCCTGGAGCAATATCGTGAATCGACCAATTCTCAATAAATAAAACGGGATAGATAGATAGATAGATAGATAGATAGATAGATAGATAGATAGATAGATAGATAGATATGAACAATGAAATAGATCTAAATAGATAGATAGATAGATAGATAGATAGATAGATAGATAGATAGATATGAACAATGAAATAGATCTCAGTAGACTGGCAGATAGATAGATAGATAGATAGATAGATAGATAGATAGATAGATAGATATGAACAATGAAATAGATCTCAATAGACTGGCAGATAGATAGATAGATAGATAGATAGATATAGATAGATAGATGAAATGAACAATCAAATAGACTGATAGATAGATAGATAGATAGATAGATAGATATGAACAATGAAATAGATCTCAATAGACTGGCAGATAGATATAAACAGAGATAGATAGATAGATAGATAGAGAGAGAGAGAGAGAGAGAGAGAGAGAGAGAGAGAGAGACATATAGAGATATGAATAGAGTGAAATAGATATCAATAGACCGAGACAGATAGATATGAACACAGTGAGATAGATAGATAGATAGATAGATAGATAGATAGATAGATAGATAGATAGATAGATCTGAACAGGTTTTGGTCGCTAGAAACCGTGTTAGGGTAGCAATAATTTTTCAACATTGGGTGGGAAATATATCATCCCTCACAAAGTTGTATCAAAGATTTTAAATCATTGAGGCGCTTCAACCCAGATATGGTAGCTATACACCATTTTCGAAAAATCCAATTTGTAAAAGACAAAGCATGTCGGAATGAGTTAGATATTTCCTGGAGCGATATCATGAGTCAAGCGTCTTTAGGAATGAATTCTATTTGATGTTTGGAGTTTGGAAATCTAAACCTGGGACTGCAAGGGAGGAATACTCCGTTGGACTTAATGAACTAGATATATATATACAGGTTTAGATATTGATATAAAGAAAATGAGCGAGCTACTTAACTAGATAGAAAGATAGATATACATGATCAGGTTTAGATAGTTATAAAGATAATGAGATAGATAGATAGATAGATAGATAGATAGATAGATAGATAGATAGATAGATTTTTAAAGCGAGTACATCCCAGGTAAGGCAGTAATGTCAGTAAGAGGTGAAATAGAAAACAAAAACATTCCTTAGGAGCGAGATCAATAGAAGAATAATCAGCAAGACAGAAGATAGCGATTGACATTGCATTTAAATTTTTGAAGATTAAAAAGATTGGAATTGGAAATTATGGACCCGGAAGAGAGTTTCAGAAGCAAGAATTGCGAGAAAAGGATCTGTTAGCATAAAACTGAAGGTTACATCTATCCAACTCAGCTGTAAATTGATAGATAGATAGATAGATAAATACATAGATAGATAGATATGAACAAACTGAGATAGATAGATAGATAGATAGATAGATAGATAGATAGATAGATAGATAGATGCATCCATACATCCTGTAAGCACACATAGGTAAGTTGGTAATAAAACAATAATGAAATATTCAACCTCACTGGACATTAATTTGACCCATTTTTCTAACTACTTGACGTGAAAGCTGTGGTTTTGTTATTCTTTTGATGACCATATTATTTCAGATTGAAAAAAATGAACAAAATGAGATAGATACATATAAGCAAACTACAATAGATAGATATGAACAAATTGAGATACATACATACATAGATATGAAGATAGATCTGTCTCTCTCTCTGTCTCTTTCTCTCTTTCTCTCTATCTATATATATAACTAGCTAGCTAGATATGTACAGAAGGAGATAGATCTGTAGCTATCTACCTTTCCCTCTCTCTTTTTTTCCTTCTCTCTCTCTCTCTCTCTCTATATATATATATATATATATATATATATATATATATATATATATATATATATATATTATGAATAAAAATGATAATAGGAAAACTGGTAATTGCTGACGCGTTTCGTCCAATGTGGACTTTATCAAAGCAAAATACGAAAATGAAATTAAATGAACAAAGTAACTAATAAAACAAAAACAGAATGTACCTAGCAACTGGAATGTAGAGAAACGCTATTTTCATATTTTTTTTTTTTTAAATGAGAAATAACGATTAAATCGGAGAAATTTTTCATATATATATATATATATATATTTGGTTGGATAGATGTAGTTTGTGACCCTGGGTTTCACGCTTTAGCGATCGTCAGACAAGTGAAACCCAAGGTCACAAACTCACATCTATCCAACCAAATATGTTAGCTTTATCTCTGATATTGAGCGCTTTCTAATAAGTACCGCGCATATAATATATAAATAATTATACATATATATATATATTTATTTATATACACTTTTCACATATATATATATATATATATTTTAAAAATAAGTTTTGTGGTACAAAACTTTATGACTGCCATAATGTATTTTCTTTCAATATACATTGTCCACCGTTTTTAGTGATAATTCTATTATAATTTGTCAACCTCGATTTAACTCTGTTGAGCGAGGTTTGAAACTGGTTAGCTAGCTAGTTATTCAGTTTTGCTTTTTATCTATTATCATCATGAGTGGTAATGTCTCCTTCGAAGTAATTCATAGATTGTATCTAATGGAATAAACAGAAAATGAGCAATATATATATATATATATATATATATATATATATATATATATATATATATATATATATATATATATATATATATATATAGAGAGAGAGAGAGAGAGATAGATAAATAGATAGATTTTTATCAGGAATAAACAGATATATTTGAAACCTGGGACTGCAAAGGAAGAATATGCCGTGAGACTTAATGAAGCAATTATTTATTCTAAAAATAATATTTCGTTAAAACTTGCGTTCAAGTCTGATGGACACTGATAGACTCTTTTATGAAGACAAATCGACAGAATCTATTCAAAATACCCACATGGCAGCCCAAATATAAATATAATCCTGAACTTTCGAGTAAAAGACACGGAAATCTCCATTGGATATTATTTTTTCTCTGCAGCAAAAATGTTGTAGAGAAGTGCGGAATCAACGATGTCTTAAGCAAATCAATTTGGATTCTACAGTTTATTGTTAAAAACGAAATTGACTTGAAGAATGTTAATAAAGTTCTTGGTTGCCACGTTAGACCAATTATTAGGTGACTCGGTTATTTAGAGTCAGTTTGCTTTTTTTTTGTGAATACACGTAGCCATCAGTTTAGGTCTTGAGCAACTCGTGTGTGCGGTTAGGTTCGCGTAAAAGGACGAGCACACATCGCCTTCAACATCGATCACGAATATCTGTCTTTGAGGCTCGTCACTGGTTGTCTTTTCTTCGCGAATGGTACCTGCTGATCCCACTGCGGTCTTCGCTCGCTTTTCGAATCGAAACATGTATCACTTCAAACGAGGCGGAATCTAGAAAAATGTCAATAGTCGAGCACCATCTCCCGGCGGGCCTAACATCTGTTTCTCATCCCCGCCATGATCTGAGTGCATATCCTGTTCTTGTCCTTGGAAACGAAACTTTCGTTAAAACTACCCAACTTTCACAAATGGGAATATTTGATTGACAGAAGAAGGATTGGAAAACGTGTAACGGCTCAGAAAGTGAACACCTCAGGTTCGTTACATCACTACATATATACATACATACATACAAACATATATATATATATATATATATATATATATATATATATATATATATATATATGTGTGTGTGTGTGTGTGTGTCGGAGAGGCGAAGAGATGGCGAGGCAGACAAAGCTTGTTGTCCTAAGAATACGCGCAAATGCATGTCTTGCACAAGAAGGCGATTTGTTCTTTGATCAGTCGTTGTTTATTTAGTGACACTCTCGTAGAAAAAGTCTTTATGTGTCGCCGAGAACTAGGAAGAAAAATTACAATTACAGGCAGAAGATTTGAATTCTGACAGCAAAGCTTTGTGAGAAAGTGATAAAAGGGGAGAGAGAAGGCTTTGTGAATACTTCAAAGGGATTTTGTGATAAGCAGATATATAAAAACGAGGTTAGATAGATAGATAGATCGATCGATAGATAGATATTAATACGAAGACAAAGATAAGAAATAGATATTAATAAGATGAGATAGATAAATAGATAGATATCAAATACAGAAATGAATAGGATGAGATCAATATATATATATATATATATATATATATATATATATATTATTATTAGTAGTAGTATTAGTAATCTTATAAGTATAAGAAACTATATTCGTTCGGAAAAGCTTCGGTGTGTTGATTTGCAAATAATCAAACCAATACCAAAGGGAAAAAAAAAGAAAGAACCAAGTACATGTACGTTATCCGAAAATATTCGTCTAGCATGCAAGCCCGAGCCTCAAAAAAAAATATCCCCGATACGAGTACGCAAAATAACTAAAAGCCTTCCCTGACGATCCGCTAAGGTGAAACCGTGGTAGGTTGTCTGGCTCACTAGCATTACTATATATATATATATATATATATATATATATATATATATAATCCTATTAATATATGTCTATCTATCTATCTATCTATCTATCTATCTATATCTATCTATCTATCTATCATCCTATTAATACCAATCTATGTATCAATCTGCCCATTCATATATCTATCGATAATGGTAGATCAACCGATTTGAATATAGGCGTAGACGATATATATATATATATATATATATATATATATATATATATATATATATATATATATATATATATATATATATATATATATATATATACGATATATATATATATGTGTGTGTGTATATATATCATTCTATTATTAATATCTATCTATCTATCTATCTATCTCATTTTATTCATACCTGTCTCATCCTATTAATATCAATCCATGTATCAATATGTCCATCTATATATCTATCTATCGACAATGGTAGATCAACCGATTTGAAAATAGTCGTAGACGATATATATATATATATATATATATGTGTGTGTGTGTGTGTGTGTGTGTGTGTGTGTGTGTGTATACACACAGTAAATAAATCTTAATGAGCTAGGTACTACCTGCCTAGGTTTCACCATATAGTATCATCATGGTGTTTGAAAATTGTGCTATCAAGGGTTTTCCCCCACCATATATATATATATATATATATATATATATATATATATATATATATATATATATATATATATATATATATATATATATATATATATATATATATATATATATATATATATATATATATATATATATATAGAGAGAGAGAGAGAGAGAGAGAGAGAGAGAGAGAGAGAGAGACCGGGTACGATGTTTCTAATGCAAGGAGAAGTTATGCTGCCTTGACTTATGGACAGTCCAGGTACATAGTAGAATAGATATATAAAAATGTTTTTATTGGTTCATTGAATTGTTTTTTTATGTACTTTCAACCTTTGGCTGGAAAATATAAGACGAAATATATTTTAGATTGTGAAGCTATATTTGTCATTCTTTAAATAACAATGCATTATTCAATGTTTTAATTCCTATCTAACACATGGATGCGGGAGAGTAGATGGATTGATATCTTACCCACGGGTAATTCAAATGCAACGAACTCGATTGATATCGAATACATCTCTACAATTTCTCATTTCGAGATGATATATACAAATGTACTATATATATATATATATATATATATATATATATTTTTTTTTTTCGTTTCATTTCATTTTTGGAAGTGCTATCTGATGATCCAGCGTCTTTAAAAGGGCTCTGGTGAAATAAATTATTATAATGGTACCTTAAAGTGGTCTGTTTTTCTTTTAAATAATATATATATATATATATATATATATATATATATATATATATATATATATATATATTTCGGTTATAATTTATTTCGTGAATATTTCTATATATTCATTTCTTAAGACCGAAAAGCTTTTAATAAATGGAGATAATTTCCCCGGACTGAAATATTAGACCTACAGGGGGAGAGACAGAATCTGTTTTTAATTTTTATTGTTTATCTTGTATTATTCTTTTTTTTTTTTTTAAATCCCTTCATTCATATTTGATATTGTTATCATTATTATTTTTTTTATTAAGAGCCACTTTATTAGACTAACTAATTTGAAATTTTGTTGAGTTGTCCTACATAAAATAACAGGCCATATCGGTGAATTTGCTGTATAACCTGGTGTACAAAGTTCCACACTTTAAGGAGAACATTCTTGGCCGGGTCAGTCTATTTTAGGCTTACTACTATCTCTTTATTTCTTCCTTTTTCCCGTTCCTTTCTTTTCCCTCTCCCCATCTCCCTCTGTATTTCACATTTTAATAAGAATTTTACAATCTGTCACTTTACCTCTTCTTTCTTCTTTTCTCTCTTGCTTTCCCTTCTCCTGTCAATTTAGTATATCAGTTCGGAGAAATTGTCTTCATTTATTAAAAGGTCTCGACCTGAAGAGATGAATGTATAGAAATATTCACAAAATAAATTATAACCGAAATGGATCATTAAGGTTTTTTTCTTGATTTATTATTATTATAATGCTCTGTAGTTACATTGAGCCCTTTCTGAAATAATAATAGCCCCCTTGGAATTATCCCTATCAGTCACATATTGTTATATATATATATATATATATATATATATATATATATATATATATATATATATATATATATCCAAGTGTATGATTGGTGTATACAGAATAAATTCCAATCACCAACAATTACTATTCTTAAAAGAGTGCTCAATACAGAGTACAATCTACATTCAACATCATCACTTGATAAGACACCAAAGGTGTTGAAACAAAATGGCTATTTTGTAGTGATTTTATAACATATTTATGTTATAATTTTATAATTTTTAAATATATATATATATATATATATATATATATATATATATATATATATATATATATATGTGTGTGTGTGTGTGTGTGTGTGTGTGTGTGTGTGTGTGCTTGGGCAGAAATCTCTTTTTAAAGCTGACTGACAATATACTGTGATTACTTTCCTTTCTTTTGGCTGCCGTGTCATGTAACTGAATAATTATGTATTTTGGCAGAATCTAATACACAAATATATATATATATATATATATATATATATATATATATATATATATATAATACTATTAATAATATATGTATATGTGTATGCATATATATGTGTGCATGTATGTGTGTATGTGTGCGCGTGTGTGCGTGTGTGTGTGTGTATAATGCTACCTATTAATATTATATAATTTAACGTATGAAAGGCCGAACAGTATTTCTGTTACTAAAGTGCTCAACGCTAATCGTGACTAATACATATTGTATCAGAAGTCATTTACATTGTCTAACTATCCGATCTGTTTTTATTTTACTGATTCTTGAAGTGTGACGTCTTTTGATTAAATTAGAACAATAGTATTGGCATCTTTTTTACCGGGACGGGCAAAATAGCATATACGTTTTTTTTTTTTCATTTTATTTATTTATTATTTTTTTTTTAAGAAGAATGAATAATTTTTTTTATTAACTTTCTGAAATGTGTTTTTAGGAGTAATTGATTGGTTTATTTTGTACTGCTTATCAACACTTTGTGGATCATTTAAAGCCGAAACATATTTTTGATTGCAAGACAAATTCTTTTTCTTTGTGCGAATAAACATTGTTTCAGTAATGTTTGGAGAATAATAAGGATTTTTCCAGCTACAAGTCCTACTATTTAACCCATAACTGGGGGAGGGAATGGATTCATACATTTCATGAAGGCGAATGTAATCAACCCATATGGATTTCGAACTCGTCTCTTCTATTTCTCATTCCAAACCATTAACCATTACACTTTTTATTCCTGCTCTTTCTTCACTTTCCAGTCTTGATATAGTCCACAATCATTTCCGCGTCCATGTAAGTGATGAACTACTTTCCACCCTACAACCACTTTCCCGCAAATGAAACGTAGGAAGCCTCTCGCTGCTCTATCGATATTTCCATGAATAGTGTATAGACGATCTACATTCCTTAGTTTCACCAGTGCTAATCTTCACGGATAAGACTCACCATGCCAAGCATATTCTAGCTAACTACCCTAATTCACTTTGTATTCAATTGATGAGATGTAAGTCTCACTTGAGCAGCTTTTTCTTACAAACTGACCTAAGAGGTTACTTCCCCGCTCATTACAATTTTAAACAGTTCTCTTCCCGATATAATGTGACCCTTATTCTGTAATCCTCTACATCGAGTGGCTCTTGAGCCTTGTGCAGGTTGAACATCATTGCAAAACATATTGATGAGAACAAGGTAAAACAGGAAGTTATTTAAAGCCAAGATCACTTAAGTTCTGAAGATTGGCTTTGAGAATTTATTATTACTTACTTTGTGTCTCTGTCTTCGAGTAGTGCGCGATTCAGTCATAGCTCCCCGTGGACAGAGACGTAGCTGGTGACAAAATACTGTGAAACTCCTGGTCACGGGAAACAGCTACCTGCGACTGCATCCCCCCAATTGCACTAGAGAGTGGGGATCGGTAATCATATCGATGCCAGAGCAACCGACGGTTTCGGTGGCTGAATAAGTTTTGTCCCTGGCCCGATGGTATGCGCTCGTGTCCCCCACATTAAATCTGGCCTTTTGTCACATCTCGTCTCATTGGGAAGGCTAGGGTAGATAAAACCTCGAGTGGCTTTTGGGCCTTGTACAGAATAAACATTATTGTAAAAAAAAAACAAAAAAAAAACTGACTCCCTGATAATATGTAATTTGCTGTTTACACAAGAAATAGGTTGAGTTTGTGGTTGCAATTAACAGCTGGACATAGGAGTAACAAAAGAAAAAAAAGAATGATGCTTGCATTTATGGCTTCTGTTGATTCCAAAATACGCAGGAAAGAATGAATGCGAAGCATTTCAAATAACAGACATCTCTATCTATCAGTTCAGTGGCAGAACCAATATGGGTCAACGTGATATTGTCATCGCTCGGCTTCCATCCTCGCTTAATATAGTTAACTTTATTGCTAAGAAGTGCTATACAAATGACTGGTTGCCCTGTCGACGGGGTTTCAAATACGCTGACAACATTCGCTGCAGTGGTGTAAAGCCGCCTCATTCTCACAGAAAATTTTCCAAACCTACCGCGTAGGCGCTTTCGGACTCAAGTGTAAATGTAGAAAACATTTACCTGTAAACCCAAGTATAAACAAAAATTACCAATGTTTATTTAGAGAGACAGCCAAAGGTCAAATCACGCTGGCTACACCGACTCTCGTTCGATCACCGTAGTTAAGCAGCGTCAAGGTAGGAGACCGCTTGGGAATACATCGTCCTACAATCTGAAATACGTTTCTGCCTTAAATAACACACAAATAGTTAATAAGCCGTAAAAAAAAGCTTTGTGATGTCAACGAACACTCGTTGCCACTTTTGTAATGCCAACGAATACTCGTTGCCACTTTCGTAATGCTCGGTGTAGCAGATAATTTGTAATCGCAGATTACAACTATAGTACACCGTTTAACAATACTGGTGCCAGACGTCTTCGAATATTAATTGCACTGATAGTACTTGCTCGAAAATACTCGCTCGAATAGTAACCCGTATAGTGAACCGAATAGTGATATAGTATAGTAAATAGAGTAGAGAATAGCGAACTGTATATTAATAGAGGATAGAATAGAAATAATGATCAATTAGACACATACTACCTCTCATATATGCGTTTCCTCTATGGTCACGTACTTAATTCAATAATGGGATCGCCTGTGTTTGCTCACTGGCGATCTATGTTCAAAACACAAGTGTCGGCAGCGACACTTTATTCCTATATAACAACAAGAAGAACAAATCAATCAATCAATATCTGGAGACTAAATTAAAAAAATACTACTAATGTTTGCCTATAGTCTCAAGTATAAACACGTCCAATGTTTAATTATAGTCTCAAGTATAAATATCACCAATGTTTTCCTACAGACCCAAGTGTAAATAATGTTGGCTTTCAACGAATGCTTCGTATTGTGAGGTTGTTATTTCGTCTTCCTCTCGATGTTCTTAAAGGGATTTAACTTTGATGAACTAAAAGCCCACATAATATGATTGTGAATATTCTTGCACTGCTATTCTTGGAGTAAGGAGCAGAATCTTGATTCCCTAGCGACTCAGCACTTGACAACCGTTGCCAGAATCTCAGTGGAGACAGTGGCGCATCATAGATTGGTGTAGCACGTCTCTCGCTGCTCACAGTACCTAGGATCATCACAGAAGATGTGGATTTGATGTGCATCAGAGTGGGTTTACCCCTTGGCTCCACTATCACCTGGTTGAAACTCTTTTTGGAGAAGAAATACAGCGGTACTAGTCCTTAGTACATAAGTTTGATTGATGTTTAATGGTTGTTTAGTTTAACAGCATAGAAAACTCTACGGTTGATTTAGTGCAGAGATCTAAATATTTTGTACGCATTTATTACTTTTTCAGATAATAATCGTTTATTGATAAAATTTTTATTAATTAATCCATATCTGAGGGGAGGAGAGGTGGTTTCATACCTTCTCTAAAGGTATTTGCGCGTAAGTGAATATAACAAAACCAAGTGAAATTGGAACTCGGTTCTCCTATTAAAAATTCCAGGCCATTACTCCACCCAAAAATCCATGCGTTCAACACCTAGTATTTCCAAGCGGCCACTCATTTAAATACTGACCAGACTTGAGATACTGAAATAAGGCATTCAAAACTCATCATCCACTTGAGATATATATATATATATATATATATATATATATATATATATATATATATATATATATATATATCACTTTAAACGTTAAATTTAGTGGATAATCGCACATTGAGTAAGGGCTCGGCTTATTTATTATTTTCGTCTGACAATTTGAATATTTGAGAAAACCTATTAATGAAAAACGCGCTCCCCGGCAGGATTTGAAGCACCGTACATTAGGACAGAGGACTTTACCGTTAATCCCGGCACGCCTTAACCAACTTGGTCACAAAGAGCAGTCGACCAGACGAAGACAAATGTAGAGGCTTGAAGCGAAATTCTCTCAAAGTTTTTCATATCTGCAGTTTCATATCCAAATGTAAACAAAGATAATTCTACAAAGCTTTTTTTATTAATCCGACATATTTTTAGCACTTTAAACGCAATTTTCTGTAGATACTCGTATTTGAGTAGGCGTTCCGAAAAATTCGCACTCTCCGGCAGGATTTGAACTTTATATATATATATATATATATATATATATATATATATATATATATATATAGCCGATTCCAACAATCATTTGAAGATTTTGGAATCGGTCTGCATAGGATTAAGGAAACCTTCTCTGCCGGCAGAAAGAATTTGTAAAGTCTCTTAATCTGTTGGGGGATATTTTATTTTAACTGTCCCTCGCTAATTTATTTACACGATATTTCCTCCCTCGTTACAAGTATATACACTTGTTTGTTATTTTAGTGTGTTTCCCCATTTTTTTGCTCTTCATTGTCGTTAATATTCTTTTCGTTGATTAATTATCCAACGATTGTCTCCTGATGAGATGTTGGTTGAAAGGGCCTTAGAGACTTTTAAAATTAAAATCAATACATTCCTTGTTTTTAAAACTATATATATATATATATATATATCCATTCAAGTATAGGGTTAAAGCATACGGAATAAATACCAAAAAATACCCCTAAAATACTATTCTTAAAAGAGTGTTCAATACGAAGTAGAGCAAATATAATTTGTTCGAAAATTATAACATAAATATGTTATAAAATCACTACAAAAATAGCCATTTTGTTTCAACACTTCTGGTGTCTTATCAAGTGATGGTGTTGAATGCAGAATGAAGCATTTATTCTACTGGCTTTCATCGACTAGCTGGGTACGTGATTGATGATCATTTGAACCTGCTGGACGACGTTTGACTGCTTACAATGTTTTTTTCTCTTGGCCACAGACGACCCGTTTCTGCCTCCCCTGGTTCCTGGGCTTTATTAGAGAAGGAACTAACCACTTTCAAGTCAATAGTTATCTAAGAGTCCCTGTAGCTGGCTGCTGTTGCTGCGAGCACGGCGTGTCTTTTAATGTCAGATTGGAATTTGGCGCCTTACTTCTCTCAAGATATTTGAAAGCGAAACATCAGTGTTAAGATTCAGCGTAGAATATGTCACGAAATATTATGCAGCGTCGTCTTCCATTTATGACCCGCTTAGGAGGCGTGAACAAAAAAGGAAGATCTTTGGTGAAGATTATAAACAGCATAGGATCCAGGATAGAGCCTTGGGGGACTCCTGAGTTCGTACGAAAGGATTTGGACGAGTGCCTATTCAGACCGACCTTCATTTCTTGACTTGATAGAAATAATTTGGATTAAATCAAATAATCGTCCTGTAAAACCGTGGCCAAACCTCGTCAAACGCATCTAAGATGTCAAGATCCACAACTCGAGCTTCGCCGTTTTTAATGCAAATGTTGAGTGGGGCAGCCTCTTAAAATGCTACACAAGAGTTCGGGCTCCTAACTACCAGTCGGGAACAGCAACCAGAAAACTGCCAACGGGTACCCTCAGAAATGAAGAGATGTTGTCACCAATTACGTACATCAGAAGAAATTAAAGAGAGCACCACTGATAAAACTCGAGAAAAAGAAAGGACCCGGAAACCACTCCCTAAACAGGAAACAAGGGATGAGTCGCTACCCTGTTCAAGAGAAGACGGAGAAGTATGGACTGGGCGGTACGAAATCTTATCTACTGTTATTTTTTAAAAAATCAACAAATCGGTGTTTGACTTCCAGATAAATTAAAACAAAGGCCGAGTTTATTTCAGAAAACTCATCTGGAGAGCCGAGTTGAGTCCCACGGATGCCCCAGCACAAAATATGCATACATACCTGTGCGAGGGTGAAGTCACAAAAAAAAAAAAAAAAAAAAAAAAAAAAAAAAACCCAAAACAATGAAATATAATATAAAATACTTAAGTTTTTACTTCGTATAATTCCGATTACCCAATAAACAGATAAATAATCTGCATAAACAGATCCCAAGCCAGAAGTCAGAAAACGAAAAAGATAAATGTTACGAAACCGACCAAATTAACATTGCGTTAATACGGTTAGTACAAACATATAAAACTTTCAATCAAAGAACAAACAAAGACGTTAAAGAGGATCGAGAAAAAAAAAAAAAGAAATATTAAATTAAAAACCAACACATACATTAAATTCAGAAAAGACTGGATTCGTCCATTAGGGCTGTCAATTTTTTTTTTTTTTATCAGTCAGCAAAATTTGACCAAAGTGCGGAAGTCTAGGAAGGCCGATTTCTACGTCACATAATTGAGGAATGGGGATGAAAATGGTGGATAGTACAGTGTCACTACACCTTCTGTTTTTGGTGGGGTTGGCTACAAATACATCTGCTTACTTCTCTTCTAAAAGAGGAAGACGAAGAAAAGAACTACCAACTATTTCTAAATGCGTGAGCCGATCCATAGCAAGCAGTCATAAAACGAAAATAATGAAAATTAACATGGCGTTAATACGGTTAGAACAAGCAAAAGCTTTCGATCAAAGAACAAAGGGAGGCATTGCAGAGGATTTCGTATTTGAAATAGAGGCCATATTTTTTAAAAATGAAACGTCTATATCAAATACGAAGTGTCCATTATAATAAGTTTGAAGTAATATAAATGTCGGATTAAAAATAAATCCATTAATTCTTTAGATATATATGCGTGTGCATGTGTATGTATGTGTGTGTGTGTGTGTCTGTGTGTCTGTCTGTGTGTGTCTGTGTGTTCGCACGCGCGTGTGCTTTTGTGCATTTTCATAACTCTGCAAGCAGACATATTTAATGAGATCACAAGCAGTTATTGTTTTTTACACCAAAGCAAGAGGCACACAAATTATTCATTGTAATATTTTTCCAGATAACACTGTTGGATGCCGTTGAACCGATTTTTTTTTTATCGCGACAAAAAATATGTTCCTGATTATGATTCAAGGCTGTCTACATTCATCACAGTGCAAGGCGAATATTTCACAGACTGACTTATATAAATAAATTCTATTTTATATATATATATATATATATATATATATATATATATATATATATATATATATATGTGTGTGTGTGTGTGTGTGTGTGTGTGTGTACATATATATATATATATATATATATATATATATATGGTGCGATTGATAAATTGTCGTCTAAATTACGCAAAAATGGAACTAACACTGACATTTCATTTTTAACATATATTTATCAAAGTTACACAAAAATATCTTGAAATACTAAAGAGCATATTTATTCAATAATGTCGCCATTGGCTTCAGTCACAACTAGACAACTTCGAAATCTCGTGTAACTCTTCTGAGCGGTCTCTTTGTTTAAGTTGGTGAATGTTGCCATAATCCTTGCCTTCAGTTAATCTTTTGTGTTACAAGGAGTTTTGTTGGTCTCTTGCTCAACTGCACCCCACACATAATAATTTTGGGGATTACAGTCTGGTAAGCTAGGTGGCTAAATGTAAGGGGTGATGTGGTCGCAGAAATTGTCTGACAGCCATAACTGGGTTCTACTGCTTGTGTGGAATGGTGCAGAGTCCTGTTACCAGACACAGGCTCTTCCAGTAGCCATCCTCTGGACCCAGGGCAGCACTATCTCCTCAAGTCACTTGGTGTAGGCCTCTAAGTTAAGTCTGATGTCCTGTGGGAAAATAGGGAGGCATAATGTCGCCATCACTAGTGATCACTGCAAACACCTTCGTAATCAACTCATCCAACTCTATCCGAATCGTTTGCACTGTCCTCAGATTGAGACCCAAACACTGAAATGTTCACAATGGAGCTTCCGACGCGAATGCCAAGCAGTACAGTATGCTGTTTCCAAATTTCTGGTGGTTGAATTGCGTCATGTTTTTCTCACAGACGGTGTCCAAATGACCCACTCTACTTGTGCAGTAAACACAATCAAAACAAATAACGCGCATGCGCGAAATTAAAAATATAAAATTTACCCATCGCATTCTGTATGTAATACATATTAGAGATTTCCTAAATATTAAGTTTTGTACTAAGTAAAGGCGTATCTATGGAAAGACGCATCCATAGCAAGGTTCTACATTTGCACCCCAATCTAAAACTCTGATGACATTTCGAATGTAAAGAAAACCTCCTTGTTTCAGATCAAAATCATTATTTTATAACTATATAATGTATTACAGTACTTCAAGAAGAATTTTTATTTGTTTTCGTTTAATTGAGCGAGATTTAAATTTTGACATTCTTTGACGAAATTATGACAACAAATTTCTTAATATACATGAGTTCAGAATATACAAGAATTGTCCTTTATATTTTAAATAGATAAATAAAAAAAAATGATAAAATTTGATAAAAAGAACGAGCTTGTGTAAAAGGCTTGTAGAACAGGGACTGAAAAGGATGATAAGGGGACAAGTGCTATTTCGATCAAAAAAAAGGTAATAGTTTGTGGTGGGCCAGGTTCGTCCACGTTCGGAAGGGACACGACACATAAAAGAAAGAAAATATAATTTGGTATAATCCCAGTTATCGTATGATCACAAAACAGAAATAAATTTACGTCATTTCGGACAAGCTAAGCCAGTTTGAAAAACGCCATTTTAAAACTATTATTTTTATCGTCATTCTACCTCAGGCAACGCTCTCAATTCCACGGATTCTCAAGATGCCCATAACTTAACCACGAATTCCAATTTGTTATATTGTTTACGGTTCGCCATCGCATCACGCCTGTCAATCATTAATCTGGACAGAAGTGGAGAGAGCGGATTTATTTGCGGTGGTGTCTTGATTTTCATCTGACCACACAATGACTGACATTTTTGGCGGTTGTCCGAAGTGAAGCTGACGTATTAGAGATTTGTGGCCATTAACTACGAAAGGAATTGGTCGAATAAGAACCGAAATTAAGCACCACGTTTCTCATAAATATTCTCAAGAAAAGAACAGGACTGATTCGTTTATATGAATCTTCACAGACTAAAGAAAAAAATGAGGCTTCTTAGACTGGTAGATTGGAACATTTCCATGTAAGCGTACAGACGAAGACAATATTTTTCACAAGAATTCATTGGATATTCTTCTTGGGAGTAAGCGGTAAACAGATAGTTAACATGATCACTGAATTGCATTTTTTTTTAACTTCTCTTTACCAGTAACTATTTCTCTTTTATCAGCCGTCAGTCAGAAACCACGACAGAGAACCTTTTTCTGCTTTTACAAATGTATCATTCGTCCGTGCATTGAATACTGTTGCCATATCTGGTCTTGTGCTCCTGCTGTACATCTTGATATTCTTGACAAAATCCAAAGAAGGATATATAATGTAATCCATCCTGACCAGGCATCTCGACTTCAGTCACTTTCTCAACGAATTGACGCGGTCCCCGTCTGTCTTTTTTACATATAATTTCCTGGTATCTGCTCTGACGATTTTTTTCTGGTGTCTCGAATACAGGAATTTAAGCCTGCTACTAGATTGGCAACTAGGTCCCACCCTTTTACTGTTAAAATAGCTAAATGCAACCGTCACTTCTACTCCAGCAGTTTCTTTTCTTGCACTTCCCACCTGTGGAACTCTTTTCGGTTTCCCTGATAACTAGTATCTTCAAATATTTAAATGCAACGTCAATCGTCATCTGTGCCTTCTTGAGCCCCATTCATCTTTTGTCCTTTCTCTCAATCTCTTTCTTTTTCACTCCCTGTAATCCCCTGCGTACTAGTGACATTACCACCTTCCTTGGGGTGAAATGATTACAAAATTTATCCAAGAGTTAGAATTAAAATAAATGGTTAGGAATAAAAGTCCTCTCTTCTTATATATATTTACTTTTTAAAATTATTTATTTTACATATTTTTGATAATTTTCAATCCATCTTGAACACTTATAAATCTATCATTCGCCTGTGCGTTGAATACTGTTGCCATATCAGGTCTTGTGTTCTTGCTGTACAGCTTGATATTTTTGACAAAATCCAAAGAAGGATGTGTAATATAATCGATCTTGACTAGGCATTTCGACTTCCCTCTGTCTTTTCTATAAATATTTTCATGGCAACTGCTTTGACGAGTCTTTTTCCTTCTTTCCTGGAATACATGAATGAAAGCGTTCAAGGAACAGATTCTCATCTATGTCCCACCCTTTTACTGTTGAAATAGCTAAATTCAGCCTCCACTTCTACTCAGTTTTCTTTTCTCGCAATTCTCACCTGTGGGGCTCCCTTCCGTTCAAAAATTTAAACTCAACATCAATCGCCATATTCCGTCTTCTTGAACCCCCCTCATCATTTGTCATTTCCTCAATTCTTCGTATTTTCAGTCTTCTCTTTCAGTTTCACTCCCTGCACCCCTCCCTGCGTTCTAGTGGCATTCCCGTCTTGGTTGGGGTGAAATGATTAAAAAAAAGACACTCTTTTTGCCAGTAGTCAGTCTTTTTTACTAGTAATTTCCTTGGTGGCTTCTATTATGTATTATGAAACGGCCGTACTCTTATATGTTCCAGCACACCAGTCTAAAAGCTACAACCACAACCCAGTGTTCTCAATATAAATAAGACGTAACACGAAGGTATGAATGAAAATATCACAAAAGATAAAAGACAAGTGATATGTCCTGCAGATCCGACTTTTTATAAATTCATCTAGTACCAAGGTACGTGTGTTTAAATCTATAAATATACCATCTTTCTGATTGACACTCTCGTCAAAGTACATACTGGACACACATCGATTACACATTAATATATACTGAAAAATGAGAAAACCAATTATGTATGACCTCTCAAGAAAGATACACAGTAAAGCATATACTGACAATGTGTTGACTTTAAACTTGTCGGTGAAAAATATCACAGAACAATCAAATCAAAAGAACTTTTGGATAAAGTCAAACCAAGTAGCCTTTTACATCTTTTAAGGGGGGTTAGTCTTAAAAAAAATCTAGTTTTAAAATCTATATACACATAATGATAATAACATTATACACATATATTTTTCTAAAGAAGTAATGGATTTTTTATTTATTAATCTGACATATTTTTATCAAATTAAACGCTATTTTAGTTGGTACCCATATTTGTTCAGAAACTCCGTTTATTTATTAAACAGTATATCTATTTAGTTTCGTATGAGAAATAGAAAATCTATTACTTCTGTCATGGATAGTTTGGTGGTTACCATTATTTAAGGGTGTTGACGGCCTAAATCAATCCATACAATTTTTTACCCTACGAATATGTTAAGCAAAATGCAAATACAACAAGAGGAAACAACAAGAAACATTTGTGTTAAAAGACAAAAGGCAAATGTTTGAATAACAAGTCATTTTCAATATATTTTTGTAATGAAAATATTTTACAAAAAATATAATGGATTATTTTAGGTGAAATCTTGTTAGTTTAATTTATGTTGAACTCAAGTTTGGTAAAAGAATAAATTTTGTTAATGAGTTCTGATTTGAAAGGATGTTTGTTAGAATCTGTTATTGAAGTTTCTGTAAATTAATTTCAAGAGAAAAAAATTTACATTTAAGAATTTACTGTTCATGTAAGTAGTAAATGTTTGTAAAGTTGAATGCAAAGAAATTATCTACCTTTGATTGTTTTGTGTAATACAATGTTCTAGAATGTTGAGAAATAAAGTTGATTTGTTAGCAGGAATTTGTTTATCTTCTGCATAAGGAATTTGGTGAGTGAATGGGAATAGAGTTCACCGATGAGTTTTGGTGAGTGAGCGTGAATATCGTTAAGTTTGTATAATGTTCGTATGAACGAAAAACTTAAGATTCTGTGTCGTGAAGTTTAGTTGCAATTCGTTTGATGTCACGATGCTCATTGGCGAGTGTGAATGAGTTTCTGTTTTTATTTGCGTCAGGTGGCTCACAGCGATTTGGCGCGAACTTGGATTTCAGTCACGAGCTGTAAAAATTAGTTAAGTTTGGGTGGATAGTCACGCCTACTTGTATAATGAGGGCTCGAGATTTTTTTTGAAAGTGTATGAAGTTGAATGTGTTCTGTGATCCACTTTTTGCACAGATTTGACCAAACTATCTTTAGGTATTGGAATAATGCCGAATTTGTGTTCTACACTTCTTTCGAAAATTACTTTGTTTACATTTGTATACGAATCTAAGTAGATATGATTTTGAGTTATTGAGAAGGAATTCGCTTAAGGAGACTGTTCAGACTTGATCGGCAAAGCTTCTTCGTGACTGAGTCGGTTAAGGCACGTCCGATTTAACGACAGGTTTTCTCTGCTCAGGGAGCGCATATTTTTCTTTAATAAAGAATCCGCAATCGTTTACGCCTAAGGGGAAGCCTTGTAAACTCTATGCTATTTAACAGGCAATCTACGGTAATTAATTGCTTTACTGAAAAGCTACAACACATTTCTCATCGTGTCGTTGTAGGACTTCTCTTGTCGCCATATTTGTTTTTTTTTATACGAGAAGTATCATTAGCAGCAGTATTATTTTTACATCTTAAAAACTGTTAGTTATGTTTTATTATTAAGATTGAAGAAGAGATTAGCCAGAATTAACAATGGTTGACAACAAATAACGGAGACGAAAGTAAAGACTCTTCAAAAATTAAAAAAATGATGATTTTGAAGTGAATGCTAATCTAAAACTATTAATAATAATATTTGACAATATTTCATGAAAAGAAGAGGAAAATAAAAACTCGTGAAATCATTAATAATAATGGTCGACAACGCTTTATATAACGACAAAATGCATGTAAAGTCTTGTCAAAAATTACTCATAATGGTTGTCAATGCTTGATGTAAAGGAAAAGAGAAGAAAGAATCTTAAAAGAAGTCTATTTGAATGAGTTACAGCCTTAACCCAAATTCACATGACTTAACTAAATAGAAAATGTCGACTGTGCGGAAACATACAAAAAATATAACACGGGGAGGTGCTGAAAATGAATTTCAAAATAAAATCTCATGATTGTCGAAGATGGCCTAGAATAAACAAATACTGTTTAGAAGATCCCCTGGGTGAGTAATTCTGACAGCGATCGAATGTCTTTGTTTCAATTTTCGAAATATGACCAAAAGCGATAATTTTATCATAGTTTTTTTTTTTTTTTTTTTTGTTAATTTAGACATTTCTTTTCTGGAACATCTGTATATAAAGATTTTACATGTAAAATAAACTGTCACAAATCTTCCTTACAATATATAGAAGACATATGCAGAAATTAAAAATAAAAGTACCTATTAACACAAAACGGATCTTATATATAATAATTTATCAAGAACATGAGTCATACGTAGAAATAAATTCAACCACAACATTCGATCTAAATATGCGACGCTTATTAAAATAGAAAGTCACTTAATTAGACGTAAAACTCTTGAAAGTGCCATTATCGAATCTTACCAAAATATAAATTCCGCGCCCCTGAAGTTTTCAAAGATTTCCCTTCCGACAAGATGTAATCCTTTTCCACGTCAACATACATGAGTATAAAATTTAGAAGAATTAAAAGTAAACAGTTAAATTCAAAACCAACATTATTTACAATAAATAAATATATGTATATTTTATGTAATTGAAATAAAATAATAAATAAAAATTACATTATAACTAATTAAAATCATTTTAACAGTAACGACATTTAATCCCCTTTCATTTATTAGTCATTAAATAACATCACTTAGCATCCTCCATAGTTTACCTTGACTTTCATACGAATATTTATGAACGTTCTTAAATTTGAAAAAAAAAAATGAAAACATAACATTTTCACTTCTATTTACACTATTTACATTGTTCGGATTGTTGTCCTCATCTTCATTGTCATGTTGACGACGTTTCGGCCGTTGTACGCTCCGGTCTTCTTCAGGTGATACACATTGGAATTTTCGAACCGAAACATTGATTTCGTCCACAGGGTTAGATTGTTCTAATTTCACATGTCTTTTCTTGGTATCTGAGTTTTAGTTATTTCCCTTTAGTAACTCAAGTCTTGAAGTTTTTGAACTCACAACTCTTGGGGTGAAAACGCTGGATTACTTCAACCACTCGACTGAGCCGTGATAAAGATGAAGTGAAGGCAAGAATATGGCAGCATTCACCAACTTAAAAAGAGGTGCACACACACACATATATGTATATGAAATGAACAAAGTCCGACAATTATTTTTAAGACATTTTTATGTTTATACATTCTTTTTATAGATACAAATATTTAAGTAAATGCTGTGTTTATAATAAACAGAATTAAACAACATTTACCGGCCTGAATGTCCGAGAAATGTTCACAGAAAATATTCGTCCTCCGAATACGGAACCGTCATTTAGCTTGACGTGCCTTTACCGATTTGGCCACAGAGGTGCGTTCGGTTAGCAAGGTCGAATTTACTCTAAACTCCAATCTTCCATTCATATCTGCTCATAGCGTATCAAATGTAAACAAATGACGTCACACATTATGAAATGGACAAAGTCCGACATTTTTATGTTTATACTTTCTTTTTATAGACACAAATATTTAACTAAATGCTCTGTAAATGTTGTATAATACTATTTATTATAAACAGAGCATTTACTTAAATATTTGTATCTATAAAAGAATGTATAACCATAAAAATGTCTTAAAGTATATATATATATATATATATATATATATATATATATATATATATATACTAGGTATGATGGGTAAATGGTCGCCATTCTACATTTTTCATTTCGCGCATGCGCGTTGTTGTTTTTGTCGCGTTCATAGTAGGGTTAGTTGGGCACCGTCTGTGAGAAAATGAGCACCATGACGCAATTCAGTCTGCCAAAAATTTGGAAACAACAAGCTGTACTGCTTGGCATTCACGCCGGAAGAACCAATACGAACATTTCATAGTGTTTGGGTGTCAATCTGATGACAGTGCAGAAGATCTGGAAAGAGTCAGATGAGTTTAATGGTGATTATGAAGGTTTTTGAAGTGATCACTAGTAATGGCGACGTTATGCCTCTGTCATCTTCCAACAGGGCCTCAGACTCAACACGGGGACCTACATCAAGTGCTTTGAAGAGGTAGTACTGCCCTAGGTGAAGAGGGTGGCTGTTGGAAGACAAGTTGGGAGACCATGCCGAACAAGCAGGAGAGCACAGTCTTGGCTGTCAGACAATTTCTGAGACCACAGCAACCCTTACATCTGGCCACCTAACTCCCAAGGTTTCAATCCTCATAATTATTATTTGTGGGGCACAATTGAGCGAGAGACCAAAAAAACTCCTTGTAACACCAAAGATGAACTGAAGGCAAGGGTTATGGCAGCATTCATCAATTTAAAAAAGAAGACCGCCAGGACGCAGGAGATTCTGACGTCGTGTGGAGGCCGTTGTTAAAGCCAATGGCGACGTTATTGAATAAATTTACTCTTTAGTACTTCAATATATTTTCGTGTAATATTGATAAATATAGCCGTTAAAATGAGATGGCAATGATATTTTCATTTCTTGCGTACTTTAAACGACAATTTATCCATCGCACTATATATCCGCCAGGACGCAGGAGGTTCTGACGTCGTGTGGAGGCCGCTGTTAAAGCCAATGGCGACGTTATTGAATAAATTTACTCTTTAGTACTTCAATATATTTTTGTGTAATATTGATAAATATACCCGTTAAAATGAGGTGGCAATGATATTTTCATTTCTAGCGTACTTTAAACGACAATTTATCCATCGCACTATACATATATACATATATATATATATATATATATATATATATATATATCAGTGGCGACTGCGGGTGTCGGCTTGTGGGGCTCAGCTCGGGTGAGTCAGCAATCAAGTATAGCTATTTTAAAGCAACAAAATTCTTTCGTAATGCGTCATTTTCATTCCTAACTTCATTTGGACCCCCAAATAAACTCTTTTAAGTACGAACTTCAAAATACTGACCGAACTAGATTTCGTTGATATTGTTTATAATACAAAAGAAAGAACGAAAAGAAAAAGAAAGAAAAAAATAAAGAAAAATGCAAGTAAAAAAAAAGTATGAAATAAAATTAAAGTGGCTAGTCGGGCTGCATATATCTCTGTCCTCTCAATCTGAAGGCATACTCAATAGGCAATGTATTTGTTGTTTTAATTTTAAAAATAAACTTTTAAAAATCTCTAATAATTTGTATGCCCTATTTTTCAAAAACCACATTTTTATTACATCTCATTGTTTTCAAATGTCCATTTTAAATATTTTTATTCTGTGCAGTATAAAGACTTCAGTAGAATGTATAAATTGAAAAAAGGGCAAATTAAAATTAGCCCAACTTAAATTCAGTGAAAATCAAAGAAAGTGGCAGCCTTAACTGATCGATGGTTGGAGTGAGGAGTGGGACTGAGGTAGTGTTGAGGAAATATGATATCAGTCAGCAATAATGATCATAAACTTGCAATAAATTAAACTAAAAATTCACAGAGAATACATAAACACTCTAATTAAGTTTATGTATGCGCCCACATACACACATAGACACAAACATTAATCCACAAACAATGTTCCTGACTTTAATAAAAGGAAGACACCTCTATCTGCACCCTTAACCTCAGTGAGTGAAATATACATTTCTACTTTCTGATCCTACAACAATTCCTATTTCTACCATCAGTGACTTGCTAACCATACCATAAAACAATAAAAAAATGAAAAGGGGGCAATAAGCTGACAAACATATCAAAGACTTTGTCTTCACTCTTTTTTCTTACATGCCAGGAATTTTTTTAAAAATAAATGTTTATTTTTATAGAATTATTACAATTTATATTAAAACTCCAAAATGTGCTTTTTTTAAAAATTTTATGCACAGAAATTTAAAAAAAAATGATATATTTTAGTTAGAATAAAAGTAACATTTTAGCAAGTTATACCAATTGTATATTTTGTTAAAGATTATAATGAAGCCAACAAACATTGATGAACTAGATTCGCCATTGACACACACACACACACACACACACACACACACACACATATATATATATATATATATAGAGAGAGAGAGATACACACATACACGCACACACACACACACACACACACACACACAGACACACACACACACACATATATATATATATATATATATATATATATATGTATACAACAGCCAAAAGCTTGGGGCCATCCTGAATTTCTTTAAAAACACCTTAAAATTAGCTATTCTTCAGTTTTTTTTTTAATTAAAAGATGCAATTTCAGTAATTGCAGTGTAGTTGCTTTTTACTTAAACAAAAATAACCACTTAACTTTAAGAAATGTCATACAACAGCATCATATTTTATTTTCGTCACTAAAACCACCACCTGTATTAATTACTACTTTATAAATTTTTGGTATTCTTTCCAAAAAATTTTGAAAAAAAAATTAGATGGTAAAGCTTTCCAAGCATTCTTCAAGCACTGAAAAAGCACACTCTCACTCTATGGTTATTCTCTTCGAACTGTCCCATTCAATTCATCCACTACTAATTCAATGAAACAGAGGCCAAGAGATTAAGGCTGCCAAACCATAATTTAAAAAATGTTGTTCCTTTTTTATCTCTGTAATTTTGACATAACTTAGAAAAATGTTTTGGATCGTTGTCTTGTTGGTAGGTGCTTTTTTTCTCTCAGTTATGCGTAAACCAGATGATATAGCACATCTTTGCAAAATCGAATGATATTTTTATTTTTTCAAATTCCCTTGACCTGAATCAAATTTCAAACCCTCTCTCTCTCTCTCTCTCTCTCTCTCTCTCTTTCTCTCAAATCATCCAGCACCAAAGCAGACCAACTATCATGCTTAACAGTTTGAACCGTACCGTAATATTCAAACATTCTTCTAGCTTCTTCCCACATACACTCTCCTCTTATTCGAAAAATGTTCAAATTTGGACTCGTCTATGCACAATATATTTTCTTCTCTGTCAATGTCAACCTATTATGCTCTTTTGCTTATAACAGTTTGATCTGTTTGTTCACCTTCCATAAGTGGGTTTTTCCTGATGGCTATGCGCCCCCCCCACCACCACCTGAGCCCCGCTGATTTAAGTCGATTTTTCACAGTTGAGAATGATACTGGTTATTGTCGAGAGAAATTAAGTCCATCTGTAAGCTCTGAAGCAGTTTCCCTTCTATTTCTTTTGCACTTAATAATCAAGTGTTTATTACTTTTGGGTCTTCAGTTCTTTTTCTCTCAACATTTGCGCCATTTTCTAACTGACTTTGTAAAAAATATTGCACCTCTTATCTAGAAATCTTCAACTTCTTACCAATTTGTCTCTGAAAATAACCTTCTGTGAATAAAATTTCAATTTGTGCCCTCACCTAAATATATAAGCTGTTTTGATTTTGCCATTTTGTGTAAATTACATCAAAATTAGGAAAAGAAATCTATGAAAATGCTCTCGTAATGCTATGATCTTTTCTTCTTCAGACATAGACAGTTATGTTTTAATTACAACATTAGTCTGTTTTGAGTTAATATTTAGAACCTCTATTAACATTTAACTCATTTGAGAATTTTGGTAATCTCAAAAAGTCTACTTAGTGTTTACTAGAGAAAACAACTGTAACGTTTCTAAATTCATAATTTAGCAAACTGTTTTGTGAACAGAGGAATCCAAATTTGAACTTTTTGGTAGTAAGAGGGACCTGGAGAAAGCCTGCAAAATAAAACAAATACAAATACAACGTAGTTACCGAAACTTTTTTTTTTTATTTAAAAAAATACAAAAATATCTTATTTTAAGGTGTTTTTTTTTTAAAGAAATATAGTGTCTCCCCATACTTTTTACTTCACTTACTTTTAAGTTGTAAAAAGATATAAGAGAGAGAGAGAGATAGAGAGAGAGAGAGAGAGGGGGGGCGGGGGAGTCTAAGGTTTTAATCAATTAAGAAACGAAATTTCCTTTTTTATTGTCCAAAATTTAATTGTAACAATCGTTGGAGTAGTCATTCACGTGTCAAAGGAAAAAGAGAATATTATAAAACATTTTAAGGAGCAAAAAATTCAATAAACTTTTGGAAGAGAAACACATTTTTAATCATTCCATACTATCTTCTTGATTTTTACCTTTTCTATATTTTTTGTCTTCTCAGGAAAGAAAGAAAAGAATGTCCATTTCTAATTGACTTCCACTCAAACTATTTCTATTGACATGAAAATCACGAGTATCGACATTTATGACAAAATTCCTATCAAGATGAACTTGAGAAAAAAAAAAAAAAGCCATCATTTTGAAGAAAATCTAAAAATCAGAAATCGAGAAATCTTCTCCGGAGCAATTAATTTAATTAATTAAGCAATAACCAGATTGTGGGCATCCAATATTTTAGAAACACACAAATGAGCTTCTAGTAAAGGATATGCTATGAGATAAACTTCACTTGAAATGTTTTCTAGATCACTTTCTGTCGTCCATTTTATTCGTTTTTTTGGCGTCTCTTCCATCAGCCAATAGTAGCCCTCTCCTGAGCATCTAGGATTTATGTTAAACCATGGAATTTTATTCAAATATTTATTAGATGAAATTTTGACATTATTAACCACGCCGCCACTTTTTCTGAACACATAAAGAAGTAATACTTTGCCTAAGTGCTTACTCACACAGTCTCTTCTCGTTCACCAAATCTCGCCAGTGACAATTTTCTCACTATAACTGGTAATACCATGGATACCTTTCTCCACAGTCATCAGTACCAAGATGACCATGAGTGGTGCCAGTCAAAATTTGGACACATTTAACCGATTCCGTGTCTGTAAACTTTACGTTACCCAGTACACACAAAAGGTATTATATTTGTAGCCTTATAGGGAGGAATTTATACACTTGTAGTGTGCAAATTCCTTTCGAGGAGTTTATAACATATCTATTTATAATCTTTCCGCTGAGTCTCTGTCTTTGGGCAGAGTGTGCTCAGGGACGGCTACGTCAAAGGACAAAGTCGCAACTGAGGAAAATTATACTGAGAGGTGCCGAGCCCAGGGGAACAGTTGCTGGAAGCCGCGAACTCTCATTGCACCAGAGAGAGGGATCGGTGCTCACACCGAGGCCAGCGCAAAAGCGGGAGCTTCAGGCAATTTTTGTTCCTGGCCCGGGTGTTCGCGCTCGGGTCCCTACCTTAAAAAGAAGACCTTGTGTCACAACTCGTCTTAGTGGGTAGACAGAGTAAATACCTAGCCTTGTAGACATCCCTGTGTCGTATAGAGAAGCAGATTCACCATCTTAGGTATTACTGCTGTGGTTTCCATAGCAAGTAGTTTTTTTTAAGGAAATGGAATTGCTACATCTACACCTAACTGGCTTGGATCAGATATTTCCTTCTTCTAGACTGGTTGCCTAAAAATAAACAGCCCAATCAATTGTTAAACCTTAGCCTTTGTAAAGGTATTTATGCAAAAGGAAACCCAATGGTCACGGCTGGAATTTAAACTCGGCGCACCAAACCGATTTCCCACGCCGATAGCCACTACACTACCCACACTTGTCTATTTATATGTGCATAATCAAAACAATGTATAATTATATTATATTTTCTATCTTATTCACCGGGATGAGGCGTTATCATTATTTACTCTATTTCTATACGGACTATTGTCCTCATTTTTGTTATTATTATCACAACGTTTCGGCCGTTGTGCTCTCCGGTCTTCCTCTGGTGTATATCGATCTGGTTAACCTACAGGGAATTCTGAGACGAGACCTTTATTTAATCCATGGGAGTAGACCGCGTTTCACTGGCCCTGTCTAAGGATATTGTCTAGTTCTTATTTTTAGTACTGCTCAGTCATTGCGCACCACTTTCCATTGATTACGAATACACACTACCCGACCCAGAAATTGAACTCACTCTTACTATGTCACTAGATTCACAAACCTAGATTCGGTTCGTGAATTTACTATCCACTCGGGCAGCATCGGTTCGTGAATTTAAAAATGAGAACTAATCTTGATATACCGTGATATGTGCAGTGGAACAAGAACAGTCTACCCCGTAGATAAAATAAAGGTTTAGGTTTATCTAGGTTACCAAGATGAATATACATTTGAATAAGGCTAGCCACAGCGGCAGAAACTATAATGATTAATCTGAATATATATATATATATATATATATATATAATATATATATATATATATATATATATATATTTATATATATATACAAATAGATTCTCAGGCACAAAACCATATTTATATGATTCAGTGAGTATCAAATGGGAGATACAGTGTAACCCGGATATAAGAGACCCGGATATAAGAGGGATTTTCTCTGGTACCACATTAGAGCCCATACTTACCTAAACAAAATAGACCAAACCAGGATATAAGAGAAACCCGGATATAAGAGGGATTTTCTCTGGTCCCAAATTAGAGCCCATACTTACCTAAACAAAATAGACCAAACCCGGATATAAGAGAAAACCGGATATAAGAGACTTCTTCTCCGGTTCCGACAACTCTCTTATATCCGGGTTACACTGTACTTAGCTCTCAGTGACGGGGAGTAAAATCTGAATGGAGGTATTTTATCCAAGAATGAATTGGAGTTGGATTTTAATGATATGTGTAAGTTACACAATGACACAGTGAATACGATATGATAATTCAAAATGGGTGCTGGTAGTTGAGTAAATTTGAGATCGCAAGGGGAGATAGAGAGCGAAGTATTTCAATTAAGATATAAATTTATTTTAAAATTTGCAAACAGGTACAAAATAAACATTCCAAAATCAATGAAAATCCTATTCTTGGAACAATTAACAAATAGAGAAATGTCTCAATATGTGAGGCTATTAGTTTTGAAGATAAAATTATCGTGGTTAAATAGTCAAAAGCAAATATTTGTTTTGTAGCTGAGACAATAATTAAAATTACTGTTTTGTTTAACAGATTTTTATCAGCAATGACGAACTAAAACAATAGCATCAACTATTACGAGTTGTAATACAACTGTTATTATTACTGATAATAATGACAACAACGACCACAACAGCAACAGCAGCAACATCATCATCATCATCAACAACAATAACAACAACAACAATAACAACAACAACAATAATAATAATAATAATAATAATAATAATAATAATCGCATAAATCAATTTCATGTAAGATAAGAGTAAGATTGTATGATTTTATGTTACGTATATTTTAATTTTTTTAATAATTTCACCCCACGCAAGAGAATAAAGCCACTAAGACGCAAGGGTTAGTAAAATATGAGAAAAAAAATATACAATATGAGAAAAAAAAAAAGAAACAATATTAAGGAGAGAGAAAAAAAAACAGAAATTACGAAAACAGAAGATAACAGTTGACAAGACATTTAAATATTTTAATATCAAAGTTGATTGAGTTGGGAGATGCCGGAAGAGAGTTCCACAATCGAGAATTACAATAGACGGAACTGTTAGCATAGGACTTACGGTGACATCTCGCCATTTCAACCGTAAATTGCTGAGAGCTAGCCGTCAGTCTTTATGAGAGAAGACTAGATTGGCGGCATGCTCCCATCAATTTACAATTGAAATGGCGAGATGTCACCGTAAGTTCTATGCTAACAGTTTCGTCTAATGTACTTTCAGCATAGTACTGCGCTTAAATACAGAATTATGATTTTAATTTAGAAATGTGTAAATTTAAAACTTTTTGAACCCTGTGTTCCTGAAGAGTTTTAACGCTTCTGCCTAAGCTTCCTGAGTCAAAAATCGCAAATAATTGGCATATAATGTTTCAAGATAAATATAAAAATAGTTACTGTTGTTTATCCACCGTTCAACCGGAAGCTGGGCATTAAGTCATTTTTCTCTACCACTGTTCAACTAGTGGCTGGGCATTACGTAATTTTTTCTCTATCTTCCGTAAAGCGGTGGCCAGGGCTAAAAGGCTTAATGTACACCAGTTCAGTATTATTTGGCTTTGTACAGTTCTTTATTTTTGTTTGTTTGTTTGTTTGTTTTAGCTTAACTTAGCAATAAAAAGATGTACAGAGTTAATCGACGAGGTCTTCAGTTCGAAACATTTGTCGTTTGAATAGCATTCATTTACTCGGGGAAAAAAACAACTAACACCGCTCTGAAAGCTGGTTGTAATGTGAAATATGAAAAAAAGCGTCATCTCTGTCCCACCTCGAGTAAAGTTTAATATCCACCCCCTTTTCCTCTTCATTATCATCACAATAATGCCAACCATCATCGACACTACCAACATCATCGTCAACACAATCGTAATTACTAACATAATTATCTCTATATAATAATACTTATCAGTCATGCGAACGATGTCCAAATATTCACGAAAAATTATGAATAAATCAACAAGAAATAGAACGTTGATAAAACTATAAGCAGAAAGCAACACAAATTTGGAAAAGAATTTTGAATGTTTTTTTGGGTGTATAAACGTACAGATTTTTTAAGCACCGACATCCACTATCAGAAGATAAGATCTGTAACTATAGTAGATTTAAAGCTAAAATAACCTAAACTTCAAGAAAATATTAGATTACTTACAATACTTTCTTATATAGGAATACTAGTTAGAAAACTTATATAAAAAAGGTCGCTCACTTTATATTTGCCAAGTAATTTTTACAGTTATTTCCACCGCAGAAAAATTCCTAAACATAAGTCTATCGAGGTTGTTGTCAACACCTCGTAAAAACATTTACCTCCGTCTTAAAACAAATGCTTTTCTGTGATATTTTAAACTAAATGTAAGTAATATCTGTTAAAAATCAGAATAAATAAACTTTAAATCAGCTAATCTTCTTCAAATAAAGTTTCAGAAAAGTACAATTTTTAAAACAATTTTCTAATAAAGAAAATTACGTTTTGCTGACGGATTAGTAAATATGGCTAAAATCAGCAATTTTAGCGATAACAAAATAATTGCAATCAATTTGAATTCGTTTTGAAATACAGCAAAGCATTTTGTTTGTTGGAAATATTAAATTAAATCTATTAGGTTGAAATCAAAACTAAATAAAAGTTTCAAGAAAGATTTTTCGTTTTTAAAAATTCATTTTAAATCTTAGGTATTATTTTTCTTTCGAGGTACTTAGTTATAACAGACTTGACATTAGCCATATGTATATGACATCTCATCATAAATGACAGTCTGAAAAAACATTGAACAATTATAGCGGTGTTTGAGATTTTTTTATACTCATAGCAAAAAATCCAAAAGAAATTCATATTGGACGAAAATGTGCATTTCTTCTTCTTCTTCTTCTTCTTCTTCTTTATACCATAAGGATATGGGCGATCGTGCCTCTCCACAGCTTCCTATCACGTGTGGCCCTTAGCAGATTTTCTCTCTTTGTTAAGTCTACCCCAACCCCATTCCACCATCCATTCATTCGTGGTCGTCAGGTAAGTGGCTCGCTGCCTCCCCCTATCTCCCTTGTCATCAATATATGCCCTTTTGTTTTCCAAGCCCTCACTCCTCATTATGTGTACAAGCAATCAGCTGTCTTTTCCTGATTCTGAGTAGAAGTGTTCTTTCTGTTGCCATTTTCTTTAAAATTTCCTTGTTGCCTACTCACTCTGGCCATGGATTTTTCAGCACCCTTCTAAAGAACCCCATTTCTGCTGCCTCTCTTTTTTTTAAATCACTATTCTATTAAAAGGTTGGTTTGTGAATTTGGTGGCACAGTAATTAGGAATTCAATCCCTGGCTCAGGCAGTATGAAATAAAATGTTGGTCGATTTTGTTTAGCGGCATATCAATCTCTATGCGTCATTTCATGCCGAAATCTAAATATTTCGTACATAATTTTATACGTTCAGAGTAAAAGGAAGGTGTTTTTAGTTATACAGTTTGTAACATAAAATGTATTGCTGGTAATTTCATTACAAAATATATATTGTTGTTAATGTTTTCATAAAAAATGAATTGTTTGCATCTTTATACTTTTTAGTGTTGTATTGATTTTTATTTTCCTATAAAAATGTATTGTTGGTCATTTTACTATATAACTAACCTGCTAAATTTTTTTTTTTTTTGGTGTGGGGGGGGTCACTATTTTCCCATAGCTGGGACTCTAACAGATGACATCACCCCGGGTCATGATGGACCTGGAAACAACTGCAGTTATGAGGTGGTAACACGCTTCTCAAAATCTCCAATCTTCGATGAGTGGCCTTGCTGCCGGATGGAGTTTATCGTCATACCCAGGACGAACTAAAATAAGAACTAAACAATATGTCTCTAGACATGTAAATGACGATAATTCAGAAATTCAGAGACTGACGCAATAGAAATGTGGCTTTGCGGAGAATACCATTGACGGAGCGCGTGAGTAACGAGGAAGTTTTAGGGAAAACGGAAACAAAAAGGGCGGTCATACTTGGAAACAGGAAGAGATAGTCGACATTTTTGGACCCATGCGGAGAAAAGACGGCTTGGAGAATTTGGCACTCGCATCACATGAAGGCAAGCGGTACAAAGGAAAACATCGTGTTACCTACATAGCAACCTTGTGTAAATGGATGGAATGGCGCAAGAAGTGTGAGAGATAGTCAAAAGATAAACCTTACTAAGAACAAAGAAGTACGGGAAGTTGTGGCGAGCCATGATCGCCCACTTAGTGAAGGTGCACGGCACATAAAAGAAGTAGAAAATTCAGTTTAAATTAGAGTCATAAAGGTACAGTAGGTATGATGCTTTTCTAAACTTGGCTTAGATGTGGCATAAGGCTGAAAGTTTGTGAGCACCCAGTGAGGCTCAAACTCACTACTCAGTCGTAATTGTTCTAGAGAGGCGAGCTTGCTAACCATTACACACCGCCGCGGTACCCAAGGTGTTGCAGTTTTGGGGGGATTATCTACTAGTGAGTTAGCCCAAATGACTTGACTCACTTTATAGTCCACCAATAGAAGGTTAACCAATCAGAAGACGTAGAATATTTAATCCGTCGTGTATAAAGGTGGCCATTTTGTTTACTCTCTCCGAATGTCCAGTGCCAGCTTGTCAGGCGAAGAGGAACAGAAGGAAGAACTACGCTCTGCTACTTTTACCAAAATATCCACTGCTAACCTGAAATACGCTTCCCTACTGTCTTCGAAATATTCACTGCTAACCTCTGGATTCTATACTCAAAGACGACCGTCATCATGAACAACACAAGATACATTAGGTATAGTGATTTTCTAAGTTCGGTTTTGATGTGGGACAAGGCCGAAAATCTGTGGGCACGCAATGAGGATCGAATTGACTACTCACTTATAATAGTTCTAGAGAGACAAGCTTACTAACCATTCCACTCCGTCACGGTGTCCAAGGTATATAAGGTTAGATTTATACCCGCGTCTTCAAGCATCCACCCAGGAAATGGCCTCTTCTCGGGTTGGGATGAGATCGGTATATTTTAATACCTGTCGGCTGAGCAGAAGCATTCTTGTAGAAAATTACAGCTATATAATGTTTCTCACTAGGTGTTTTACCATTATGTCCTTGTGGAAAATAAAACATCGTTTAGTAAATACATCTATGCACGTGGTCGAGTGGTTAGAAGGTTCGCTTTCTGACAATGAGATCTGGGTTTGAATCTCACCATGGTCGATTTATCCGCCTGTGGCAATTTGGAAAAGTTCCTGAAAACCATGCCACGTGTTGGCCCAGGCCTTGTGAGTGAAATTGGTTAGACGGAACCCTTGGGAGCTGTCGATGGTTGTGCTGGTCACAAGTCATCGTGACCGAGAGCTTGAGTGTGCTTGTTCAGAGGCACTCTCCCAGAAACTGTAACTACGGTCTGTTCAGCTTAATTGCAGTATAAACAACAGTTTGGCTCTGTTGAACAAAGAGAGTGTGCCTGAGCAGCCGTCTACAACTGGGTTTAGCAAACTGGCATCATCGGATACGAATGGCTACGACATTTTATATGCCATATGGCTAGTAGTTTTGTCCCCTACAAGAAGAAACCTCGACACAAGACCCCTCATTGATCTCACTGAAATCTGAAAACAATATAAAGAAGGTTTTGGCTTATTTACCAGCGGCAGATCAAAAAAGAGAGATCAAAGAGAGCGTTTTACAGTCTACATAATCGTACAGTATTATTCTTGCATCACGCAACATTAAAAAACGATGTATTTTCCATAACGACACTTCATCGTTTACTCAAATATGGGTATTTACTAAAAACAACCTTTAAGTGATTAATTCTGTTCGATTAATAAATAACAATCAGTTATTTCTTTAGAAATGGTTACATATATCGCACTGACACCAATGGTCTATATTCTAGGTCAGGTACAAGCTAGAATTCCGATGTTGATTTTCAAGGCAACCTCCAAAATGTGACACAGCATAGACTTCTTGGAGCAGTGGTTCTAAAAATGGTACGCCTGGGCGCACTAGTGAGCCCTGGAAGATGTCTAGGTGTGCCCTGGCAATTCAGAAAAATACGTATGCAGATATAAGAAATAAATATATTCACTTTATTATACCTGAACCTGTCTCGTTCATATTTATGTGAATTAGGCTTTTCTGCTCCCACAAAAATTAAGTGCAAAAATAGAGGAACTCTTCAATGTATTGAGGAGGAAATGAGAGTTTGCTTATCAAATATATGCCCAAACATTGAAGAAATTGCTAAGACTCATCAGGTTCATGTTTCTCATAAATAAAGGAATAAATAAACTTAAGGTATGTTTCTTTTTATATTTTTTGTTGCATTATTTCTTTTCTGCAATATTTGACTTCATTATAACATATTTTTCTGAAACTTGTATATAGGGCGCCCACAATTATTCGTAGGATTTCAAGTTCGCCTCGACTTCAAAAAGTTGGAGAAGCTCTGTCCTAGAGAGCAACTTCTATCAATTTGGTTTCTATCCAATTTAACTAGACAGAGTAAATGTAATCTGACTGGAGCTACTCAATCCTCATTTTCTAGGCTTGAGTTCAAAAACCTTTACACAGCCTTATAGCTTCTCTACCCTGCTATTTAACCGGTAGCTGGGGATGGTGGTGAAAATACGGACCCATGCCTTTCCTATGGGCATTTTCGCGAAAGAAATGAGACGAGACTGTAATTTGTATTGCCCACCAATTCTGCTTACATGATCCATTACAATACCATCACGTCCATTGTTTTATATAAAGATATGAGACATGTGGAAAAAAAACTTTTTAGTGACAATACGTTTCGCCTTTGTTTGATAGTTAGGTAGATGGCTTCAGGTCAGATTAGAGAAGAAATTTATGTGTTTTTATATATAAACCAGTAATGTCTGTTTGCTAAGTTGGCGTTTTCCGATATGAATGAAAGAACAAAATTGCACTTTGGGGGGGATTAAACCCGCCAATCTCTACTAGACTCGAAATTAGGCCTCTCCGAGCAGATTCTCGATACTCTCTCCAACAGCTCGCAATACCACCTTGAGCCACTATTTCTTTTGCAATGATCGGTGATATTATGTATGAGACTCATCTTAGCTGGAACTGGAAAACGCCCGCCTGGCAAAGATACATCAATTGTTTTAATACAATTTATAAAAAAAAAAACAGTTTTCATTACGATGACATCAACCAACAACCAACATATATCAACGGTTTAAAAAAAAATAAGAAAAATCACTGATTTGCCTTTCATTCTGATTTGAATACGCCTAGCTAACTACCTGACTATGGCGAAACGCGTTGTTCGGACTTTATATCCTATAACACGCATATAAATAAATGAAACTATTTCAAAGAAAGGATAACACTTATATGTGACAGAAATAAACAGAGAATATAGGTTAATCTAAAAACCTAACTTCGAACGTTTTAATTTTTAGAACATGTAAGTATTGAGGGCTACGAATTCTGAGTGCATTTAAATAGAATCCAAAATTATACCGGATTTCATTTTGTTGTCATTTTATTATTTATTTGTTGATTTCCGAAGGACACTTAAATTTTAAGTCATTGTCAATACGGTGTAACATAATATCTAGGAAATCTAAAGTGTTAATTGTTTCTGTTTCATAAGAGAATTCTATCGTATATTCAAACCTTGTTCAGTTTATCTAAAGGGTCGGGAATGTAGTTTTGTGGGGATATATTAATATATATTTATATAAGGAGGTGAAATAAATTGATGTATATATGTATATGAAGAGGTAAAGTACATTGAAATATATATTTATATAAAAAGGCGAAATAAATTGAGATATATATTTATATGAAGAGGCGAAATACATTGAAGTATATATTTATATAAAGAGGTGAAATACATTGAGATATATATTTATATGAAGAAGCGAAATACATTGAGATATATATTTATATGAAGAGGCGGAATAAATTGAAGTATATATTTATATGAAGAGGCGAATTACATTGAAGTATATATTTATATGAAGAGGCGAAATATATTGAAGTATATATTTATAAGAAGAGGCGAAATAAATTAGGATATATATTTATATGAAGAGGCGAAATACATTGAAGTATATATTTATATGAAGAGACGACATACATTCAAAATAATTTTAAGCCCTTACAATGTCCAAACTATTTCAGTTTATGTAAGTGAAAACTGTGTCCATGAATTTTGAAAGCCTAAGAATGACCCCCTACAAAGACAGTTGAATAACTCGCAATGAAAGGAAGAATGTAAAGGATTTAAAACAAGCCACTACTTGAATATACTTGCGATATCTTGATTTCACATGATCCCACTCCAGTGAAAGCTGGTCTGAGGGCGCATAATATTAATATTCTTATGAAGAGTAGTAATAAACGAAGCAGTGATTTTTTTATAGTGCCAATACTTGCAGAATATGTCATCAATGTGCAATATATTAACGGAAATGCTGAATAGGGACGTATATCTGACCGAACATCAACATCGTCATTGGATTAAGGCAGTAAATAGACGGGATGTTGGCTATAAATCGAACAGAAGTAGCGAGAGCAGAGGTTTATTGAACATAGGAAAGTTTAATAACGAACATGAGCAGCTGGCCAATGCCTTAGCTTTCGGTTCTTCCCAGTAAGTTTGATCTTATCGACGTTATCACATACAAATACAATGCCTTCCAAAAATCAGTACAGGGATTTCTGGTTTATTAACTAACGCATGCGCAACACATGCTTTATGAAAATCCGGATAGATGTGTCTTTGTTGCTTTCGTTTTATCAAATCTGACCACGTTGAAACATAAACGTTATTTTTTCTTTTTTTGTGTCGTATCACCAGGACGTAAGCGATAATGGCTGTACACAACTTCCTATCTATTTTCTTCTTCATGTAGCTTTGGAATCATTTTCATTCCTTTTTGTTTTGTTTTTCCGTCATCCATTAACAGATGTTCAATAAGTAATTTTCCATTAACAGATGTTCAATAAGTAATTTTCCCACCTGTTTCTCTTGCTTTCAGTATTTCCTGTAAGTGTTACATTTTCCAAAACCCTCTTTCCTCATTGTTTATCCTGGAAGTTTATCATACTAGAAAATTGGTGCAATTAATAATGACCTGGAAAATGGTATCAAAAACCAGATTCAAATTCCGGTCTCAAAAAGTCCAAAACTAGTCGCACATTAAACCCAACGCATTGCCTAATACCTCTACTTGCGTAGGTTCTTTGATACGCTCATAGGCTCATGATGAAAAAAAGAAAACAAAACAAAACTGTTAAATACCGTAACTATGAACACTAATGGGTATGGCCCAATCCGATAAATACGTAGGACACTATTGTAAGTGGAGGGTAATATGGTGTCTAAGTAGTCCACCATTAGCAGTGGTTTACCTACTTCACGCCGCTGGCGAGTATTGTATTTTGTTGATGTTATAAAGATTAGCATTTCATTTCCAACCTCCATTTTGATTATTCCTCATTCAATAACCCTTCCTAGGTTACAATACAAACATTTGTTGTATTCCTTGTCACTTCATTTCTCCCAGGAGTAACTGGATAATCCGAACATTATAAAGTGAAAATCTAGCTTATATAACGAACCCGAATGGATTTGGAACTCGGCAAAGTTGTATTTTACAATCAAATCCTCAAAAGATTTCCCACATTTTTTCTGTAGTAACTTGCATACAGAAAAAAAGTGGGAAATCTTTTGAGGATTTGATTGCAAAATACAACTTGCTAATCAAATATTGATAGCTTCCAAACAAAGTTTCTAGAGTTCTAGACATTTCAAAGATCTTTCTCTAAATACCACGCCTTACGGCCGAATCACGTTATAACTCCGGTTCCCGTACGATCACCGAGGTTAATCAACTGCTCAGTACTTAGATGGTTGACCATTTGGGATTACCACGTGCTGTAACCTTGTGTGTGCAGGTGGTGTAAAGGATAATGGATCTGTATTGTTAATCGGAGAGGCGAGTTCCAATTCCATTCGGGTTCGTTATATTCACTTATGGGCAAATACACGTGGGAATGTATGAATCTACCCCTTCTCCCTCAGGTTAATTTGTAAACCATTACTACCACCCCCAAACAATTCTTACAGTGTAAAAATATTTTCTGGCTTTAAATAACCTGCAATGGGTTGATACGCTGTAAAAACGAATGAATCAGTTTAAATGTAATGTGTCTTTAGAACATGAGCGATCATCGTTTTCCACAAATTTCTTTTCTTTGTTTTCTGTGAATTGTTATGTCGTCTTGGGAAAGATAATGTAATGGTTACCGATGCCTTCATCGTGACTTTGAATTCCTAGTTCTTCTCCAAGACTGGATGATTCTCAGGCTTAGACAGCTAAGTCTACTTACCTATTTAAGTTGTTGAGGAGAAATTGATTCATGCCTTTCTCAAGTTAATTAATATGAAAATGAACGCAACACACGAGTACTGGAATTTGAATATTGAATATATAAAGCCCGCAGTTCTTTGAAAGTACAGCGTTTATAAAACTTGAATTGACTTTTCTTTAATCAGAAAGCCAAGAAGAAGACAGCTTATTTAAAAACATCTCCCCACCCAGCAAAGTGTTTAATTAACGAAATTGAAAAATTGAAAATTTAGTGTTACTGGGTTATTCAAATTCAACTAATGTGGCAACCCTGCGGGACAGGTTCCTTTATTTTGTTATTTACTCGGATATTTGTTGGAGATAACAGTAAGAAAGGGTACGGTATATATAGGATGTTAAGTAAACAGAGAGTAATGCAATCAAGCAAAAGATGAAAAGATCAATGAGAACCGTGCAGGTGATAAGAAAAACGACAGAATATAGACAAAGGAAACTTGCATCACAACATAAAAGAAATAGCATGAGAGAAAAAAAAACTCTTAAAAAGGATACATGCAAACTAAGAAACACTCATAAAAATATACTTCAAAGATGGAATGATTACATTGGGGAGTTATTCCATGAAAATAGAAGAGAGAAAACTACATTACATGCAAAAAAAAAACAAAAAAAAAACGAAAGATCTGCAGTTCTGTTATGGTCCAAGTTCCTTGTACCACGGTGATGGTCCAAGGTTAGAACCAATGAAAGAATAACACGAACACAGGTATGGAATACAAAGATATATTACAACAGAAATATAATACAAAGAAGTAGAAGTATTAGTAATGACTATCAGATTTGGTTAGAGTGAACTATGTTGTCTCGACAAGTATCACTATTTTGATGTCCTTACAATATGCTCTCAATTATCTCTCCTCGTCTTACAACCTCCTCATACCTCTTGAAAGGCGCAGTATTATAATGTCAGGAATAGTCCATTATTATTATGGGTAAGTTCCCTTAACAAGCTGTTGCATTGGCCCCTCGTTCTGGTGTCATTTGGTGACATAATAAAGACGTCTTTCTCTCTTTCTTCTCTCATCTTCTTTTTTTTTTAATTCGGAGATAAACGAGAACTTCAACAAAAGGGATTTAAAACTCATCTATTATTTTATTAACCACATCGACGGGTACATTTTCTAACTAGCCAGTGGTGTTACTATCCAACCCCTACTGGGGAGCGGTTTCGATAAATGATATAACACGACTACATTCTTCGACGTGTAAAGCTTAACTCACCGAAATTCTTTTCTATCTCTCTAACATTCCGACGCTAGTTTTAATCAATCAAAAACGACTTCCTCTGTTTTTCTGTATCTGACCTCAAAGGTCAAAAGTCAGAGGAAAATACAATTCTCTAAAAAATAATAGCTTACTAGACTATTATTTAACATTCCTTAACTAACATTAAAAAAATTCATTGATTAATTTTATTTCAATTACATTATATTTAACACAATATTAAAGCTTACGTTAATATCAGATATAGAGAACAAAGCAGCAGAACTATATTTACTTATTTTTTTAGTCATTTCCTTCTAAACAAGGCAGTATATACTAAGGCACTAAGACGTAGATGTCTACTGAGTGTGAAAGAATAGTAGTTTGGTTTGGTTTGTTGTGTTTTACGGCATACCAACCTCAATGGGTTATTTAATGCCGACAAAGTTTTTATTGCTGGTAATATTTTGTTTTCTCAAAAATCTATTTCTGTTAATAATTTTTCCTTCCAAAAAGTATTTCTGGCAATATTTTTTTCCTCAGAAATGTATAGCTGGCAATAGTTTTTTTCTTCAAAAATTCATTGTTGATAATTCTTTTACAAAGTATTCCTGGTATTAAAACCCGTTTTTACCCCAGTTTCGGTGAACTATTTGCCTATGGCTGGGACCCTAACAGGTGCTACCACCCCGGGTCAGGGTAGACCTGGGAACACCAGCAATTATGAGGTTCCACGCTCCTTAAAACCTCTTGATCAGAGGCCTTGCTGGTGGACGTAGTTTATCGTCTTACCCAGGACGCGGATGTAGTTTGTCGTCATACTCAGGACGGATGTGAAAGAATAGAATACAGAAAAAAAAAGAAAGAAAACCTTATTAAGTAGAGAGAACAATAAACTAATAGAAATTAAAAAGATAGGCGGTCACATTGCATTTAAGTTTTTTGTAGATTTATGAAACTGTTAGGATAGTACATACGGTTATATATAGCCATTTCAACGATAAAATGAAGAGACCTAACTGCCAATCTAGTACTGTGCTTAAATATATAAAATCGAGGTACCGTAAAAAAAGATCATCAGTACAATTGCCATGAAAATATTGACAGAAGAGACATATGGAAACTCCGTTACGGCTGTAGGAAAGCAGCTGAAGCCGAGGCGACAGGTCAGTAGCAATAACATTGCATATTCTTTTTTAGATTTTATCAAGGATCTTTAAATAAATTGCAGGAGCAAGAGACCATATGTGACAGAAATAATCAAATCATGGACGAATATAAGATAGATTCTGGCGAGAAAAATTATCTAGCACAACACGGTAAAACAATTTTCCTATCAGCAATGATTCAATATAAACTTTCCACTTCATATCGGAGGAAAGACGTTAACTCGAGAAGGTTCAATGAGAGGTTAGCATGGAATTGTAATAGAAATGCGGTCTGCCTTTTGAAATCGATAATATTGAAATCATAAATCGATTATATAACAGCGGGGAAATACAGGAAACCTCAGTAGATATATCTTTATAATATGAATTCAGACTCTATCTGGCAAACAGCTTAATGGGCCATGAATTAGTAAGATTCTAATAAACATGTCAGAATTTGACAGTAAACAAGGCAAGAACAATTACTTAGTTCAAGATATTGAAACAAAAATGCAATTTTCAGGATCAGAATTTTATCAGAGCCAGCAATATAAATACCTATATCTATGTTTCGTAGATTACGTAAAAGTATTTGATGAAGTATCAAACAGATAACTATTTGGACGGCTAAGTAATCTAGACTTAGAGAAAGATGTTTATATCCTCCACATTAATTTCGAAAAATACCCTGGCTACAGATCCGAAACGTGTAAAGCAAGTACACAAAAATATAATGTGTAAGACAAAGATCTGTTTTCTCAGCGGTTTGATTTTAACCTACACAAAGAGATAGCCCTAAGAGAATGCCTCCCAGCATTTACTATCGAAGGTAATAATCCTAACATATACGCCAGTGGCACTGTGCCGAGACGGGCACAGAAGGGAATCTCGTAAAAAAAAAAAAAACTTCCAGAGAAGGAAAGCGAAAAGAGAACGCTAAACATTAACAATAAGAATAGAACGTATGATTCTCATCAAAAGAGAAAACCAAAGTTGTTAGTTTCAAATTGGACATTTCAGAATCCAATGGCTACAGAAATATAACAATCTGGGGAGGATTGTAACAGACAACGGAGAAATTTCGTTAGAAACAAAGAAAAGAGAACGGAACTATTATGTAATATCTAGTCTCCAATAGGAAAGAGAATGATAGACAATTATGCTTTTATAAAATAAGCAAATTTTAAGAGATAGAAACATTTCGTTAGAAACAAAGAAAAGAGAGTGGAACTGTTATATAACATCTAATCTCTTATATGGCAGTGATTGATGGAAGATCTCAACACGTAAGAAAAGGAGACACGAAGCTAAGGAGGTGCAGTTTTACAGAAGGGCAGAACATGTGAGAAACGAGTTTTAAAGATAATAGAAGCACACAAGTCGCCTAATCTTACAATCAGAAAAAAGACATTTGAAAGAGATGTATATTAAGGAAAGTGGGTTTAGAGAATTTACCACTCACCAGACAACGTATTGAAGGGAGCACAGACAAAGGGCATCAGTTAGTAACATAAGTTGACACGTGTGAATTGATGAAAAAGCGGCGACAAAAGGGTATTATAAAGCGTCACCACAAGTTGCTTAGTGCTACAGAAGTCAGGGCGTAGTGGAGAGCCATAATCCACCATGTCAAATAAACGAATATTTTGTGCATAGCTGTTCTATTTTGCTATCTCCATACATTTGAATCAGTCTTTGGCGTTAATGTTTGCATGGATTTGTTTCCGCTTTATTATTATTATTATTATTATTATTCATTCATTCATTCATTCCTTGGGTTTCTGTTGTCTACACATTTTCTTCTGGGTCTCAGTCAGAAACTTAAGGTCAGAAATGACTTCATGACATCTTCCAACAATTATTTTTTGTATAAAAATACAAAAAAAAAAACCACACGTATTTTACATAGATAAAACTCTTTGTAATGTGTGAGCTGTACTTGTGAGTACAATTTTTTTGTATTTCTTTACAGGCATTGGCTACCAGGAATCCTTTCAGTGAGTCTACTGGAACTTTTTCGAATTAATCTGAAAAAAACTGCAACTGCAAACTACAAATGGAATTATCGAAATCCTCATGTGCCTAATAATAATAATAATAATAATAATAATAATAATAATTATTATTATTATTATTATTGGGTAAGTGAATATTACCCTACTACTAAAAAATATGATGTACAAATATCCGAAGCTGAAGTCAAATATGTATGAGATGCTTACGGTAATATTAGCCGTTTCTTTATAAGGAAACATTTGATAGTCAATGACCGATATATATATATATATATATATATATATATATATATATATATATATATATATATATATATATATGTGTGTGTATGTTTGTAATGCCAATTTTACACTCCCCATGAGGCATAGCGCCATAACCTCACCACGGTGACGCTGCTGTTTTTCACACCGGTAAAGCGCTGATCAGGGCTCAAAAGATTAATTTCTGTTTTTATCCATGTAAGTATATTCCATACTTTAAGCGAGTGACATTAGAAAGCAAGAGAAATCAGCCACCAGTCTCGAAGAAGAACAATACCAGTTTCAATAGAATGTAGGGATGCCAATTCCACGCTGTAAAAACCTGATCAGCGCTTTACCGGTGTGTGGCACCATGCATACAAGCTGAGAGAAATATTCATAGATATATGATTTGTTTTTTACGGTTTATCAACCATTTAATAATTATTTAGGGCCGAAAAATATTTCTGGTTTTAAGAATAATTCTTTCTTTACGTTCAAGCGATCTGGAAGAAGGAAAGAGAAAACGAAAAAGAAAGAAAGAAAAAATAATACGAAAACAGGTCATAGGCGAGCACACACACGCTCGGCTGACAGATAACAGGTGTCGAAAAATACCAGGTCAAGCATCTAACCGAGATCTGGGGAAAATGGAAGTTGTTATCAATTGGTTGGAGAAACGAAGTTTAGGGACAATGAAAAATATTGATAAGTAACAAGTGGAAAGTGTGTCATTGAGATGATAGTAAAAGTCTAAGTGGGTGGGGAAGTATATCTAAGGATATGAAGGCAAACCATTAATACGAAAACCCAGACAATCTCCAGAATTGGAAAAAGCCACACAAGATGATGTCGCTGAAATTTTTTTTTGAGATAATAAAGATTTTTATTATCGGACCTTCGGCCGGAGGAAAATGAAATATTTTTATTTCGTTCAAAAATCGCCAGCAGGTCTGAGAAATCCCTTCCTTAGGTCATATCCAATTAGCGATAAACTGCTTGACAAATACAACGTGTTAAAAAGCCGAAGGTGTCATCGCAGTCGCTCATGATAAGGGCGATTTAAATTAATATTTTTGTTTTTTTTAAACAAGGTGTTCTTTCCTAAAACAAAGCCACGGATTGTCCACACCCGACTAAAGACGTCATTGGCTAAATAAGATCACATGACACACGAAGGAGGAGGAAAGATACCCGACCAGGACCTCATTGGCCGAAAGCGGTCACATGACACACGAAGGAGGAGGAAAGATACCCGACCAGGACCTCATTGGCCGAGAGCGGTCACGTGACGCACGAGGAGAATCGGTCGACGCCCTTGTCAGAAGTGGAAGTGTAAGGAGCCGATACGAAGAAGAGGGGAAGCGGGTATACGCGCCTCAGAGGCACAGTAAGGAAGTGGGAGTGAGAGTGAGTTACCGAAAATGGAAAATCCCTAACCAGAAATAAGAAGGGTGGATACATATTTAGAATTATCGAAGAAACCCCTGGCGCCGACAGACCCACCCCAGTTTTGACTGCGTCAATAAAAGCGAAACCCCAACCGACAGAAATCAGTTTGAGTTTGAGCCGCGGACGGCGGGCCAGGTTCGTTCGCCCCCTTGCGGGCCAGGTTCGTTCGCCCCCTTGCGGGCAAAAGAGGCCAGTTCGTTTGGCCTAAGTGAAGAAGTTCGTCCGACCCAAGCCGAAGTGAAGAAGTTCGTTCGACCCAAGCCGAAGAGAAGAAGTTTGTTCGCGCACCGACGGCGGAGATGACTGACCAGTAATTCAGAAGCCGAAGAGAAGAAGTTAATTCGCGCACCGACGGCGGAGATGAGTGACCAGTAATTCAGACTCTGGAGAGAAGAAGTTAGAGTTTGAGCAGCGGACGGCGAAAGAGTTCAGCCGTGGACGACAAGGAGAGATGAGCGCCCAGTGTTGAAACCGCGTCAAGATAGCTGACCAAGATTCACGCACACTTCTGGACTCTTCTTCAACCAAGAACAAGTAGTTTGAAGAGCGACTTAGAATCAGACCACAGAAATAAGTTTTTTTTCGACTTTCGTCCAAAGACACACCGAAACACAAATTTCTTAGAGAGCAGACAACTGGAAGCCTTAAAGTTGCCTAGTAAAAGCGTCGTGCCACAATCCACAGAACGGGTCGGGAAGTAGACATAGTCCTATGTAGCGAGCAAATAGACATAAAAAGTTTGTCACCTTTTTCTTGATACGTTGGACCTTGTGAGTTTTTATTTTATTTTCTTTTATACATATTTGTGTGTTATCACCCCCGTTGAACTCAGCTTGCATTACGGCCCCAGCCCCTGTTGATCTCGTCTGTCTAAGATCAATTCACAACGTGGGTAGGCAGACTGGAGATCAGTGCAGTTACCCTGGTAACCAGGCGTTGGAAGCAGGTTAGGAACGGCGAGGCTGGTATCAATCTAACCAGATTCCTACCCGAATCACCAAAGGGTTAGAACGTCACGTTTGGAGCGGCGACACCCGGACGAGGCGGCGAGGAGCGAACAGCTGACGCCGCGGCGAAGACGTCACAACTGGTGCTGTTTAGGGACGTCACAACTGGCGCCGTGGTAGATCAGGATAGAACGTCACAGTCGGCACTGCGACCGGGGGACGACGTCACAGGTGGTAAAAATGATGTAATGCCCAGTTAGCAGTTGAACAGTGTTGGAGAAAAATGACTTAATGCCTAACTACTGGTTGAACGGTGGGTAAACACTTGTAACTATTTTTATATCTTCCATGAAACATTAAAAACCAATTATTTGCGAATTTTGACTCAGGAGCTCAATCAGAATGGTTAAATTTTCAGGAACGCAGGATTCAAAGAGCTAAGATGAAAGAAATAAGAGTGAAACAGAAAAATTCTACAGTCTAAGTATGTACCGATGTTCTTTTATTACACTTTCGTTTTTGTGATCCTTCTTCACTTAAACTCGTCAAATAGGTTACCCGCTTAAGAGAAGCAAGATTTACTATGCCGACCTTGAAAATCTACATTCGATATTCTGTGTTCTCTTTTTGTAATTGCAAACTATGTCTAATGTTATTATGTTGAGTCATAAGTAATTTCACTTAAAATGACCAAGAAAAATTTTGGAACTCGTTTGGACGGTTCTAGCCCATCCGCCATATTCACCTGGCCTTGCGCCTCAGCAAGAATAATCCAGGGGAAAAAAAAATGAAACTCAGTAGGTCTGCTCTACCCATCCTGCCATATTCACCTGACCTTTCGCCATGGCAAAAATAACACAGAAAAATTGGGAACTCGGTTAGTCTGCCATATTTAGCTGACCTTACACACCAGCAAAAATAACATAGGAAAAAAAATGGAACTCGGTCGGTCTGTTCTAACTAACCTGCCATATTCACCTGACCTTACACCAACCAATTATTATCTTTGGTGATCGCTTCAAAATACTTTGTACAGTGGGCCGAAAATTTTCGCATCAAATGAAAAAAAAAATGAAAGTTTTATTATCGAAGTTAAAATTTTTATTAAATCATATGATAAAATATAAATTATTGAACTAAGTTTAATTGGAATGTCATAAGAGAGATTACATACTTTTTTTTCTTTCTTAATCTTTTTACTCGTAAAAAGACGACGCTGCCATAAGGAGTTACATGGCGTGAAATAGAATGAAAAAAAAATTAATGAAAAGAAGTAAGGTTAGAACATAAGGAAGACATAAGATGGCAACTGACTTTGCATTTAAATTACTTTGGTAGACAATTAAATTTTATGATGCAAAATTGGCAACATTATTTAGTAATATCCAGTTAAGAGCGAACAATTTTCTATTAAAAAGATGACTATGGTAAAATCACTTTTATTTGGTTCACTTCTAAAAAAATATATTTTACTAGGGATCTGAATACTTTTGCACCAAGGTATATTTCTCTGGAAAGCTCTGTCTTGTAAATATCGAAGCAGGTTTTACTATGTGAACAATGTAACCAACCAGATCCTTGAGACTTGCAGAGGAAATGGCTGTCAACAAGTAATTTCACTGTATTGCCAATAGGAACATAATGTCAGATCCTGACAGCTCAGATCTTCATTTCACCCTTGTGACTTTTATTCATTGAAGGAACAAATTCAAAGCTAAAACCCATATAAATGCTTTAGCAGTCTAATGAAAAGGCCGACAACAAGAAATTTCACTTGTCCACACTATTGCCAATAGGGACAATACATCAGAGCCTGACAGCTGAGAACTACATTTCACACGAGTGATTTTATTCATTGAAAGAACCAGTTCGAGGCTATAAGCCATAGAAATATTTTAACAATCTAGCTGAACCATTAAAATGACTAAGTATTTTGTTACATTAATTAACAATATTCAGTTAAAAATAATTATATTGTATTGTCAACGGGGACAATACATCAGACCCTGACAGCTGAGATGTGCAAATTCACGCCAGTGACACTTATGTAGTGAATAAACACATTCAAGACTGAAATCCATAGAAATACTGATCAAACCATTAAAATGACAGAATATTTCGCTATATTAATTAATATCAAATTAAATGTAATTCTTTTGTGTTGCCAACTGAATGTCAGGCCCTGATAGCTAAGACCTGAATTTCATACAAGCGACATTTATACATTGAAAAAATAAATTCAGGATCCATAGAAATGCTTTCACAATATAATCGAACCAACACCAGTGGGAAATTATTTAACAACATTATTTCGCAATATTCAGTTAAAATCTTACAATTACCTATTAAAAAAACTATTGTAAGTCATTCATGTTTCGTTCTATTCACCAAAATTGTCTTTTTTAATTGAGGCTTAATATATAAATTCGTCGGTCTCCTCTGATCATGGATCTGCGCCCGAAGAGTTATGCCCCCTCCAGGGCGCAGACCTGGTCATGATATTTTTCTGAGAGATCGGCAGTTACGCATAAAAAAATGTCTCCCCTCTCCACGCCACCGATGCTGTCCAAGAGAAAAGCAGAGACCAATACAGTTTGGCACTAGTGTCGTCTCAGGAGTTGAGAGAACAAAATTAAACATGACATTGAACTGTCTTAAGGACTCCGACTTTTGAATTCAGAGTTGTCCTTCTCCTAATCTGGTCGCCAACCATAGCTACAGAGTTCAGACTGTTCTACCTTTTACCCATGATTGGAGGTTTTGAATTCAGAGATTTTCCTTTTCTTAGATCGGTTGCCACCCAGAGCTATAGAACCTGATCTGTCCTATTTACCCATAACTGATGTGGGGTGGAGAGAAGCGATGGATTCATACCTTTCCGAAGGGTATTAGCACATAAGGGAACTTAATTAATTCGACTGGAATTCGAACACGACCCTCCTCAATCCGATCCACAATCCATTACTCCACCCTGAATAAACGAAGATATAGGAAAAAAAGTGGAAAAATAAGCAGAGCATCTGGAATAGCAATGGGTAGGTTGGAAAAAATACAAATTTAAATAACCGTCCGAGCCCGTCTATTCCGGACGTGACAGTGATAAGAATAGAAAACGATTCTCCCAGTTAGGGTCAAGTAGAATTTTATATCAACACAATCTTCAGAATTCCATAAATGATAGAACATATGATATAATATGACGTTATTTAACTATTGTTAGAATGTCATCGCATGTTAGTCATTTAATATAATTTTTCAGTTACTATATAGTAATTCTGGTTGGGTAAATGTTTGTTAGTAAGTAACAAGAAGGTATCCCTCTTTCTTTTAATGTCTAGTTTATTAACATTAATCTGCCGATGAAGTCAAAAAATTACAACGTGTTTTGGTAAGTCTATGTTTTGTAATGTCATGTTCTTTCAGGGCGTAGGCGAAGATGATATTTTTTTTATTATATGTGAATTGCCATGACTTCTTGGGAAATATAGTTGAATGGTTTCAACTACCTTCATTAATCTAAGTAGAACGCATAGACTGGTGCTGTCCGAGGTTGGTTGCTAGACTGTTTGCTACTTTAGATTGGTTGCTAGACTGGTTGCTGTCCTAGACTGTTCGCTAGACTGGTTGCTATCTTAGATTGGTTGCTAAACTGGTTGATGTAAGAGACTTTTTGCTAGACTTGTTGCTATCTTAGATTGGTTGCTAAACTGGTTGCAGTCCTAGACTGTTTGCTAAACTGGTTGCAGTCCTAGGCTGTTTGCTAGACTGGTTGCTATCTTAAATTGGTTGTTAGACTGGTGGCTGTAACAGACTGTTTGCTAGACTGTTTGATAGCTCAGGCTGGTTGCTAGCCTGGTTGCTGTCTAAGATTGGTTGCTATCTTAGATTCTTATCTAGACAGGCTGCCGTCCTAGAATGTTTACTAAACTGGTTTCTATCTTAGATTGGTTGCTAAATTGGTTGCTAGACTGGTTGCAGTCCTAGACTGTTTGCTAGACTGGTTGCTATCTTAGACTCGTTGCTGCCCTAGACTTTTTTATGTACTGGTTGCTATCTTAGACTGGTTACTAGACTGGTTGCTATCTTAGACTGGTTGGTAGACTGGTTGCTACCCCGGACTGGTTGCTAGACTGGTTTCTGTCCAAGACTGTTTGCTAGACTGGTTGCTATTTTAGATTGGTTGTTAGACTGGTTGCTACCCCAGACTGTCAATTAGACTGGTTTCTATCTAAACTGCTTGCTAGACAGGTTGCTGTCCAAGACTGTTTTCTAGACTGTTTGCTATCAGACTGGTTGATATACTGGTTGCTGTCCTAGATTGTTTGCTAGACTGGTTGCTATCTAAGACTGGTTGCTAGACTGGTTGCAGTTCTAGAAGTTTTGCTAGACTGCTTGCTATCAGACTGCTTGCTAGACTGCTTGCTATCTTTGATTGGCTGCTAGACTGGTACTCTCCTGGACAGTTTGCTAGACTTGTTGCTATTCTGGACTGTTTGCTAGACTGTTTGCTATCTTAATTCATTGCTAGACTGGTTGCTGCTCCGGACTGCTTGCTTGGCTGATTTCTATCTTAGATTAGTCGATAGACTTATTGCTGTCCTAGACTGTTTGCTAGACAGGTTTCTATCTTAAACTGGTTGCTAGACTGGTTGCTATCATAGATTGGTTGTTAAACTGGTTGCTAGACCGGTTGATGTCCTAGACTGGTTGCTATCATAGATTGGTTGTTAAACTGGTTGCTATCTTAGACCGGTTGCTAAACTGGTTGCTTTCCGTGTATTTTTGCTGGACTAGTTGCTATCTTAGATTGGTTGCTAGACTGGTTGCTCTCCTAAACTGTTAACTAGACAAAGTTCTATCTTAGACTGGTTGCTAGATTGGTTGCTGTCCGAGACTGTTTGCTAGACTGGTTGCTATCTTAGATTGGTTACTAGACTGGTTGCTCTCCTAGACTTTGCTAGACTGGTTGCTATCTTAGACTGGTTGCTATCTTAGACTGGTTGCTATCACAGTTTACACTTCTATTCAACCCATAAAAAGAATTTAAAAGAGAATGTAATAGAATTAAATATATATATGCGCATAGGACGCCTTTTATTTCAGTCATAGATAATGCTATAAAATGGTTACTGTTATCAAAATTTTGGACTCCATCAAGGCTGGAGAGTGAGATCTGGGAAGCTCCTGCGCAAATATAATAACCATACTCCATTTTTGGCCTGATCTGATTCTTGTAAAGTTAGAGAATAGCAAGAAGGGTCAGGTACTTACTGGTGCGTACAGAGAACCAAGCATTTTACCGGCTGCAAACACTTTATTTAACAACGAATTAAAATGTCATTTCAAGTTAATAAATTTTGTATACGTTTGTGTTATAATGTAAATTTTATCCAATAATCAATTCATGAGAATAAATGTAAATTATTCTGATTTTTATATCGTTTGCTTAATATTGTCGGCCGGTTATTGTTGTAAACTAAAACACACAAAAAACAATCTATCCTATGGTGACCACAATAAAATGGTTTCCGTTTTATTTTTGAACGCCAGAGTTTCAATGTATTACTGCTGCTATTTTAAAGAAATATCGCAAATCCCTTGGCATATTTTGCAAGTTCCAGTAAAACTGTTTGATTGTGGTAAAAGGAAACCCTGGCAAAAGTAGTAATTATCGATTGGATATTTGAGCAAATTCAAACATGTTCACTGTCTTTAGGGTTTATGTTTCGGAAATTAATGACCTCAGAATAATAAAAAAAATTCTTTCTCTCTTTCTTTCGTCGAATTGTGTCTTGCCAAAATCACTCAGAGATGAAGGATGCACAATTGTTCTATTCTTGTTCCATTGATTGTTTTCATTACTTGCTTCAGGCAAGATAATTTGGAAATGTCCAGGACAAACTGATCTGATAATCAGTCCAAGGTTACAAATGCTGGAAATAAACATTTGCATTGTACATTGTTCGCTCGTTATGGTTAAAATTCACGACTCATCTATCTATCTATCTATCTATCTATCTATCTATCTATCTATCTATCTATCTTATCATGTTTCGCTCTTATCCTCTTCCTTCCTTCCTTCCTTTTTTTTCGTTTCTTTCTTTCTTGTTTTTCTCTGTGTTTCTGTCTTATCCTCTTTCTATTTTATGATGGCCCACATCTCACTCTTTCTAAGTCATCCTCTTTCTTTCTTTCTTTCTTTCTTTCTTTCTTTCTTTCTTTCTTTCTTTCTTATCATGACCCCATTTCTTTCTTTCTTTCTTTCTTTCTTTCTTTCTTTCTTTCTTTCTTTCTTTCTTTCCCATCATGCTTCTCTCTCTCTCTCTTTCTGTCTCATCCTGTTTCTTTCTATCTATCTATCTATCTATCTATCTATCTATCTATCTATCTATCTATCTATCTATCTATCTATCTATCTGTTATTTACTTTTAACATGGATAAGCTTATTCACAATTATTGTGTTTACTATAAAATTACAAAAGAAATAAAAGCGTTATTGTAAAGTTATTTCTTAAAAACACCAAGAATCGGCAACTTATGACAAAGAGGTATTGTTCTACCGAATGGAGTAAAGATGTGACAGAAGTTGTCAAAACGAAGCCTAAAGCAGCAATGCACTATTTTTAGGGGTTAGTTTATTATAGTAGTGCAGACAGGAGGGCGCCATTTGCTAAATCAGTTAACATTTACCTAATAGTAATATACGAATCAGCCGCAGCAGTCTATATAAATTTTACATTATGATGAAAGGAATAATTTTAAAGCTGTGGTCATATGGCACTTCTATAAATGGTGTCTCTGAATATATATATATATATATATATATATATATATATATATATATATACAATGCAGTTCAAATATTTGCAGCCACCACCAGAATTAGCATGGGATGAACTTGACAGAAGAGTGAAACCTTTCCATAACAAAAATGAAAAATAGATCTTAGCGTCGTGAAAAAAAAGAATGGAATCAATTATCAAACTTAGGTGAAAGATCATTAGAGCAATTACCATGAAGATAGTTACAGAAAAGATTCATGGACGCTGCATTACGGCGGTGGGAATGTGACTGAAGCCAAAATTCCAGGTTAGGACCAATATCATTGAATATTATTTTTTGTATTTTATCAAGAATTTCTTAATACATAGGTGAAGCACAAGACCAAATTAGGCAGCAATATTGAAATCATGGAGGAATGGTAGATTTATCAATGCGTAATATAGAATCTGGTGAGAGAAATTCTCTTACATGAAACAGTGAACAAACTGTGAAATGAAGAAGATATGTAGAAAACCTTTAACAAATGAAGTTTTGTTTTGTTAAGCGCAAACCGGTAGGATATTCGAGAGGAGCATATAGCAGTTCGAATAAATTCGCCCTTAAAGACAGTGAACATATCTGAATTTGCTCAAATATCCAATCGATAATTACTGCTTTTGCCAGTGTTCCTTTTGCTACAATCAAACAGGTTACTGAAACTTGCAAAATATGCCACAGGATTTACGATATTTCTTTAAGATTTTTCTACTCGGCAGATGAGATTTCTGCAAAATTCAAAATCGTACAATAAAATCCTTTTAAAACTATTAGGATCGTTAAATGAATATCCTTGTTTTATGTACATATGTTGACTTTTGTTATGTCTTCTTTCTCTGACTTATACCTACATATATGTGCATATATGCCACAAGACCTGTGGGAGGCACAGTCAACAGGTGCTCTGGTCAGATGAGGTCAAAACTGAATTTCTGGGGTCTTAATGCCAAACGCTATGTGTGAAGTAAACCTAACAATGCACATCCCTGTAAGCACACCGTTCCCGATATGAAACATGGTAGTGACAGCATTATGCTATGGGGATAAATTTCATCAGAAAGTACAGGGAAGCTGGTCAGAGTTGGTGGAAAGATAGATGGAACCGAATACATGGCAATTCTCGAAGAAAAAGCTATTATAGTTTTCAAAAGACTTGGGACTGGAGCAGTGGTGCTCTTGCCTGCTAACAACCAGAACTACATTGAATTGTTTAGAATTAAGCATAGTAATATTTTAGAATGGCCCGGTCAAAGCCCAGGCCTATATCTATTGAGAATGTGTGGTAAGATTAGAAATTTGTGCTTACAGATGATATCAATCCAGTATGACAGAGTTTGAGCTATATTGTAAAAAGGAATGAGCTAAAATTTCAGTCTGTAAACATGGAAAACTAGTAGAGATATACTCCAAAAAAGACTGTAAATACAGAAAAATGGGCTTCTACAAACTATTGCCTGGGTGAAAGGATGTTTATGCATCCAAGAAATGATAGCTTTGTTGACCTTATTATTGTTTATACTACAATAAAATGCAGTTTTTCACCTTCAGATCACTGCGCTGTTTATGTTGATCATATGATAAAAAGACTATTTAAGTCAATTTGAATATCAGGTGCTAACACTACAAAATGTGAAAAAGTTCAAGGCATTATATATATATGCATATATATTATATTATATTATATTATATTATACACTATTACATTAGAACATGTAAGTTACTACTATAAAATTGTATATTTTATTCTGGTGTTTGATAAACAGCGTCTGATCAGGTAGTTAACAATGGTGTGCGTTGTTTGTTAAAGGTTGAAACAAAATGCACAATTTTGAAGTAGTTTCTTAAATGTTCTATTTATTGCTCTACTTTTATATTGAGCTCTGTTTTAAATTAATATTGAACGTTTGAATTTTATTCTTCGTTCTTTTACATTTGGGTATATCTACAGTGCTGTTCGATAAAAGTGACTCACCTGATATTTTTTTACTATATGTTCTCTTCTTCGATGAAACGAAAGTTGAGCTAAATTCAAAGGATAAGCGATCTAAGACCCGAAGAATATGCTGAGAATACCGTAGACAGAACATGTGAACAATGAGAAAGTTTTTAATGATAAATAAAAACAAAAAAGGACACTTCTATATGTCCGTGAATGCTGGACAATTTTTCGCAGATCGAATGGAAAATTAAACAGAGATGTGCTTCTACAGAAGAATGCAAGGAATTCCATGGACGGAACATGTGAACAATAAGGAAGTTTTAAGGAAAATGGAAATAAAAAAAAGAGGAATCAGAAAGAGAAGAAAATTTTAAATCCATTGAATTATATTTTTTACGTGTATCAATGTCCCTATTATTAATAATTTTTACACACACACACACACCCACGCACACGCACACGAACACGCGCACGCACACATGAACACACGAACACACGCACGCACACACACAAATGCGCGCACACACACACACACACATATATAATTGTGTATTTGGGAAGCAATTCCTCTTTTACTCAAAACGACAGACAGGGTACTGCAATTGTGCTTTTTATTTATTTTTTTCTTGTGTTTTTATAATATTCTTTTTTTCTGGACGTAAATTATATAGAAAGTGTACAAATGTTCTGTATGTCCGAGCGCTTGTATATATATATATATATATATATATATATATATATATATATATATAGGCAGCATCTTTACATTCATACACGTTTCATTAAATAATATAGACAAGTGTTGTCTATTTATTTTATGTAATTTTTTTTCGTAACGTCTGATAAGTTTAAGAACATCATCGTTGAACGAAGAAAGAAATTCACAATATTGATCCATATTTTTTTTAATACAATCTAAGCTTTCGGCTTACATAAGCCATTATCAAAGATGTCAATTACAACATATTAAGCAATATACGGACAAGACAGTGATGATAGTCTGTCATTGTTTGCATAGACGATTTATAAGCAACGATAAACACGTGCATATAAGACGCTAGAAGCGAAAATCGCACCGCATTTCATGACGTCACACATGACCACACGAGAGTGAATTGGAGAAGTATGAAGTATGGGATGCCGTTGGTATAAACCAATGGCTTCTGTTATCAATTATAGACATTTAAGAATATATATATATATAGGCTGCGATTGTTAAATTGTAGCCATTTTATATTTTTAATTTCACACATACACGTTATTTGTTTTTGATTTTGTAGACCACTAAATTAGTTGGATCGGTTGGGCATCGTCGGAGGGAAAAAGACCACCATGATGCAGTTCACATCGCCAGAAATTTGGAAACAACATGCTGCACTTATTGGCATTCGCACCGGAAGTGTTTGGGTGTCAATCTGAGGACAGGGCAGAGTATTCGGAAAGAGTTGGATGATATTTTCAGTGAACATCATGGTGTTTGGAGAGATTGACAGTGATAGCGACGTTATGCTTCCATTCATCTTCCCACAGGGCCTCAGACTAAACATGGAGGCTTATATGAAATAGTTTGAGTAGGTAGTGCTACCCCGCGTCAAGAGGGTTGCTGCTGAAAGGCCCTATGTCTGGGAGTAAGTCTCTGTACTATGCCACACAAGCAGGAGAAACCAATGATAGCTGTCTGACAATTTCTGCGACCACATCACCTCTTACATCTAGCCAGAGTGCAACCCACTTGATTATTATGTGTGGTGCGCAGTTGAGCCAGAGACCAACCAGACCCCTTGTAACACCAAAGATGAACTGAAGGCAAGGATTACGGAAGAATTCCCGAACTTAAACAAGGAGACCGTCCAGAAGTTTTGTAGGAGATTCCGAAGTAATCTGGTGATCGTGGTTGAAGTTAATGGCGTTTTTATTGAATAAATTTACTATTTCGTGTGTCAATATATTTTTGTATAATTTTGGTAAATATATTTGTTAAAATGAAATTTAAGTGTTATTCTCAATTTCGCTAAATTTAGACGACAATTTATCCATCGCATATATACATACATACATACATACATATATATATATATATATATATATATATATACTTATTTATTTTAAAAAAATTTATAACATAAATATGTTATAAAATCACTACAAATCACTACACTACGGTGTCTTATCAAGTGATGATGTTGAATGTAAAATAAATGGTTTTAAAAGTTTCAAATTAATTAAAATCCTTCACAAGGGAAAACGTTGTTACAAAAGCTAGATGAACCAATCAAATATATATATATATATATATATATATATATATATATATATATATATATTATATATATATATTAATTAAAAAATTATATATATATATATATATATATGTAAAATCCGTGGGTAAGTAATCCAAGTAGATCCTATTAATATAAAATATTAAAAGAGATCCATAAAAGAGAGTTCAATATATTTATTCTAGAGCATATAAAGAGAATCACAAAGAACGAATCCCTAAAATTAGCTCATTCAGTTGGCCATTTCATACCCGGAAATGCATTGACAAGTCCTAGGGAGGTTTTCTCGGGGACGAAATGAGCATCTGTATGGGGTATTTTTGGGGTTTCATTTTTTGTAATTCCCATATATATATATATATATAATGAGAGAGAGAGTGAGCTTAAGATTTCGCTAAAAGAACAGTTAAATTCGAAAGCTTTTTATCTGCTTGGTGCTATTTGTCTGATACTTGAATGTACATTGATCGTTTTTGCAACTTCCTGGCCTCAAAGTGCATGGCTTTAAATTCCTCCGTCCTTAACCCAACCAACTGCAGAATAGACTTGTGATATTGATACTGAATCGACACAAAAACGAATATGAGGAGGTTGTAGTTAACATATTTCCTTGCCTTTGGCTATAGCCTGCATCTTTGATCGGTCGCTGTATGTTCTCAATGTGCATGCGTGTCGTTCAATCAAACGGTGGGGATGCTGGCGGTCGGGCATGTCGCCACGCTTTGGCCCAAAGGTGGAAGGCTAGAATAGCAACAGGATATGGAGGAGATGAAAATTCGATTAAGAAAAGGAATGCCGAAAGCTATCTCTCTACAAAAGAAAAAAAAAACAGGAATGGAAAAATGAAGATAAAACGAAAAAGAAGGATTGGCAAAAAATATTAAAAATAAATCTTTTATAAATAAATACGATGAAAATTCAATCTTCTGTATTTGGTAAATCAATAATTTGTTAATCAGAATTTATATCGTAATCTATTTCTAGCGTACACGTGTATATATATATATATATATATATATATATATATATATATATATATATATATATATATATATATATATATATATGTATATATATATATATATATATATATATATATATATATATATATACATATATGTATATATATATATATATATATATATATATATATATATATACATACATATATACATACATATATATATACATATATATATACATATATATATATATATATATATACATATATATACATATATATACATATATATATATATATATATATATATATATATATATATATATATATATATATATATATATACATACATATATATATATATATATATATACATATATATATACATATATATATACATATATATATATATATATATATATATAGTTAGTGCAAAAATAATGACGTAATAATGTCGTATTTTGACGTATTTTTAACGTCAAAAACGACATTCTTACGTCATTATTTTTGCACAATAATATATATATACACATATATATATATATATAAATTTATGTATGTATATGTATATATATATATGTGCGTGTGTGTGTATGTTTTGTGTATGTGTGTATACATACACATACATGCATGCCCACACACAGACACACACACACATATATATATACATATATATATGTATATAAATAAAAAGATAGAACAGTAAGATATAAAATCCGGTGTTCTTATAGATATTTTATTTTTACAAAATAGTGCTCAATGTAAATTTACAGAGCATTAATATTATAAATTAATTGATTTAAAATATGGTTAATTTAATTGCAAAATTAAATTAGGGGTTTTTAGCTTCTATTTTTGAAACATGGTTGGAACTGTGTAGCGAAAATAACCATATTTTAAATCAATTAATTTATCTTATACATATATATATATATATATATATATATACATATATATATATATATATATATATGTATATATATATATATATATATATATATATTATGAAATGTGCAAAAGTCCGACTATTATTTTAAGACATTTTATATTTATACATTCTTTTTATAGATACAAATATTTAAGTAAATGCTCTGTTCATAATAAACATTTACCTGAATTCGGAAGACGAATATTTTCTGTGAAAATTTCTCGGATATTCAGGCCGGTAAATGTTGTTTAATACTGCTTCTTATAAACAGAGCATTTACTTAAATATTTGTATCTATAAAAAGAATGTATAAACATAAAAATGTATATATATAAATCAGTCGAGTTTCGATCCCGGCTTGAGGCAATCGCATGTTTAGTCACACTGATGATACAGTGAAACAGTCTGTCTATGGATGACACGTTTCGTGCTTTAGGACTTCATCAGATTAAATTTATTATGTTAGTGCAACTACACATGTACATGTATGAGGGATGCTGGGAATTTGATTTTTTTTAATGTAGACGATTTCATTTATACTCTTTTTTAGTATCCATCCCTTTTGTTATTACATATCCCACACTGTGATTTCTGACAGGGACGTTGTATGCGCCATTTTGTTTACTATAAATAACTTTGCGATCAAGGCACTCTCTAAACATTTTCGTCGTAAGGAGAAAATTCACTGCGATGAAAATGTTTAGAGAATGCCTTGATATATGTTTATTTTATCAATTAATTAAATTATTTGTTAAATTTTAATACTAATATATGTGCGCACATCGCTTATATTCCATGCACTGCATGATACCATCTCATCTGGTAAATGATATCTTTTTTAATGTGTACTGTTTATTTTTAATTATAATAGCTTCTAGATTTTAAGTCTTCCTTTGTAACTGTTGCCATATTTGTCTTATGTAGTTGATAACTACATTTTTGTCGTTCATTATGTGTTAGTTGATGTGTCCAGTTTCGACATGTGACAGATCAATCTGCGTGAGAGGGTGATGCAATTGTGCCCAATGTAAGTATTTAATGTTGTTTTTTGATTATTAGTTTTGAAGTTGCAATCTTTCAAAGGACATGATAATTCATAGACATTTTTTTTTTTACATATTGGGAATTTATGAGGCTCGGGGTTATTGGTAATAATTAGGTTTGATGTTTTAAATGTGTTATAATAGATGATAAATCTTAGGTGCTTTTTAGGATCATTGAGTTGCATGTACTGGTGAATTATGTTTTTAATTAACTTTTAATCCTGTTTATAATTAGAGTCAGGTTACGATAGAATAAGATAATGGTGTGTTTATTCTTGTTTACGTCAGGGAGGACGTCGATTTTTCTAAATTCATTTAAGGCTACTTTTATATGTTCGTCGACAATGTTATTAGGGAAATTATTGTAGATTAAGGTTTTTTTTAATATTGTTAATTTCCTCTTGTGAGACCGTAACATACCTACAACATGGACTCTTCCAGGACTATATAAAGTATGCGATATATATATATATATATATATATATATATATATATATATATATATATATATATATATATATATATATATACCGTAGTATCAGCCGTACGACTACCAATATTGGACACTAGCACATAGTAAGCTCCACTTACCCTATCTTTGTAACCTTTTTTTGTTTAATATATCTTTCTGACCTCTAATCCGTGTTTTCCTTCCGTGGTCCCAACTTTGGGCCCACATCATTTCCTTATAGAATAATCCGCCCCAAGTGCATAATTTGGCCTAGTGAATCATATTTTTGATATCAGCTAATTTGTATCTAAGAAGGCATTCATTTTTGTAGCTAAGTAAACATGAGTTTCTTCTAGTAGGATTTTCGTAATACGAGGTGGTAAAATTGTGGCGACTGGTATCGACTTACATCGACTAATACGTCAAAAAAAAGGAATTAAATTGTTAATACTGAGTTCGTAAGTAAATTGTCGGACTGAGTTATTCTCAAAGGTTTCTTTTAGTTCATTTCTATTTCTCCCAAGTTGTCAATATGAATACGACGTCGATAGAGCCTGCGTATATAGGGGTTGGTGGAATTGCTGAAGACTTTGTTTTCCACATGACACAAATAGAAATTAGATAGAGCCGGACGAAGTGCTGAACCTATCTCTACGTCATCAATGCGTAAATGTTGCCATAGTGGTTGTCAAATGGTACTTTGGTGCAGGATAGAATGAGTTTTCGCTGAATAGCTGGTTTAATTACTGGAGGTGGGGAACAAGGAGGGATTGCATACATTCTGTAAGACAATGTCTATAGTTTCTTTGACTGGGACGTTAGTAATAGTTTTTCTCCCGTCTATACGACGTGGTGCTAAAAATTTGTGGGTTCAGCTCAATTGCAAAATCAGTATTTTGAGATTATATATAACACAGAGTAAAGAAAAAATATATATATATATATACTTATTAGTAGCGTGGTGCTGAAAAGTTGTCGGTCCAGGCCAATTTTCAAATCAGTATTTTGACATTATATATATATATATATATATATATATAATAATAAAGCGCAGTGAGGAACACACACACATATATATATATATAAGAATATATATATATATATTTTTATATTTATGTATATATACTTACAAATATATACATTTGTATTTATAAGTATGTATACGTATATTTATATCTATATATATCATGTATATATATATATATATATATATATATATATAGATTAAGTTATATATAAAAGTGATATAAAAGTTATATATATATATATATATATATAAGTGAACATTGAAGTCAACACTCACAGGTGACTGGCTGTTTCATGCTGGGCGCAATATATATATATATATATATATATATATATATATATAGCGCACGGTGAGAGACAAATATATATATATATATATATATATATATATACTTTCATTATATATGCACATATTTTTCTGACATTATTATTATTATTATGTATATATATATATATATATATATATATATTCAAATAATAGGAAAGGACATCAGGTTTATAATCCAGAGTTCTTTAGCAATCACTTTCTTTAAAAAAAACAAACAAAACAATGCTAGATACAAAGTAGAGCATAATATTATAATTATTTTCTAAAAGTATGTCTCCAGAAATTACTGTGTTTCGAAACCGATGCTCAAATCTTAAAATTCAAATTCAAAGTTTAAACTTAAAAATTCGGAGCTCGGTTTCATTTTTCAAGCGATATTAAAAATAACTAACGAAAAAATTGGATTTACTCTATTTTTAAGTTAAGTTGCTGGTGTCAAGAGAATTCCCATTTTTTATTAAGGGGGCATTGGCTTTTCTTCGAATGTAGAAAACAATTGTATCTTTGTGTGGCAAATTTAAAGCCGGTTAAGTTTGGTTGGGTGTTATGATTTCTCTCTTGCTACATTGACTTTCTTTCACGCTGTATTATTGTCTGGTTTATTTTATCTTATTAAAGTTTACACTACAATATATTTGACATTTAAAAGAAAATAAATAAGTAAATGCCAAATATAAATGAATGAAACAAAATCAACCAGATTTGAACTCAGCACGACAATTTCACTGATACTACCCATATGTCCACATCTTATTTTTACAGTCTTGTAAAATCAATCCCCAGCAGAAAAGGCTAAAGACCGCTTGCTTTCTATCATAGAGACTGCTTGCTTTTTATTATAGCAATGCAATTCCTTTTTATTTTGACTTTTTTTTTTATGTATGGGCATATTTTCTATCCACTCTGGTTTTCAAATAGCGATTATCTGAAAATTCTTGGAATAAGGAAGCGCTTGCAGGAAGAAATGTCAGAATACCTTGCCAAGAAATATTCTAATAAAGCTGCTGTGTTGCACGTGTGACTTTAGCCAATTAATGAATATTCAACACGCAACGCATCAAAATTTAGACATCCTTAGAGAATTCTACGCAAAGAAGTGGAACTGGTCATTTTTTATACTTTCAGATAATTAAAATTTCTGTTAATTAATTTAAAAATCTTCTCATTAAAGCAGCATTGATTTTTGAAGAATTAATGATCTCTTGTTGTTTAAGCCATTCACTATCAGGCATCGGGGATTTTAGAATGCAAGACTGCCTGTCGGGGAAATAGCTGAAAAGGTTTGCCTCAAGCATCAGTGGAAAGTGTTAGACATGGCTTCCCGACAGGTGACTGAAGAAATATTTTTTTTTTTTGTTTTTTTTTACAGATAATCCAGCGAATAACATCGTGATCTTGTTGTATTAACGAGAGTTTTTTTTTAAATTTCAATTTTTATAGTAGTAATAATATGCCTCCATTTTGTATTTTGTTAAAATCGGTAATTGGCCATATGGCTCCAGTTTATCAAAACCAGTAAACGAAGCCTATAAACATGAAAAAGTCAAAGATAAAACTATCTCTTTCTCTCACTCTCTCTCTCTTGTTCTCTTTCTCTCTCTTTCTCTCTCTCTCTCTCTCTATATATATATATATATATATAGTGTAACCCGGATATAAGAGAGTTGTCGGGACCGGAGAAGAAGTCTCTTATATCCGGGTTTCTCTTATATCCAGGTTTGGTCTATTTTATATACATTAACACAGGCTCTAATTTGGGACCAGAGAAAATCTCTCTTATATCCGGGTTTCTCTTATATCCGGGTATCTTATATCCGGGTTACACTGTATATAATACGAAAGATCTTATAGATCTTTAGACGACTCATGTCTTTTGTGCCTATATGAAAAGTTACATATTATTAAGTTTCTGAAAAATAAAAAAGTTATTAAATCAAAGAAATGAAATAGCAGTTTTTTGTAGACATTGTCTCATATTTTCCTTAAAAATAATTAATTGTAAAACAATCATTTACTTATTTATATCTATTATTTAATCATAAATAAAATAATTTATAAATTCGTAATTAAATTACAATATATTATTTTTACAATACCATATATACTCTACTAGTAAATAAAATAAATATAGTATTCTAAATCTTTATAATAAAATATAAATATAGATGATATAACTTAATCAAATCTGAATACCCCTTTAAGAAAATCTCGATGCAGTTTTGGATAAGAAGGAAATAAATAAATAAATAAAAATTTCAAATTCTTGTAATGTAACCCTAAATAAAATTAAAAAAAAGACAGCAATGACTAGACTGCTTGAAAGGAAGTCAGTATCAACAGAAAGAAATCTAAAAAAAAAACACCTAACCTTTGGCGACTTTAAATTTGCCATATAAATATACACTTGCTTTCTTCATTCGTAAAAAAGCCAACACCTCCTTAATAAAAAATCCTCAATTCTTATTATCCCATCAACTTAAAATATATAATACTGTTTGTCTTATAAATAGAGTAAGTCACTTTTCTCGAAGGTCATTCTCAGCATCGCCTTAAAATAGAACTGAACGTTAAATTTAAGTTTAATTTTTTAAGTTTCGGTTCCGAAACAGTAAATTCTGTGTAGCGATGGATACATATTTTTAAATAATTAATTATAATATATGTATATAGTCAGACAGACTATTTCGCTGTATCAAAGCTCATCAGTGTGGCCAGACGTCCTGTTGCCTCTATTTAGGATCGAAACTCGACTGAATTGGCATCACTCGGGGCATTCTACCACTAAGCCGTTGGCGCACGGCTGGTACGAAAGTGAATTTAAGCGTATTTATTTTTAGATAAACACACAGTGACTGAGAGAACTCGATTCGATTTACCGAAGAGTCTTGCATTATTAGCCGTAATAGTCACTGCTTACAAATATATATATATATATATATATATATGAGAATTCGAAAACCTCATTCAGTTTTTATATTTGTGTCGCGTGTAGCTCTTCAGTTCTGCTAGTGACTTGTATACACGTTTACATATTATGCAACAGAGGGGCTCCAGGCTGGTTTTCCTTCTCCTAGGCCGGTTTCCACCCAAGGTTATAGAAATCAGTTTTTCCTGCTATTTACCCACTGTGAAAAGAAGTGGATTCATATCTTTCCCAAGGATATTAACGCGTAAGTGAACGTAATGTACATAACTGGAATTCTCTCTCAGATTCCTCATTCAAAGCCGCAACCATTTACTTCACCGTGCCTCCTCTCCCCCCTCTCCCCTCTCTCTCTCTCTCTATATATATATATATATATATATATATATATATATATATATATATCATACGTATCTATCTATCTATCTATCTATCTATCCTCATATGTCGAAATCGATGGGAGAGTACATCTCCGAAAATCCGCTTAGAAGAACTACATAAAACTCTCAAGAAACGAGGCTACCCCACAAGACTAATAAACAAAAGTATTGAACTCGCGAAAAGAAATTCCTCTAGACCAACTTAGAAATAAAAAGAAACGTAACGTCAGACAAACTCTAGCATATGTCTCAACGTACAACAAAAACAACCCAGAAATATTCCCAGAAATCACAAAAATCTAGATTTACTTAGCAAGAATAATAAACTGAATAATATACTAAAACAACCAAAATAATTAAGAGCAAACGCCAATCTAGAAACCTAAAACACATATTAACCTCATCTAAATTTAGTCAACACAAAATACAGGGAGTCACAAAATGCAACAAAAAAGATGTGGAGTTTGTGACATCATTATAGAAGGAAACTCCTACACTTTTGAAAACCCAAAAAAACATTCACAATAAACAAAACTTAAACTGCAACTCCAAAAATGTAGTTTATGCACTTAAATGCACAAAATGTAAGAAGTCATATATAGGCATCAGCCAACAACTGAACAACAGGGTCTCCCTACACAAAAGCAATATAAAATTGTATCTACAAATACAGGAAAAAAACTTTATAGACAAATTCAAACCCGAACTGAATAGATCGTAACCCCCCCAAAAAAAAAAACATGCACACAGGGTGACCAAATACAATGATCGCTCACATACATGGACGCACACTCATATACAGGAGACACGAGGAGAGATATATATGTGTATGTACACACATACATTTATGTATGTATATGCGGATGTTGACAACTTAAGAAGCACGTGTGTGTGTGTGTGTGTGTGTGCATGTGTATGTATGTGTGTGTGTGTATGTGTGTGTACTGGTTCCATGTAGCTTGGGAAATATGTGTGTATATGTGTGTGTGTACTGACTACTTGTGGTGGGATAGTGTGTATGTGCGTATGTGTGTGTATGCGTGTATAAGTACAAATAAGTTTACGAATTCCTCGTAGTAAGGAAATATACGCACGCATATATACACGCATGCTGACAGGAACACGCCAAAATAGAAACAGATCCAAGAGCACATAGAGGTCACTAAAACATTAAAAAGATTAAATGCCGATAACTACTCGCTGGACAAACCTTAATTGTTTTATGACCCTTCACGCAGAACTCTTCATTGACAATTCTAGAAAGAAAATTCGGATTGCCAACACACAAACAGAATGTCTCATATCGAGAATATTCCACATTGAACATGAAGAAAAATTAATTATTTTAATAATATGTAAAAATCTCCACTTTCACCTGAAGACGGTTTGCGAGACCAGACCAGAAACACGTGTCGTGAAATTATGTAAAACAAAGTATAATATTTTTCTCAATAAATCCACATTACAACCAAAAACGTTTGCGGCACCCCCTCTTCTTTTTAATATATATATATATATATATATATATATATATATATATATATATATAAACATCGTTCAGTTTTTATATTTGTTGTATATGATACTTCAGTCCCCCTAGTCACCTGCATGCAAGTTCACAAACTGTGCAACAGCGAGGATCTCAGGCTATAGCCACAAGAATATTTGTTGACGCCTTTGTCTTTTGTCTCTTAGCCGCTCAATACGACTGATTTCGAAATTTCAAATACCACTGTGGCACAAATATCTCCGTGTATTTCTATCCACGGCAACTCGCCTGAAGTTAGTATGAGGCCCATTGATAGCTGAGAGGTTGTTCTTTAACTTGCCATTATACATGAACCACGGTCCTCCAATAGTCCACTGCCAGACTGGCTATACATGAGGACCTTAGGTTTTCTGTCATCATTCATCCTTGCAACAAAACAAGCTCAGTGAACTTGTAACTGCACCAGGAAAATCTAAATTTAACCAACGTTGCATTTTGCGATAAGATCAAAATTATAACCACAGATCGCGTGGAGACAACGTTTGTGAAAGACATGCAGTTGATTGATATGGGATCTATCTAGGGTCCATGATTCTGTGCCGTGTGGTCAAAACGGCTGCTCCGTAAACCATGATTTTGTTGTCTAATTTGATACCTCTTTCCTTCCATAGGCGGTGGCGAAGCTACTCAAATGAACTTGTAGCTTTGACGATTCAATTTGTTATTTCATCATCAAGGGATACATTTGAATTCATGTTGTTTTGTAAATATGTCTGTGCCACCAAAGGCTTAGTGGAACATTACTGAAAAGAATAGAGTAAAGAAAACGGAGGCTATGACACAAAGTTGCTTCGTGCCATTTGTAACAGTAAAGGAATCAGCGAATTCCCTATCAGGTACAACAACGGCTTTCATCCCCCGGGAAAGGAGATTATTACATTCAACATTCTATTTGGAATTCTGTTTTGGAAGTTTCTTAAGGAAGAGTGCTTCCCGATTTACAGTTTCGAAGGCCTTAGCAAGGTCAACAAAGACCATATACAAATCCTATTTTTTATCCTGAACGTTTTCGGCTACCTAATGAGAAGATCATGTCAATAGTGTCACGATCGGACCTGAGGCCATACAGTGATTGCGAGTAAATCTCATTGATGCTGTGTTTGATAATCCTGTTCAGAATCAGTCTAATATTTTATCAGAAATTGACAGCAAAGATATTCCACGATATTTGTCACAAACATTTCTATTACATTTGTTCTTGTATATGTGTTGATGTAAAGCATCCTTGTAGTCTAGACGAACGCAACCAACCTTCTATACTATTTTTAACAGATTGTGTAGAATTTTTTACTAAATTTTTACCACGACTCTTGTAGATTTCAGGCGGAATAATATCCTTTCCATGTGATTTGCCTGAAGAGATTTGTTTGATGGAATCCAAGGATTCCTGCAAGACTGGCTCGAAATACATTTCTTATTAAGAAATATAAGGGAAATGGTTGCAATAACGTCTTCCTCAGTGACAGATGGTGTGTTTAAAAAAGAAACGATGTCTTGATTCCAGTGGTGCAATATGTCACACTTGTCTGACAGAAACGTCTCTCGATTTGTGGAGAATACTGACATGGCTTAGTTCTCTCTAGGACCATAGATCTTATTAAGACCATCAAAGAAGGACTTCAAGTCCTGCCTAAATGCTGCTTCATGAACTGTAGCATTTGCAGACCACAAGCCCGCCTTCATTTCTCTGAGAGATCTGTGACATCACTTCTGTACTTCAAGCACTGAAACTTCTTGTCAGAAATGTTTTTTTTTTATCCTTAATCCATCGTTTGTGGGTGCTGTGCAATTGCTCCGAATACTTCCGAAGAAGCAGTAGGCACTGTATCCCGAAGTGTTTTCCATGACGATTCGGCCTCGTCAGCAATCTTGAGAGCATTGAGAGTAGTATCCAGATTGATGAAGAGCTCATTTTGTTTTTCAGATGATTTTAAAGCCAGAGTATTTGTCCGCTTAGGCAGAGATGTCTTCTGCATTCTCCTGTAAGCAAGCCAAAACGAAGACTTACTTCGAAGGAGAAAATGGTCAGAAAGACAGCAGGTGTTATGAAAGGAACGTGTGGTATTGATGTTCCTTAAGTTTCTCTTGGTCAATAAGGTTCCAGTCAATGAGGTGCCAGTTTTTCGATCGAGGGCGCATCCACGATGTTTTGCGGCAGTTCAGTTGCTGAAAGTAGAGGTGTTAGTGATTACAAGATTGAATTCTCTGAAAGTAATAAGGAGTCTCAGGCCTTTGGATTTCATTTGTCCAACACTATGATGACCCAGCACGCCATCCCAGACCTGGTGATCGTTACTCACTCGAACATTGAAGTCCTCAATTAGAATAAATTTATCCCTCTGCTGGATGTGGGAGATGACATTACGGAGGTTGTTGTAGAAGTCATTTTTCTCTTGCACAGTACTATTCATTGTGGGTGCGTAGAAACTAATATGCGTGGCGCTTATTTTGCGATCTAGATCAAGTGTTAGTGTCACGAAACGGTCTAAAAAGCCTTTTGAAATGGAGCTCAGTTTAAGAATAGATTGTAAAGGCAATACCTGACTGGCCGGCCTCATTCGTGTTCTTACCAGACCAGAAAAATATATAATCTCCTTCCACTTCAAGTTGCGATGAGCCAGCAAGAGATATTTTACTGAGAACAGCTATGTCAAATCTGTATTTCTTCAACCCGAGAGAAACTATACAGTTTTCGTTCTAATGCCGAGTCACTGTCATGAAGTGTATATATATATATATATATATATATATATATATATTTTGTGTGTGTGTATATATATATATATATATATATATATATATATATATACACACACATACATACACACATATATATATATATATATGATAATTATGTAAAATATATATATATATATATATATATATATATATATATATATATATGATAAAATGCATAGTTTTAAGGTAAAGAGCGATAACATCTACTGGACGTCAGAAACGTATTTTCCTGAAAATTGTAACAGAAAGATTTTAAAATTTTCAACCAACAGTAGTACTGGCTGCTTTGTTAACGAATGACAAATGTTTCCTTGTAAGGAAACGGCTCATATCACTATTACCATTACCACACTTATAAGTAAAAGTGCTCAATATTAGGGATAGATCGCGTGTAAATATAAGAATGAACAGTGAGGTCAAAAGGAAGTGGTGACAGCATTTTTATGCTTTTACGCAATGGCCTGATGATTGCAGGTAACTGAGGATCACTTACCAATGACCTGCTCTACTGGCTTTTAAAGCATCTTTCTTCGATAAGTGTCTTAACAATCTGCAATATCCCTGTTGTTACGATTTTTACTTCCTCGAAACGATCGGGTTCTGTCGTCTTCCCCAGGCATCGAACGCCGAGGCGAAAACGACAGAGACGAATAACGACGACGGCGACGGGGCCACTGACGTTGCACACTTGCATACTGCCCGGAAGGAGCTTACTGGAATGTTCGATCAGAAGTAGCAACTGGTGAAATACAGGACGATGCCTTTTGATTTGGGTCAGTGGTTGTGAGCTAAATGAATAGCCCGAGATGCGATCTACGAATGGGAGACAACAAAATCAAGAAAGTACAAACATTGAAACATCTGGGTATTAAAAAAAAAGAGGACGGAGAATGCCATACAGAAATCCGATGGAGCATTGGTAGAACAAAAGGTGCCTTCAAAAAGCTAAGCAAAATATTAAGAAGTGGACTCTTATGCAATATCGATCCTCCTATACGACAGGGAATGCTGGACAATCTAGTCACACATGAAGAAGAGACATGAAGCAACAGAAATGTGGCTCTAAAAAAGGATGCTGCAAATATCATTGACCGAACATGTGGGCAAAGAGGAAGTTCTGGAGACAATAGAAACAAAAAAGACACTTATACTTGGAATCAGAAAAAGACAGTTGAAATTTCTAGGACACATAATGAGGACAAAGGGCTTAGAAAAATTGACATTCACAAGACATACTGAATACCAGGAGAACAGAAGAAAACAAAGCGTTAACTAACTAGAAGATAGAATATTACTGTTTGCCATGAACACGTGGAGGAGTGGTTAGAGTTTTAGTATTCTGGGCATGAAACTTGATTTTCGAATTTCCTTATGGTCAGTTCGTCGACCACATGATAACATTGTATTAGGAAGAAGTGCGGCTTTCTTTGGAAATGCCTGAAACCCATACTATGAGTTGACCCTAGCTTTGTTGGTTAGAGAATACTGTTCAGAAAAATGGACGATATTGCTAATGGACTGTTAGAAGTTCTTCAACTTTGGTTGGTAATTTTTATCGAGATGATAATTCGCTAAAAAAAAAGACACCATTCCCCAGCAGCCGGGCTCGCTTGTGGGGCTGTGTCGGCTCCTTAAAGCTGCACAATGACTAGAATAAGAATGTCACTTAACTTACGCAATCTGTTGAACAGAACTGAGAAGTTAGTTCGCTGTCAGGCTCAGGTCTGACTTGTCGAACTCTCTGCCTTTCGGCAAAGAGGAACCGAAGCGAGTCTATGCCGATGAGTAGACTCGTCTTGGGAGGTAGACAAATCCGACCCTGTGTATACAGTGTCTATGGAATATTTTTGCCGAGCGTAAGGGCTCGGAACGTCCCACGTAAAAAAAAAAAAAAAAAAAAAAACTGGCCTTGTGCCACATCCCACCTTGTGGGGAGGACTTGACTAACTTACGCAATTTTCTCTTCTTTCTAAAGCGCCAATTAAATTAATACATGTCCGCAACTGTAACTGTTCCCCCCCACCATGTGAAGAGCATAAAGACATAACATTAACAAATCTGATTAAATTTTCCCTAAAAAAATCGATATAACAACCTGGTATTTGCGACTAAATTTTTCACACAATAATGTCAGTTATTTTTTTTTTTAACTATGTGTTGTTATTTTATAGAATTATTTTTTTGAGTCTGTGTCAGGTTTCAATTTGGATTTAGTTGATTTTAGTCACAAAAACAGTAATTACTTGGGTACAGTTTATTTCGAATAATTGGGACACAACCAGAATATATTAAATTAATATTCTGTTCAGAAATACAGTCGTTATTGTCTGAGTTTCTTGGATAAGATGTCATCATTATTTGCACTATTTACATGCGAAGTACTGTTATTATCATTATTGTTGTTATCACAACGTTTCAGCTGTTGTGCCCTTTGGCCTTCATCAGGGGTATGTCGATCCGGCTAACCTACAAGGATTAAAGCGTTGGTTCTTGAATTTGGTGTCATACTGATTTTGAGTTCATTCTCTTGGGCCGGCCAGTGTGTACTTGGACTCGGTAGAAGCAGTCAATAACTGAGCAGTACTAAAAATAAGAATTAGACGAGATATCCCTAGGCCTGGTAGGTGGATCGCGAACAGTTTACTCCCGTAGATTCAATTAAAGTTTCAGTTCAGAATTCCATGTAGCTTACCCGGATAAATATACACCTGATGAAGGCTGAGTGTACAACGGCCGAAACCTCGTGATAATAGCAACAAAGATTAGGACAATAGTCTGCATTTAAATAGTGTAAAGAGAAGTTATTAAGATTTCTATGTTTAATCTGCCACAGACTAGCATACGCTAACCATTCGTTCTAATTACTTGTATAATCATGGATCTCGTCAACTTCCTACACTTTGCAGCAATGATTGACTTTAGGTTGATAATAGTCCTCCACAACTTCCTATTTTTTGTAGCCCTTAGCAATGTTTGTCTGTTTACTATCCTTAAAAATTTCTGTTCTGCCATTTATTTACACGAAATAAAGGGTTCAGTTCGACATTCCAACCACTTGAAGAAGGCCGGAGCGTACAGCGGCCAAAACGTTGTAATAAATATGGCGACAAAGATGAGGACAATAGTCCGAATAATGTAAATAGTGTACATAATACCTCATCTCAGGAATATAGACAGATAGAGTTATCATTTCCCTACAATACACATTTAATTTTTTTTTTTATTACCGTTATATCAAAACAGAAAAAAACATTTGAGACAATTGATTTGCTTCTATAAATATTTTCATAGTTTGTCTTCTCGAACAATGATTTAGCAAGCTTTTTTCATTTCTTTAGTAGGTCTTCTGGTAGTTACCGATGATCACGCTGTACAGGCAAGTTCATCTTTTGCAGTGACTGCAGGAGAACATCTGGCAGTGGGATGTAGACTGAACATGACCTTCCACAACTTCCTATTCTTTATAGCTCATAGTTCTGCCATTCATTTACACAAGCCTGTTAGCTACTCGTTGGTCCCCCTGTCTCTTTTGCATTCGTTATGTCATGTGAGTGTCAAATTTTCCAAACCTTCTTTCCTCATTCTAGAAATTTCAACTGTCTCTTCCCGAGTTTAATTATAAGTGTGCTTTTTGTTTTCATTTTTTTAAACTTCCTACTTGCTTACTTGATCTGTCTCTGGTATTCTCAACATTCTCTTGCCTGCTCGGAAACTGTCACCCATTTAACTAGGCTCAATATTGCTTAACTAGCGGCAAGCGATGGTCCAGTAATAGAGAATATTAATGATTTTTCCCACTTTTGTAACGTTGTCCGCGGTGGTTATTGAAATAATAACTAGAACGGCAACTTACAAGATATAAGGGTTTATTTTAAACAAAAACAGTGCAAGTAGATATTTACAAGTTCGTCTGAAGCTGGAAAACAAATCGGTATTTACCCGACCTCCACATGAGGCAGGATGTGGCGCAAGGCCGATTTTTATGTGGGGTGATCCGAGCCCGTACGCTCGGGCAAAATTCCCCGTATACCCTGCATACACGGGGTCGGGTTGTCAACCTCCACAGACAAAACTCTGCCCTTCGGCATAGCCTCGTGTGGGTTCCTTTCTGCCCGAAGGCGGAAAGTTCGACGTCTTGATGTTTGCTCAAGCCTATGCTGGAAAGCAAACCCCACTGAGAGCAACACCATAGATGCTTATATTCCTACTGGAACAGTCAATTTGATAGGCGTGTATCAGTTCTTTGTATACTGAGAGTTATCACTATTTACATCATTCGGACTATTGTCCTCATCTTTGTCGCCATATTTATTACAACGTTTTAGCCGTTGTACGCTCCGGCCTTCTTCAGGTTGTTGGAATGTCGAACTAAACCCTTTTTTTTAATTTTTTTATTGTAAACATGGCACGTGGAACTAGAACAGTCCACCCCAGTGAGCGAAATAAAGGGTTCAGTTCGACATTCCAACCACCTGAAGAAGGCCGGAGCGTACAGCGGCCAAAACGTTGTAATAAATATGGCGATAAAGATGAGGACAATAGTCCGAATAATGTAAATAGTGTACATAATACCTCATCTCAGGAATATAGACAGATAGAGTTATCAGTTCCCTACAATACACATTTAATTTTTTTTTTATTACCGTTATATCAAAACAGAAAAAAACATTTGAGACAATTGATTTGCTTCTATAAATATTTTCATAGTTTGTCTTCTCGAACAATGATTTAGCAAGCTTTTTTCATTTCTTTAGTAGGTCTTCTGGTAGTTACCGATGATCACGCTGTACAGGCAAGTTCATCTTTTGCAGTGACTGCAGGAGAACATCTGGCAGTGGGATGTAGCTCCGGCTTTGCAACACCAGCATTAAAAAAAAAATTCTACTTTTGCTCTGTAATGTGTTTTTTTTAATGAATATTGCTTGGTTGGCGTCATGTCGTCATATCAACACAGTGAATAACGAATGATTATATTCACTGACGTTTGAAGGACAAATACATAACTGTAAATCCCTGACGCAACCTGCGGAGATTCCCGCAGGGGTGCTTCCCCCGAAAACTATAATATTAACCTCTGCCAGCCTAGAGTCAATTATTATCTACCCGGCATAACCTCGTATTCATCACATCCTACTTTCTCCCATCACACACCTTTAGTTTAATAACGCTTTACCTTCAGTTGATTTTGGGACATGTGCTGGGTGAATTATAGTAAAAACAATGGAATAAAGGGTTGTTTGTTGATTTTGGCACAAAGTAGCCATTTTCTAAGTGATATTTTAAGAGACATCGCATTTTCAGAGGTATGGAAATCTGTGTATTATCAATGACTGTTACATAATGTCTAAGGTTTCCCAAAATGGGAAAGTGGTGTCAGAATTTGAACCCGGTTCGCTAATTCCATTTTTCTCAAGTTTAACCGTTTAGCTAAGCGCATCATAGTTAGCTGCATATAATTTCTCGTATCTGTTGTACTTTTGTTCAACTGTCAGAACCATTCAGTGGCAACGCTCAACAATGTTAGGCTGAAAATAAAAATGCCGATGTTATTTTGGTTAAATATCGTTGAAGCAGGATTGAATGCCCTAGAGATTTTCTGGTGTTTAAGACTTGATTTAAAACCAACAAATAAAATAGAACGGCCATTTGCATTTGACTAGGTGAGGCTAATATGGCGCGTGAATGAATTCAGGATTTCACTTCTTTTTTCTTCTTCTGTGCGCTTTCAAGCGAAAAGAAAAGCGCCATTTTGTTTTTTTTTGTTTTTTTTGCTTTACTTTTTGTGAAGGTAATTCTCATTAACGATAAAGCTGCGCATGCGCTCACCTTTTTCTTATACAGATACTATGTGCTACATCGCTATTCACTAAGTAGTTAGATTTAAAAGATGCATACATTACTCAAAATTAGGATTTTCTTTCATTGGAAATAAGTACTAACATATGTAAAGCGATTTTTAAAATTATCAAGTTTGTTTATAGATAATTGTTATATAAATTATACTCATTCTCAGCTTCTGTTGGGCAATTTTTGTCCTTAGCTCGAAAGTATGACCTTGAGTTCCTCATATTAAACGCGAGTTTGTGTCACATCTCATCTCTGGGGAGGCCGGGGTTAATATCCGTTGTTGTGCAATTTTTGTCCTTGGCTCGAGTGTAAGTGCTCGGGTTCTCCATATTAAACGCGACCTTGTGTCATATCTCGTCTCAGTTGGCTGGAGTAAATAGCCGTTTCCATCCTGTGTTAATAGGATAGAGATAGTAATATTTAAATAAGAATTATTTCCAAGCACTTCGTAAAACTGTCTGAATTTCTCATTGGTTCGTAGTTTTTGTTTAGCTGCATGGGTTATTTAATGCCGAAATCTAAATATTTTGTGCGCAATTTTATTCATTTATTTATTTGAGGCAATAACAGTTTCAGCGATACTGTCTTACTAATTAACCCATAGCTTGCAGAGGAGAGGTGGGTTCATGCCTTTCCCAAGGTTATTTGTGCGTAAGTGAATATAACAAACTCGACTGGAATTGGAACTCGGAGAGCCGAGTTCCAATTCCTTACACCAACAACATATCAACGATTACAGCAGCTAGTATCCACAAAAGGTTACCCATTTAAGTATTGACCAGCTCGATGTTGCTTAACTTCGGTGATCTTACGAGAGCCGGTGTTTCAGCGTGATATTGTCGTAAGCTCTGAATTTCTGGGATGAGAAGGTTATCTTCTCATCTTTGTTACTAGTCTAGTCTGTTTGTGAATTTGGTGACATAGTAGCTATGAGTTCAATCTCTGGGTATGGCAGTGGAAACAGGACGAGAAATAACTGAGCAGCAATAAAAATAGGCAGGAAAAGAGATATCCCGAGACATGAAAAGTGGAACGAAAACAATCTATCCCCCCGACCCCTAGATTAAATAAAGCGTTCATTTCGGAAAATCCTGCAGATTAGCCGGATCGGTATACACATGATGAAGGCCGTAGGGAGCAACGGCCATAAAGTTGTGATAATAACAAAAAAGATGAGGACAATTAATCTGATATAAACAGTGTAAATAACTTCGTAAAATATAATATTTTTAATAGCTTTTCAAACAAAGGACAGAGAATGCAGCATCGAACTACGAAGACAAATAGCAAAAGGTGTCTTAAAAAGTTAAGTATTAAGAAACAGGAAAATTTCGTTACTAAGAAAAGAGTGATCAACTTCTGTGCAATATTGTCTATAATATAGTGAATGCTGAACAATTCCTTCACAGATGAAGAGGAGACTTCAGACAACAGAGATGTCGCTCTACAGAAGAATGCTGAGAATTCCATGGCTGAAGAGTGTTAGTAAGGAAGAAGTTTTAACAACAATCGATACAAAAATGACGCTTGTACTTAGAATCAGAAAAAAGAAAGTTGAAATTTCTATGGCAAGTAATGAGGAAAAAAGTGTTGGAGAATTCGATACTCACAGGTTCAAAGGAAAACAGCGAGTAACCCATCCAACGAACTTTTGTGAATAGATTGCAGAACAGGGAGGGGAGGTTGAGTAAAATGTCAGACATTGCTAAGAACTAGAAATGATAGGAACTTGTGGAGAGCGTTGATTAGCCACATCCAGAGGAGACATGGCACAAAGAACAAGAAGAAGAAGAAGAGGAGGAGGAGGAGGAGGAGGAGGAGGAAAAAGAAGAAGAGGAGGAGGAGGAAAAAGAAGAAGAAGAAGAAGAAGAAGAAGGTGAGGAGGAGGAAGAAGAAGGTGAGGAGGAAGAAGAAGAAGGTTAGGAGGAGGGGAAGAAGAAGAAGAAGAGGAGGAGGAGGAGGAGGAGGAGGAGGAAAAAGAAGAAGAGGAAGAAGAAGAAGAAGAGGAGGAGGAAGAGGAGGAGGGAAGAAGAAGAAAGAAGAAGAAGAAGAGGAGGTGGAGGAAGAAGAAGAAGAAGAGGAAGAAAAGAAAGAGGAAGAAGAGGGAGAAGAAGAAGAGGAAGAAAAAGAAAAGGAAGAAGAGGGAGCAGAACAAGAACAAGAATGGTTGTCCCACAAAACTTGTCACATTGATTAAATCGAATGTGTATTCAAATGTAACACTTCTCATGGGACAGACATCGTCTTTTTAACGACTCCCGTCAAGGTTGCCCTTTAGATGATGCCATTTTGATGCTACTCACTGAGCAGGTCGGGTAGTTATGGTAGTGCAATTTGTCCATGTTTTTAATTACCTACTTTTTTTCCTAATAACCATCGTGACATGCCAGTGACGATACATTTTTTCTTTCTATCTGAGATTTGAATCAGAGCATGGAGAAGAGGACCGTGTATTTTGTATGGCCATTCATGCGAAGTAAACAGAAAAAAATTCGATATTCGAACTCGTACAGGAAACTCTTACTTCTTTCCTCCAAATCCAATGAAATTTAAATTATTATAATTACCGTAATTACTCGAAAATAATACGCACCCTTACAAATGATCCCAAAATTAAGAAATATATCTATCCCTATGTATAATACGCATCTATAAATTATGTAAAAAAAAACCCAAGAAAACAAAAAAACAAATAGTTACGAAGACATTATGTCGACCTTGACATTAAGAATAAAATCGAAACTAAGCCGCTAAAATAATGTTTTACTGCTGGTGGTGACAGTAAAAAAACCGGAATTGGAACTTATAAAATGGATTCAGGAATCTTGGGATTCCATCAGTGAGGATGTTATAAAGAGAAGTTTCAAAAAGTGTTGTCTCACGACAGCCATGGATGGCTCCGAAGATGGCATCCTTTGGCAAGAGAATGAAGAGGCAGAAGATAATTTTGAACAGGACGAAGATAATATTTTGAATAATAATTTGTTTAATGACAATTTAGATATTGATTCTATAATAGAAAATGGTGATGATGATAATGAAAATGAAAATTTTAATAAATTCTTAATTTGATATTTGATTTCAATAAATTCTTAATTTGATATCCCCTTTTCTTCGAAATTGACCTTTTTTTTATTTTTCTATTTTTTCGCCAAATAAAAATGCGGTTACTGATAAATATAATATTGACAAAAAATGTTACATCTATTATTATTGGATTTAAAATGAAAACTGAGATAAGATGTTTCTTATTTTACAACAACTAGTACGAATTTATAATATGTACTAGTTATTCTAAAACAAGAAACAGATTTCAATAATGAAAAAAATATTTTTGTTTAAATCTATTTATAATACGCACCCCTACCATTATCTGTAATTTACAGTAAAAAAATGCGTATTATTTTCGAGAAATTACGGTAATACAATTAAAACAGTTCTTTAAATACTGGTTTAGTTCCAGTTTCTGGGACGAGGTGTCATTTTATATCAATTATATAAATATATATAGTAAAATATATTATGTCAGTTATATGGAATGCGGCAGAAATACCACCCACATAATGGTAAGGAGTTGTTGATATGGATAAGTGCGAAAAATAACGGTTAACTTTAGAATTGAACAGATTTAGTGATCGGAGAAACATTATCTAGGGAGTCTGTTCCATAGGTCAGTGGTTTGCGGGAAGAAGCTGTTTGAAGGGAATTTACTTCTTGACGATGGAATACGGAGGGAATGTGGGTGTTTTGTTGCTATGTAAGTGGCATGGCGGGTCATAGATTTGAATGTCAGAACTGATGGAGCCAGGAGATGCTCGTCCGAGCACTTTCCATGGAAGGAGCGATAGAGCAGTAAGAGACTGATCATATACCTCTTGGGGGAGAGAGGTTTGTTTGTGGAAAATAATTCATATTCTACGGGACTCAGAGACGCTTTTGAACTCTATCAAAACTGGAAAGTGAGGTCTGGGCAACTCGCACCCAAATATGGCAACAGTACTTCATTTTCGACCTGATCTGGCTCCTATAGAGCCAAAGGATAGTATGAGGTATCTGGTACTTACTGGAGCGGTACAGGAATATATATAAGATATTACCCGCATTTTGGGCGATGGATCGTTTATAGGCATTCCACTTGAGGTCTGGTGTGAGTTTGAGGCGCCAAATCCTCTCGAGGCACGGCCCTCACTCGAGAGGATATCCGTTCATCGTGACTGATCAGAAGAGAGGTCAGCTGGCAATCTCTTATTGTCAACACTTTTAGAGAGGTGCGCTTGTATATCGTCGTATCATCGGCATAGACATTTACAAATATTCGGAGTATATTCTTAGTTAGATCATTTATGTAAATCAAAAAGAGGTTTGGTCCGAGAAGTGACCGTCAGGTACGTATGACTAAAATTAGTATATATATATATATATATACTAGACGTCGCTTAATCACCAAGTTATAAAATATCTAGAAATAGACGCATAGATAAGTATTAATTATTATTATTATTATTATTGATCTTTGTTGCATCTTAAATTTAGTTGCATTTCATTACAGCAACTTATCTGGCTCAAGGCCTAGGGTTAGAGGGATCCACTCATTCAGTACTTCTCCTTTTGAAGAAGTTTGGGGTCATTATTTAGTGCCTGGAGTTTCACCAATGGGGAAGTGCCTAGTGGGCTTAAACAACTTTTCTACAGTTTTGCAGAAATCTTACTTTAAACTCTGAGCTTGTCACATTCTGTTGCGTCGTTAGTGCGCATATAAATACCTACTTTGTCTATCTCTGGTCATTTACCATCCGTTGGGAGTTTGAAGAACCCACAAAACGTTTTCTTTAATATTTAGCAAGAGACAAGCCAGTTTTTCAGGATAATTCAAGTAGCTTTTTGTATAACTTTATCAAGTAAACACAACAAATTTGACTTTTTGAGTCATAATATTAGAAAAGAAACAAGCAGTTTTATTTATTTATTAAAATAGAACGAAACGTTTTCTTACATATTTTAAATAATATTACTACTATTAATACGACTAAAGCAATTGGAATTAAGATGAACAATACTAAGCAGAAATAATAGTGACTGATAATACGTTAATAATATTACTACTAATAATTCCACTAATGTAAATAAAGCAAGAAAATTAAGACGAAAAAAAATGGCTAAATATGCAGTATAACCTGTCTTTGACGGGGTCTTTCAATTACTGGGAATTTTTACCGTTCAGTTGGAGCAGTTTAAGTTTAAAGTCAGCCCACCTGAAATAACAACAATTGGGTGCAACAGAGGCATATCCCCAAACGTGGGTTAACAATTTGAATGGGGGTGGGTGGCCCTGAAAAGGGAACTGCATAATAATAAATAATATTATTGTAATAATTTAAACTATTTATTTTTATTAAAGTTTTTTATGAAAGATATATATCCAAGAACAGATAGTAAATAGTAAGACATTGCTGAGAGTTATAATGGGCAGGAAGTAGTGGAGAGCCATTATCGCCAACAGTTTGGACGCAAAACCGGCACTGAAGAATTATCTATCAAACAAAAAAAAATTCATCAAAATCGGATGGAAATGCATAAACAACATCCGATCACACACACGAAGGAGTAATGGATAGCGGCTTGGATTGAGGAATCGGAGAGCCGAGTTCGAATTCCAGTCGAATCCATTACATTCACTTACGTGCTAATACCCTTGGGAAAGGTGTGAATCCTCTTCTTCTCCCTCCAGCTATGGGTAAATAGCAGGACAGACTGAGTTCTATAGCCTTGGATGGCAACTGGTCTAAGAGAAGGAAAACTGCGGAGGGTTGTTTGGGGACCTTGTGGCACGTAGTGCACCAGGTCTCTGTAATCGGACCTTTAAAAAGTGTAGATGGTCCTGCACGAAACCTTCACCACTATAATCAAATCTCATGTGCTATACATGCGGGTTTGAGGACCGCTTGTGAATTCCAAATTCCCATGAAACTTTAATATTGGAGCCGGCTCAATCCACCCCGGGTGAAGAGAGAGATCACAGACATACACACACATTTTGAGAATTATAGATATTAAATATAATATTACTACTAAGTGGCTTGCTGCCTGTTGGAAATCATCTCATGTAGTTCCTGTTTTTAAGAATTCAGGTGAACCTTCTGATCCTTTAAACTATCGGCCTTCTACCTCTGTTTGGCAAAGAACTAGAACTGTAAATTGGTTATGAATCTTACCTCAGCGTGTCTTTCAAACAAACGACATGGCTTTCGCTTTTCTAAGAAAACTCTTTATGTATTAACGGTTATTGGTATCAATATCTATCAAGCTTTAGATAAGAAAAGGTGCAGTTCGTGCTGTTGCCTTAGATATCTTGAAGGTATTTGACAGTGTGTGGCCTACTGGTCTTCTTAACACGTTGAAAGGTTATGATATTTTTGAGCGAATGTTTGAAATGATTCAGTATTTTCTTTTCGAATCTCGAAATGGGAGTTGTTTTGAACGGCTTTTAGATCACTTTGCCTTAGAGAAAGTGTCTCCAAGGCTCTATCGTTGGACTTATGCTGTTCCAATTTTTTTTTCAACGAGTTTCCTGAGGGCATCAGTTCACAAATTGGTATCTATGCTGACGACACAACCATTTATTCCTGTCTTAATAGGAATACTGATCAGTTCAAATTGGCAGCTGATCTAAAAAAAATATTCTGTTGTTAAATGGGGCAAGGAACACCTCTAAAACAAAACTGAGAGAATCCTTTCTGCCTTCCATCAGCATGACTGGTGATGAGAATGACTGTGCGCTTTCTTGGGCTAACGTTTTACACTGACATGAAATGGAAAGTTTATATTAAATCGACTGCTGCGATGAATCTTGGTTCTCTGTGTCATTCTAGACAATTTTTCTTGACAGGATCTATCTTACATATTTCTACCAATCGTCTATGCTTAGAATATTGCTGCCAGATATGGTATGGTGATCTTGCTATATATTTGGATATCCTTGATAGAATCCAAAGAATTTGGAATTCTATTGGTCTTGACCTGACATCTCGACTTCAGTCATTTTCCTAACATTGTAATGTGGTTACCCTATGCTCTTTTCTATAAATGGTAGATGTTCTAATGAACTCTATGGTACCTAAACTCTATGAATTTAACCCCATTACTAGATTGGTGATAAGACCTCATCATTTTACAGTTGAAATGATTAGATGTAACCATAAGTTCTATGCTAACATTTTCTCATACTTATCGCTTGTAGAACTCTCTACTGGCTTCTTGTTTTCCAGTCAAATTTGATCTTCAAAAATTGAAATCCAATGTCAATCTTCTGTTCTCTTAAATAATTTTCTTTCATTGTTCTCGATCCTTAATAATTTTTTTCTTTCACAGTCAGTACCACTCCCTGTATGTTAGTAGTTCTGTTAATTAAAAAAACCAAGATGAGAAAAATGCTAGTCAAAAATTAATAATATCTGAAAATACTTGATCGAATAAAAATTCAAGATAATATTATTATTACTAATACTTCTAGTGCCAATAAAGTAACTAAGATTAAAAAAGAAATGATACTATTATTTACACCACGGCCTTGAAGATGGCACAACGACCTAAACGTTTTGATAACAACAACAAAGATGAGAACAATAGTAAATAATAATAATAATAATAATTATTATTATTATTATTATCATTATTATTATTATTATTATTATGATAAATATTCATCCTAGAAATTCAGACGTAAAAATACGAGTCAAAAATTAATAATGGCTGAAAATACGACGTGTAATATAATTTTGAGATAATACTATGAGTGAAACTAATGCAATTAAAATTACGACGAAAGCAATATTAGTGGAAAATTAATAATTATTAATGATATTACCAGAAAATTCAAGTAGACTTGTTGCCATGACTTGATGCCATAACAACAGAACGCTGCATTATGTGTGCATTAATTAAAACTCTTGCACCAAACAATAACATTTTCTTTCGCGTTGCAACGTCCAACAGCAAATATAGTGTGCAATGGATAAACTGTCGTCTAAATTACGCAAAAATGAAAATAACACCGGCATATCATTTTAACAGATATATTTACCAAAATTACACAAAAATATATTGAAATACTCAGTCAGTTGCGTGATACACGCTTAGGCGATCATGTATCTTTCGATACATGACTGACGAGGCAGATTTTTTTTCCCGCTGTAGGTTGCAATTTCTTTCTACGGTAGACCAGTTGCCATCCAAGGCTATAGAACTCGGTCTGCCTAGCTATTTATCCATAGCTGGTGGAAGAAGAAGAGAATTCATATCTTTCCCAAAGGTATTAGTACGTAAGTGAATGTAATGGATTCGACTAGAATTCGAACCACTATCCGTTACTCCGCCGTGCTTTGAAATACTAAAAAGAAAATCTATTCAATAAAATCGCCATTGGCTTTAAACCAGGGTTTCCAAACGACTTTGGAATCTTTTGCAACTCTTTTTGGCGGTCAATGCTACCATAATCCTTGCTTTTAGTTTATCTTTGGTGTTACAAGGAGTTTTGTTGGTCTCTCACTCAATTACTTCCCACATGTAATAATGAAGGGGATTGCAGTTTGGGGAGTTAGGTGGCCAGATGAAAGGGGTGATGTGATCGCAGAAATTGTCTGACAGCCATGACTCATCCAATTCTTTCCGAATCCTCTTCACTGCCCTCAGATTCACACCTAAACACTCTGAAATGTTCATATTGACGCTTCCGGTGCGAATGCCAAGCAATGCAGCATTTCCAATTTTCTGTTGGAGTGAATTGCGTCATGGTGCTCTTTTTCTCACAGGCGATGCTCAACTCACCCTACCATACTGTGCAGTCGACAAAATCAAAAGCAAACAACGCGCATGCGTGAAATTAAAAATATAAAATCTTGACAATTTTCCCCTTTGCATCATGTATGTCAATAAACATTTTCGCTTCATTACTTTTTAAGATCTTTTTAAGATTCGGAACACTGAAGTTGTTGAAAATGCTTGAAATGAGTCAGGCCGAATAAGCATAACTGGAATTCAGATACGTAAATATTTAAAGCATTGATTTAAAAATATGCAGAAAAGGTTCTAATGGAAAGAAAAGAAAAAAAAACAGCACTATTTGACTATTAGAGAAAAATTAAATATATATATAAATAAAAAAAAAAGATTATTTCAAACAAATAGCTGTTATAAATAATTAGATTTTGAATTCATACCAAACCATATGAACACGTATGGTTTATTTAATACCCAAATCTTAATATGAAAATTCAAACGTTATAATTAATTCAAGAGAATGAAATTATTTCATGATTAAGTTATAACTACTTATCTGCATTTTTTAACCAAATAATCTTACAAAATCAAACGAGTAGTGAAAACATTGTTTCTCCTCAGAAAAAATGAGATTAATCATAGTAAATTCCTATTTTTTTTTGACAATGTCTGCCATATCTTCAGTTTTACTATTTACATTATTCGGACTATTGTCCTTGAGGACACATGGCACATTGGATAAAGGCGTTGGTTAGATCCAGTGACAGGACCCAAAGAGTTGTGAGTTCAATACGTGGAGAACTTGGAGAAGGGAATTAACAGGAGATAACTGACATTCATTAGACATGGCACGTGGAACTAGAACAAAAAGCGAAATAAAGGTTTCAGTTCGACATTCCAACCATCTGAAGAAGGCCGGAGCGTACAACGGTCGAAACATTGTGATAAATATGACAACAAAGATGAGGACAATAATCCGAATAAACAGTGTACATAACACCTCATCTCAGAAATATAGACAGATATTGAATGTCTTCTGTTTTGCTATAAAAATGCACGGATGGTCATTTTGTTATAAGAATTTATTGTTGGTCATTACAAAAATATATTGTTGATTATTTTACTATAAATATGTAATGTTGGTAATTTCTTTTATAAAAATATATATTGTTATTTTTTTTAAATAAAAATGTGTTGCTGGTAATTTCACTACGAAAGTATGTTGATAATTTCTTTCACTGCGAAAGTATGTTGATAATTTCTTTTATAAAAAAATTATTGCTGGTATTTTTACTATGAATATGTATTTCTATACTTTCCCAGTGTTTTGATTTCTGTTTGGGGATTCACTATTTTCCCATATTTGGGACTCTAACAGGTGCTACCACCCTGGGTCCGCATGGACCTGGGAACAACAGCAATTAAGAGGTGGTTCCGTGCCCCTCAAAACTTCCACTTTACCTATCCGAGGCCGTGTTTAGTTTAGCTTCATGCCAAATGCCAAAATAGAAACCAGTTTATAAGCATAGTGGATGTGATAAACATTATCTCACCTGCTTATCATAGAAAAAGTAACTAGCTGCCTACACCGTAGAAAGTGGCTGTCTACACTGTATTAATAGCAGACAAGATGGCATTGATGACCATCGCTAAGCCAGTGAGTTTTATCGTCATCAGTTTTGGGTTGATTGACTGATTTTTATCTTATCAACCCTGTCTAGGTTAGTTAAAGCCAGAAAATATATTTAGATTGTAAAAATATTTCTTGATATAATAATGATTTAAGTGAATATAACAAAGCCAATTGGAACTGGAACTAGAACCCGGCTCTCAGATTTCCAATTCCGAACTACTATCCATCACAGCAGCAGCACATTCACAGTACCTTGTATTCCAAAGCGGTCACCCATTTAGGTACTGACCAGGCTCGATGTTGCTTAACTTCAGTGATTGTACGACAGTCGGTGTTTCAGCGTGATATGACCGTAATTATTTATCGTCATTGGATGCTGCATATTTTTTTTTAACCCTGTGCCAGACTAAGCTAGTAAATTGGATGTCTTGTTACAGTGAATGACAAGATCGGCTCTCTCACCATTAATTCTGTTGTGGGTTCGATCCTCATTGGGTACCCCAGTGCTGTCACTTTATGCCAGGCCAATTTAAACTAAGTAAATAACCATAAAATAACTGTTTGACAATTTTTGACTCTCCGCAACATCCTTTTTAGATCCGAGCAATGTTTTTTCCCTTTATCATCACCTTCTCCCACTCTCTCTTCCGGTCCCCGTCTTTCCATCCATTTGCACACACTCGTTAAGTTGGTTACCTCCTGTTTCCTTTTGCCCTCTTGCCTTTAATATATCATGTGAGTGTCAAATTCTCGAAGTCTACTTTTCTCGTTGTATCTCCTAGAATTTTTTCTAGATTGTTACCATACTTTTTTATTCGTGTCGTGCCCTTTCGTTTCTCTCTTTATTGTCTACCTACGCGCCAACAATTTTCGTTCTGCTAACCATTTTCACGTGATTCTTAGGTACGTTACTCGCCTGTTTTATCTGCCGCTTTTGCCTTGAATATATCCTCTGAGTGTTTAATTCTCCTATCCCTCTTTCCTCGTAATGTGTAGCAGAAATTTCAATGATCTCTAGCTGATTCCCAGCATGCCTTTATTTTTCTTTCTATTTTCTCACACGATTTTTTTCCAAGAACCGCTGCTCTGTGGAAAGGACACCTGCGTGAATACTTCCTGAAATATAACGATCTTAACCTCTTCAAGTCAAGGTTCAATTGTTACCTATTTTCCATATCCACATCATCTTCCATTCCTACATACTACTTTTATATTCATATCAAACACCTCATTCAGTAACTCTCTAGCTTGAGTAGCTCTTGAGCCTTGTATTGGATGAACACTAGTTAAAAAGAAAATGCTACGTCCATGGTATTCTCAGCATCCTTCTGTAGAATCATATCTCTGTTACCACATGTCTCATATTACATAACAGTTCAGCTTTCTTTTCTATAGTTCTAACATAATTTTCTTGTTTCTTAATATTTTGCTTAGCTTTTAGAACGTATCTTTCGCTATTCATTGTTACATTTTTCGCCTTCCCATTTTCTGGAAGAATAAAAATACGGAAAATAGTTGTTTTTCACAAATTTTGCAAATGCAGGAAAGGTTTGTCTGTCTTGAAAATCAGCATTTTCAGCTTTATATTTTAAGCGGGGTTGAAGACGTGATCTCTAGAATCGGTCAGAAATACGCTTCTACCTCCATAGAAAAGGACGGAAACGGAAGAAATTAACCGGTAGCGATTAGAAAAGGAAACACGCCGGGTTCTATTTGCGACAGGATAAAGAAATTTAAATGAGATACGAAAAAAGGTAAAAAAAATTAATTAGAAACAATTTGGGCTGAACTGTCTGCGTTGCAGACAAACATGAGACGTTGAAGATTGCTATCAAACACTTTGAAAATGAATTGAAGACTCGTATCTTGTCCCCAAATGCAAAGACAGAAATTGTCAGTGATGACTGATAGAAAAGAGACGTCATAATAAATACATACAGACATCTCAAATTTCATAGGATAGTTACCTAGTATCATGTACGGCCGCCACTAGTTCGGTAAAGTTAAAATAACTCTACGTCTAGATTCCGCAAGTGGACGAAATGGGGCTGGAGAGATGTTGAGCTATATCGTCTGTGTAGATATCCACCAACCCCGGATATTGGTAGGTGTTTCCGACGTGCGAATCGACCTCGCGACCAAGCCAAGTTCCGTAAATGCTCAACTCGGCCGCACATAATGGCCACAATCCTTTGCCAGAAATCTCGAAATTCATTCGTGCTCATTAACAATATCCATGGCGTCAATACCACATATATGCATCTCACATTATAGAACCACTAACAGTGTCTTGTTGACAGCTGGGGTCGCCCAAAACTAGATTTGTGACTCATCGGACCACGCTACAAGCTTCCATTCCTCGAGGATCCATTTAGCGATATCACGATTGCAGGTGACGCGCAGTGTTCAATGTTTTGTATTGACAGGGGGATCTTGATGGAATATCTAACCCATGTACCATGAAAAATGAAGTAAGTAAAGAAATCGTTTGTTGCCATGTATGTAATGTAAACCAGTGTTCGTAAACAATTCTAGCTAGACGTCTCCGGTCTCATGGTCGGCCATGGCGTTATCCACGGAGTGGAGGTGCCTTTCGTCATGTATTCTCGGCTTAATGTGACGTCATATATTTCAATACGTCCCACAATTTCAGAAATGGCATTTCTCGTTCGATTATTCACATCGCCTTGCCAGCACCGGCCTGACGGGTGTTCAAACTAGTTCATCAGACATCAGATAACATTTAATATAGGTCAAGTCATTTCCATTACGATGACGTCATCTACCTTTACTTTTATATACAGTTACCTATTAGATTTGGTACGTCAGCGTACGTGTAACCCTTAAATAGGTTGTTTTATGGTTGTTTTCTAAGCGTAGCTTAGATGTAGAACAAAATGGGTTGTTTTATGATCGTGTTTGTCATTCCGACGTTTCAGGGAAACCTCGGTTTCTCTAAATCATTTCCAATAATGGCAGATAAAATAGAATGAACAATTGTTAGAAGATTGTTTAAATGTTTTATGTTGTGTTCTAGTCTGGTTTGGCAAAATATTAAAACAGCCGGCAAACATTTTTTTTTTATTTATGAGCAATTAATGAACGTCATTTATTGTTTATCGGGAATGACATGATGTGTGTTTATTGAAAAAAAAAAGCCAAAATTCAATAACTGCAAAGTAAGTTAAGCCTCGTTACACACTTATTTTACAAACGAGAAGGCTTTTCTTTTGAATGTAAGAAAGGAAATTTTTAAAAGATCCAAAACAATCTATACACTTTCTTGTAGAAAATTTATATAAATCAATCAAGTTTTTAAATGAAGGGACTAGATCAGAAAACTTTCTTTTCTGACCAAGTAGTCGAAACGTTATTTTCTGTAAGAAAATACGAAAATCTAATTAACAAATACAAAAGAGCAAATATTCTTGTAGCTGTGATGGAAAGTTTCATTATTACACACATCGTTCATCTTCAGAAGATTTCAGATTTGTTTCACTCCATAAATATTAGTTATCTTGTCGGCAGTTCCAGTATTTCGTAGATACTAAATAAAAAATAATCAAAGAATTATTCAAATTGAAACCGGAGTCGTTCTTTTATAGTATACCAATATACAATATGGTGTAAGTTTGTTTTGCAGCATATCAACCTCAATGGATTATTTAATGCCGACAATTTTTTATTGCTGGAAATTCTTTTTTTTTTCAAAAATTTATTGCTAGTAATATTTTTTTCGCAAAAAAGTATTGCTAGTAATAATGTATTTCTGATCATTTTTTACAAAAAATTATTTCTAATATTAAAGCCTATTTTTACAGTTTCATAGTGTTTTAACCCCAGTTTATGTGTTAAGTATTTGCCCATAGCTGGGACACGAACAGGTGCTACCACCCTGGGTCAGGATGGACCTGGGAACATCAGCAATTAAGAGGTGGCTCCACGCTTCTCAAAACCTCCTGATCAAAGTTGATTTGCTGTTGGACGTAGTTTATCGTCTTACCCAGGACGCCGATGTAGTTTATCATCATACCCAGGACGTCTGGTGCAAGCTCAGAGATAAGAGTAAATAATTTGTTCACTGAATAGCAACGCTATAAATTTATAAGAATACATGACATGACAAGATAGACTGAATAAATTGCTAAGATTTTAGGGTGGTCAACCCTGAGGCCACATTATGCTCTGTTCTCATCCACGCCCTGACTATTTTGTATTGCCATGGACGACAGATATTGATAATTATTATTGTCTTTTCTTTCTCTCCTCATATTTAATCCATTGTTAGGACAGTTGCTAAGAAAATTGGTACACTGTGTGGTGCGTGCGAGACAATTTTTCTATTCAGAATCTATCGAGCATATGTATAAGTCTGCTATGCGTCCATGTTTAGAATATTGCTACGACATATGATCCGATACCCCAGCTATTTACTTTGAGTTCTTTGATAAAATCCAAAAAAGAATCAGCAATTTTATTAGTCCTGATCTGGTGGCTCGACTTCAGTTAAATTCCCTTCCCGCAAGGTTGCCTCTCTTTGTCTTTTCTATAAATACGTTCATGTTAATTGTTTGGTATGGTACCAGGGTTTTTTGAATTTTAACGTAGTATTTGACTGGTGTGAAGATCTGATTAATTTACAGTTGACCTGGCTAGATGGAGCCATAAATTCTATCAATCGCTAAAAATTTTCCTCTTTTTTTAATGTTTCTGTTCCTAATTCTTCCCTCTCATTTTTTAGGTCTCCTTCCGGTTCCATTTCTGTTGTGTTTTCTCGACAGACAGCGTTAATCTGTAAAAAAAATAAATGCAATATCAATCGCTATTTACTGTCTTCTTGATTAATATTTCCTCTTCGTGCTCTTTTCTTAATGTTTCTGTTCTTTTTATCTAATTCTTGCATTGTTCTTTTACCAATTGTGCTTTTCATGGTAGCTTTACTCTTTTAGCTATGGGGTGATACCGATTAAAATAAAGTTTTTCCGTTATTGCTGTTGTTCTTTTCTTTTAAGAAAATTTTTCTCGACTTTTCTATCTTTCACCGATCTGGCCATTGTTTTTTATCTAAATCTTTTTCATTGTTTGTTCTTTTATCTAGAAATATTTTTTCATGCCATTGTTCTTTTTATCTAGAAATGTTTTTCGCCATATTCTTTTATCTAGATATTTTTTCATGACCATTTTCTTTTTTTATCTAGAAATTTTTCATGGCCATTGTTCTTTTTAAAGAATATTTTTCATGGCCATTGTTCATTTATCTAGAAATATTTTCATTGTTCTTTATCTAGAAATGTTTTCTGGCCACGTTTTTTCACCGGCCATCTTCTTTTATCTAGAAATTTTTCATGGCCATGTTTTTTTTATCTAGAAATGTTTTTCATGGCCATTGTTCTTTTATCTATATTTTCATAGCCATTGTTCTTTTATCTAGAAATATTTTCATGGCCATTGTTCTTTTATCTAGAAATATTTTCATGGCCATTGTTCTTTTTATCTAGAAATATTTTCATTAGCCATTTGTTCTTTTATCTAGAAATATTTTTCATGGCCATTGTTCTTTTATCTAGAAATATTTTCATGGCCATTGTTCTTTTATCTAAAATATTTTCATGGCCATTGTTTTTTTTTTTATCTAGAAATGTTCATTTGTTCTTTTATCTAGAAATATTTTCCATGGCCATTGTTCTTTTATCTAGAAATGTTTTCATGGCCATTGTTCTTTTATCTAGAAATATTTTCATGGCCATTGTTCTTTTATCTAGAACTGTTTTTCATATTACATTTTTTTATCTGGCCATTGTTCTTTTATCTAGAAATATTTTCATGGCCATTGTTCTTTTTATCTTTTTTTTCATCTTTTATCTAAAATATTTTTCATGGCCATTGTTCTTTTATCTAGAAATTTTTCATAGCCATTTGTTCTTTTATCTAGAAATATTTTCATGCCATTGTTCTTTATCATTGTTTTTTTTTTATCTAGAAATATTTTCATGGCCATTGTTCTTTTATCTAGAAATATTTTCATGGCCATTGTTCTTTTATCTATATTTTCATGGCCATTGTTCTTTTATTAGAAATATTTTTCATGCATTGTTCTTTATCTAGAAATATTTTCATTGGCCATTGTTCTTTTATCTAGAAATGGCCATTGTTTTTTTTTTATCTTTTCTTTTATCTAGAAATATTTTTCATTGGCCATTGTTCTTTTATCTAGAAATATTTTCATGGCCATTGTTCTTTTATCTAGAAATATTTTTTCATGGCCATTGTTCTTTTATCTAGAAATGTTTTCATGGCCATCTGTTTTTTCTTTTGTTCTTTTATCTAGAAATGTTTTCATGGCCATTGTTCTTTTATCTAGAAATATTTTCATGGCCATTGTTCTTTTATCTAGAAATATTTTCATGGCCATTGTTTTTTTATCTAGAAATTTTTTCATGGCCATTGTTCTTTTATCTATCTATTTTCATGAAATCTAGAAATTTTTCATGGCCATTGTTCTTTTATCTAGAAAATATTTTTCATAGCCATTGCCATTTTATCTAGTTCTTTTATCTAGAAATATTTTCATGGCCATTGTTCTTTTATCTAGAAATGTTTTCATGGCCATTGTTCTTTTATCTAGAAATATTTTTCATGGCCATTGTTCTTTTTATCTAGAAATATTTTCATGGCCATTGTTCTTTTTTCTCTAGAAATATTTTCATGGCCATTGTTCTTTTATCTAGAAAAATATTTTTTATCTAGATTTTTCATAGCCTGTTCTTTTATCTGTTCTTTTTCTTTTTATCTAGAAATATTTTCATGGCCATTGTTCTTTTATCTAGAAATATTTTCTTTTATCTAGAAATATTTTCATGGCCATTGTTCTTTTATCTAGAAATGTTTTCATGGCCATTGTTCTTTTTATCTAGAAATGTTTTTCATGGCCATTGTTCTTTTATCTAGAAATATTTTTTCTTTTATCATTGTTCTTTTATCTAGAAATATTTTCATGGCCATTGTTCTTTTTTTCATGGCCATCTAGAAATGTTTTTTTATCTATGGCCATTGTTCTTTTATCTAGAAATATTTTCATCCATTGTTCTTTTATCTAGAAATATTTTCATGGCCATTGTTCTTTTTATCTTCAGAAATATTTTTTATCTAGAAATGGCCATTGTTCTTTTATCTAGAAATATTTTTCTTTATCATGGCCATTGTTCTTTTTTATCTAGAAATATTTTCATGGCCATTTTCTTTTATCTAGAAATATTTTTCATGGCCATTGTTCTTTTATCTAGAAATATTTTCATGGCCATTGTTCTTTTATCTAGAAATATTTTCATGGCCATTGTTCTTTTATCTAGAAATGTTTTCATTTTGTTCTTTTTATCTAGAAATTTTTCATTCCATTGTTCTTTTTATCTAGAAATGTTTTCATGGCCATTGTTCTTTTTTATCTAGAAATATTTTCATGGCCATTGTTCTTTTATCTAGAAATATTTTCATGGCCATTGTTCTTTTATCTAGAAATATTTTCATGGCCATTGTTCTTTTTTCATCTAGAAATATTTTCATGGCCATTGTTCTTTTATCTAGAAATGTTTTCATGGCCATTGTTCTTTTATCTAGAAATGTTTTCATGGCCATTGTTCTTTTATCTAGAAATATTTTTCATGGCCATTGTTCTTTTATCTAGAAATATTTTCATGGCCATTGTTCTTTTATCTAGAAATTTTTCATCTTGTTCTTTTATCTAGAAATATTTTCATGGCCATTGTTCTTTTATCTAGAAATATTTTCATGGCCATTGTTGTTCTTTTATCTAGAAATATTTTCATAGCCATTGTTCTTTTTTTTTCATCTTTTTAGAAAATATTTTCATGGCCATTGTTCTTTTATCTAGAAATATTTTCATGGCCATTGTTCTTTTATCTAGAAATATTTTCATGGCCATTGTTCTTTTATCTAGAAATATTTTCATGGCCATTGTTCTTTTATCTAGAAATATTTTCTAGAAATCTAGAAATTTTTCATGGCCATTGTTCTTTTATCTAGAAATATTTTCATGGCCATTGTTCTTTTATCTAGAAATATTTTCATGGCCATTGTTCTTTTATCTAGAAATTTTTTCTTTGTTCTTTTATCTAGAAATGTTTTCATGGCCATTTCATCTAGAAATATTTTCATGGCCATTGTTCTTTTATCTATCTAGAAATATTTTTCATGGCCATTGTTCTTTTATCTAGAAATATTTTTCATGGCCATTGTTCTTTTATCTAGAAATATTTTCATGGCCATTGTTCTTTTATCTAGAAATATTTTCATGGCCATTGTTCTTTTATCTAGAAATTTTTTCATTTTTTTTTATCTAGAAATATTTTCATGGCCATTGTTCTTTTATCTAGAAATATTTTTCATGGCCATTGTGTTTTATCTAGAAATTTTTTCTTGGCCATTGTTCTTTTATCTAGAAATTTTTCATGGCCATTGTTCTTTTATCTAGAAATATTTTCATGGCCATTGTTCTTTTATCTAGAAATATTTTTCATAGCCATTGTTCTTTTATCTAGTTTTTTCATGGCCATTTTTTTTATCTAGAAATGTTTTCATGGCCATTGTTCTTTTATCTAGAAATATTTTCATGGCCACTGTTCTTTTTATTATTCTTTTATCTAGAAATGTTTTCATGGCCATTGTTCTTTTATCTAGAAATATTTTCATGGCCATTGTTCTTTTTATCTAGAAATATTTTGGCCATTGTTCTTTATCTTGTTTTTCATTTGTTCTTTTATCTAGAAATATTTTCATGGCCATTGTTCTTTTTTTATCTAGAAATATTTTCATGGCCATTGTTCTTTTATCTAGAAATATTTTCATGGCCATTGTTCTTTTATCTAGAAATATTTTCATGGCCATTGTTCTTTTATCTAGAAATGTTTTCATTGGCTAGAAATATTTTCATTGTTCTTTTATCTAGAAATGTTTTCATGGCCATTGTTCTTTTATCTAGAAATATTTTCATGGCCATTGTTCTTTTTATCTAGAAATGTTTTCATGGCCATTGTTCTGTTCTTTTTTTCATGGCTTGAAATATTTTCCATTTTTTTATCTATGGCCATTGTTCTTTTATCTAGAAATGTTTTCATGGCAATTCTTTTATCTAGAAATTTTTCATCTATTGTTCTTTTATCTAGATATTTTTTTCATTGCCATTGTTCTTTTATCTAGAAATGTTTTCATGGCCATTGTTCTTTTATCTAGAAATATTTTCATGGCCATTGTTCTTTTATCTAGAAATGTTTTCATGGCCATTGTTCTAGAAATTTTTCATGGCCATTGTTCTTTTATCTAGAAATATTTTCATGGCCATTGTTCTTTTATCTAGAAAATATTTTTATCTAGAAATATTTTCATGGCCATTGTTCTTTTATCTAGAAATATTTTCATGGCCATTGTTCTTTTATCTAGAAATATTTTCATGGCCATTGTTCTTTTATCTAGAAAATTTTTTCATGGCCATTGTTTTTTTCTAGAAATATTTTCATGGCCATTGTTCTTTTATCTAGAAATATTTTCATGGCCATTGTTCTTTTATCTAGAAATGTTTTCATGGCCATTGTTCTTTTATCTAGAAATGTTTTCATGGCCATTGTTCTTTTATCTAGAAATATTTTTATCTAGAAATATTTTCATTTGTTCTTTTATCTAGAAATGTTTTCATGGCCATTGTTTTCTTTTATCTAGAAATATTTTCATGGCCATTGTTCTTTTATCTAGAAATGTTTTCTTTTATCTAGAAATATTTTCATGGCCATTGTTCTTTTATCTAGAAATTTTTCATGGCCATTGTTCTTTTATCTAGAAATATTTTCATGGCCATTGTTCTTTTATCTAGAGAAATATGTTCTTTTATCTAGAAATGTTTTCTATCTAGAAATGTTTTCATGGCCATTGTTCTTTTATCTAGAAATATTTTCATGGCCATTGTTCTTTTATCTAGAAATTTTTCATGGCCATTGTTCTTTTATCTAGAAATATTTTTTCATGGCCATTGTTCTTTTATCTAGAAATATTTTCATGGCCATTTCTTTTATCTTTTTTTTCATCTAGAAATATTTTTCATGGCCATTGTTCTTTTATCTAGAAATGTTTTCATGGCCATTGTTCTTTTTATCTAGAAATTTTCATTTATTCTTTTATCTAGAAATGTTTTCATGGCCATTGTTCTTTTTTTTCTAGAAATATTTTCATGGCCATTGTTCTTTTATCTAGAAATGTTTTCATTTGTTCTTTTATCTAGAAATATTTTCATTTTTATCTTCTTTTATCTAGAAATATTTTCATGGCCATTGTTCTTTTATCTAGAAATGTTTTCATGGCAACTGTTCTTTTATCTAGAAATATTTTCATGGCCATTGTACTTTTATCTAGAAATATTTTCATGGCCATTGTTCTTTTATCTAGAAATGTTTTCATGGCCATTGTTCTTTTATCTAGAAATGTTTTCATGGCCATTGTTCTTTTATATCTAGAAAATTTTTCATGGCCATTGTTCTTTTATCTAGAAATGTTTTCATGGCCATTGTTCTTTTTATCTAGAAATATTTTTCATGGCCATTGTTCTTTTATCTAGAAATGTTTTTTCATGGCCATTGTTCTTTATCTAGAAATGTTTTCTTTTGTTCTTTTATCTAGAAATATTTTCATATTTTTGTTCTTTTATCTAGAAATGTTTTCATGGCCATTGTTCTTTTATCTAGAAATATTTTCATAGCCATTGTTCTTTTATCTAGAAATATTTTCATGGCCATTGTTCTTTTATCTATCATGGCCATTGTTCTTTTATCTAGAAATATTTTCATGGCCATTGTTCTTTTATCTAGAAATGTTTTCATGGCAACTGTTCTTTTATCTAGAAATATTTTCATGGCCATTGTACTTTTATCTAGAAATGTTTTCATGGCCACTGTTCTTTTATCTAGAAATGTTTTCATGGCCATTGTTCTTTTATCTAGAAATGTTTTCATGGCCATTGTTCTTTTATCTAGAAATATTTTCATGGCCATTGTTCTTTTATCTAGAAATGTTTTCATGGCCATTGTTCTTTTATCTAGAAATATTTTCATGGCCATTGTTCTTTTATCTAGAAATGTTTTCATGGCCATTGTTCTTTTATCTAGAAATATTTTCATGGCCATTGTTCTTTTATCTAGAAATATTTTTTCATGGCCATTGTTCTTTTATCTAGAAATATTTTTAGCCATTGTTCATTTATCTAGAAATATTTCATGGCTTTTATCTAGAAATTTTTCATCTTGTTCTTTTATCTAGAAATATTTTCATGGCCATTGTTCTTTTATCTAGAAATATTTTCATGGCCATTGTTCTTTTATCTAGAAATATTTTCATGGCCATTGTTCTTTTATCTAGAAATGTTTTCATGGCAACTGTTCTTTTATCTAGAAATATTTTCATGGCCATTGTACTTTTATCTAGAAATATTTTCATGGCCATTGTTCTTTTATCTAGAAATATTTTCATTTTTTTATCTAGAAATTGTTCTTTTATCTAGAAATGTTTTCATGGCCATTGTTCTTTTATCTAGAAATATTTTCATGGCCATTGTTCTTTTTATCTAGAAATGTTTTTCATGGCCATTGTTCTTTTTTTCTAGAAATTGTTTTTTATCTGGCCATTGTTCTTTTATCTAGAAATTTTTCATGGCCATTGTTCTTTTATCTAGAAATATTTTCATACTAACTGTTCTTTTATCTAGAAATATTTTTCATGGCCATTTTTATCTAGAAATATTTTCATCTTTTATTTTATCTAGAAATATTTTCATGGCCATTGTTCTTTTATCTAGAAATATTTTCATTGGCCATTGTTCTTTTTATCTAGAAATGTTTTCATGGCCATTGTTCTTTTATCTAGAATATTTTCATGGCCATTGTTCTTTTATCTAGAAATATTTTCATGGCCATTGTTCTTTTTTATCTAGAAATATTTTCATGGCCATTGTTCTTTTATCTAGAAATATTTTCATGGCCATTGTTCTTTTATCTAGAAATGTTTTTCATGGCCATTGTTCTTTTTTATCTAGAAATATTTTCATGGCCATTGTTCTTTTATCTAGAAATATTTTCATGGCCATTGTTCTTTTTTATCTAGAAATATTTTCATGGCCATTGTTCTTTTTCATCTAGAAATGTTTTTCATGGCCATTGTTCTTTTATCTAGAAATATTTTCATGGCCATTGTTCTTTTATCTAGAAATTTTTCATAGCCATTGTTCTTTTTATTCTAGAAATATTTTCATGGCCATTGTTCTTTTATCTAGAAATATTTTTCATGGCCATTGTTCTTTTATCTAGAAATATTTTCATGGCCATTGTTCTTTTATCTAGAAATATTTTCATGGCCATTGTTCTTTTATCTAGAAATGTTTTCTTTGGCCATTGTTCTTTTATCTAGAAATATTTTCATGGCCATTGTTCTTTTATCTAGAAATGTTTTTCATGGCCATTGTTCTTTTATCTAGAAATATTTTCATGGCCATTGTTCTTTTATCTAGAAATGTTTTCATATCTAGAAATATTTTCATGGCCATTGTTCTTTTATCTAGAAATATTTTTATCTAGCCATATTTTCATTCTTTTTATCTAGAAATGTTTTTCATGGCCATTTGTTCTTTTATCTAGAAATATTTTCATGGCCATTGTTCTTTTATCTAGAAATGTTTTCATGGCCATTGTTCTTTTATTTCTAGAAATAGAAATATTTTCATGGCCATTGTTCTTTTATCTAGAAAATGTTTTCATGGCCATTGTTCTTTTATCTAGAAATGTTTTCATAGGCCATTGTTCTTTTATCTAGAAATATTTTCATTGTTCTTTTACATCTAGAAATGTTTTTCATTGTTCTTTTATCTAGAAATATTTTCATGGCCATTGTTCTTTTATTTAGAAATATTTTCATGTAATTGTTCTTTTATCTAGAAATGTTTTTTATCTAGAAATATTTTCATTTGTTCTTTTATCTAGAAATGTTTTCATGGCCATTGTTCTTTTATCTAGAAATGTTTTCATGGCCATTGCTCTTTTATCTAGAAATGTTTTCATGGCCATTGTTCTTTTATCTAGAAATATTTTCATGGCCATTGTTCTTTTATCTAGAAATATTTTCATAGCCATTGTTCTTTTTATCTAGAAATGTTTTTTCATGGCCATTGTTCTTTTATCTAGAAATATTTTCATGGCCATTGTTCTTTTATCTAGAAATGTTTTCACAATTGTTCTTTTTTATCTTTTTTCATGGCCATTGTTCTTTTATCTAGAAATGTTTTCATGGCCATTGTTCTTTTATCTAGAAATATTTTCATGGCCATTGTTCTTTTATCTAAATTGTTTTCTTTGTTCTTTTATCTAGAAATATTTTCATGGCCATTGTTCTTTTTATCTAGAAATATTTTCATGGCCATTGTTCTTTTTATCTAGAAATATTTTTCATGGCCATTGTTCTTTTATCTAGAAATATTTTTCATGGCCATTGTTTTTTCTAGAAATGTTTTCTAGAAATATTTTCATGGCCATTGTTCTTTTTTTCTAGAAATGTTTTTCATGGCCATTGTTCTTTTATCTAGAAATATTTTCTAGGCCATTGTTCTTTTATCTAGAAATATTTTTCATTGTTCTTTTTATCTAGAAATATTTTCATGGCCATTGTTCTTTTATCTAGAAATATTTTCATGGCCATTTCTTTTTTATCTAGAAATATTTTTCATGGCCATTGTTCTTTTATCTAGAAATGTTTTCATGGCCATTGTTCTTTTATCTAGAAATATTTTCATGGCCATTGTTCTTTTTATCTAGAAATATTTTCATGGCCATTGTTCTTTTATCTAGAAATGTTTTCATGGCCATTGTTCTTTTTTATCTAGAAATTGTTTTCATGGCCATTGTTCTTTTATCTAGAAAATATTTTCATGGCCATTGTTCTTTTATCTAGAAATATTTTCATGGCCATTGTTCTTTTATCTAGTTTTTCATTTGTTCTTTTATCTAGAAATGTTTTCATAGCCATTGTTCTTTTATTTATCTAGAAATATTTTTCATTGGCCATTGTTCTTTTATCTAGAAATATTTTCATGGCCATTGTTCTTTTATCTAGAAATATTTTCATAGCCATTGTTCTTTTTATCTAGAAATATTTTCATGGCCATTGTTCTTTTTTAGATCTTTTTTTATCATATGCCATTGTTCTTTTATCTAGAAATGTTTTCATGGCCATTGTTCTTTTTTATCTAGAAATGGCCATTTTCTTTTTATCTAGGGCCATTGTTCTTTTTATCTAGAAATATTTTCATGGCCATTGTTCTTTTATCTAGAAATATTTTTCATGGCCATTTCTTTTATCTAGAAATTTTTCTTTTCTTCTAGAAATATTTTTCATGGCCATTGTTCTTTTATCTAGAAATATTTTCATAGGCCATTGTACTTTTATCTAGAAATGTTTTTCATGGCCATTGTTCTTTTTATCTAGAAATGTTTTCATGGCCATTGTTCTTTTATCTAGAAATATTTTCATGGCCATTGTTCTTTTATCTAGAAATATTTTCATGGCCATTGTTCTTTTATCTAGAAATGTTTTTCATAGCCATTGTTCTTTTATCTAGAAATATTTTCATGGCCATTGTTCTTTTATCTAGAAATATTTTCATAGCCATTGTTCTTTTATCTAGAAATATTTTCATAGCATTGCTCTTTTGTTCTTTTTATCTAGCCAAATCTTTTCATGGCCATTGTTCTTTTATCTAGAAATGTTTTCATGGCCATTGTTCTTTTATCTAGAAATATTTTTTCATGGCCATTGTTCTTTTATCTAGAAATGTTTTCATATTTTCTTTTATCTAGAAATATTTTCATTTGTTTTTAATCTAGAAATGTTTTTTCATAGCTTTTTTTCTAGAAATGTTTTTCATGGCCATTGTTCTTTTTATCTAGAAATATTTTTCATTGTACTTTTATCTAAGTATTTTCCTTGCTTCTTTTTATCTAGAAATGTTTTCATGGCCATTTCTTTTTATCTAGAAATATTTTCATAGCCATTGTTCTTTTATCTAGAAATATTTTCATAGCCATTGTTCTTTTATCTAGAAATATTTTCATAGCCATTTTTTTTTATCTAGAAATATTTTTCATGGCCATTGTTCTTTTATCTAGAAATATTTTCATGGCCATTGTTCTTTTATCTAGAAATATTTTCATTGCTAGATTGTTTTCTTTTATCTAGAAATATTTTTTCATGGCCATTGTTCTTTTATCTAGAAATGTTTTCATGGCCATTGTTCATTTATCTAGAAATATTTTCATGTTCATTGTTCTTTTATCTAGAAATATTTTTCATGGCCATTGTTCTTTTATCTAGAAATTTTTCATGGCCATTGTTCTTTTATCTAGAAATGTTTTCATGTAACTGTTCTTTTATAGAAATATTTTTCATTGCCCATTTCTTTTTTATCTAGAACTGTTTTTTTATCTATGGCCATTGTTCTTTTATCTAGAAAAAATTTTGCGGCCCGTGTTCTTTTATCTAGAAATGTTTACATTTGTTCTTTTATCTAGGCCATTGTTCTTTTATATTTTCATAGCAACTGTTCTTTTATCTAGAAATGTTTTCATGGCCATTGTACTTTTATCTAGAAATATTTTCATATCCATTGTTCTTTATCTAGAAATGTTTTCATACATTGCTCTTTTATCTAGCTATACAACATGGTTGCAGTTGTTTTTATCTGAAATGTTTTTCATATTCTTTATCTAAAAATTTTTCATGTGTCATCTAGAAATATTTTCACAAAATCCATTATAAATTTTAAGAACAAATGTTTTTCGGGCAAAGTTGATACTACTAATATGTTTTCAGGGAAACGAATAATCTTTTTCATAGCCAACATTTTCATGGCATTGAACAAAATCCAGACTAAATTTTACTCGCTGTTCTTTTATCAGAAATGTTTTCGAAAGTTCTTTTTTATCTAAATATTTTCATGATTGTAGCATTTTATAGAGACATTTCATGGTATTTTAAGAACAAAATCCAGACTTAAAATTTACTGCCATACAACAGTGCAGTAATGTTCTAGGCAAATATTGTAATACCTAATGTTCTTTTATCTAGAAATAAAGAATTCTTGGCATTTTTTTTATCGACATATTTTCAAGCCATTTTAAGAACAAAAATCCAGACTTAAATTTACTCTAGCTATACAACAGTGCAGTAATGTTCAAGGCAAAGGGATTTTAATACCTAATGTGTTCCAGAAACGAATAATGAACTGTTTTCTGCTTACATCATGGTATTTTAAGAACAAATTTTCAGACTTAAATTTTACTTTCTATACTACAGTGCAGTAATGTTCTGGCAAAGGATTTATCTACCTAATGTTTCCAGAAACCATAATGAAGCATTTTCTAGATATTTTTCATGGTATTTAAGAACAAAATGTTTTCTTAAATTCTTCTTTTTATACAACAGTGCAGTAATGTTCGGGCAAAGGATTTTAATACCTAATGTGTTCCAGAAACGAATAATGAAGTATTTTCATAGCAGACATCATGGTATTTAAGAACAAAATCCAGATTTAAATTTTACTCGCTATACAACAGTGCAGTAATGTTCGGGCAAAGGATTGTAATACCTAATGTGTTCCAGAAACGAATAATGAAGCATTTTTATAGCAGACATCATGGTATTTTAAGAACAAATCCAGACTTAAATTCTTACTGCTATACAACAGTTTTCAGCAGTAATCTAGTTCAGGCAAAGGTTCTTTATTGTAATACCCTAATGGCCATGTTCCAGAAAAATTTTCAGAATAATGAAGCATTTTCATAGTTCAGACATCATGGTATTTTAAGAACAAAATCCAAAATTGACTTAAATTTATACTCGCTATGTTCTTTTATCAACAGTGTTCAGTAATGTTTTTCAGTAAAGGATTTTTTTACCTAATGTTTTTCAGAAACGAATAATGTGTTCCAGAGCATTTTCATAGCAGACATCATGGTATTTTAAGAACAAAATCCAGACTTAAATTCTTACTCGCTATACAACAGTGCAGTAATGTTCGGCCAAAGGATTGTAATTACCTAATGTGTTCCAGAAACGAATAATGAAGCATTTTCATAGCAGACATCATGGTATTTTTAAGAACAAAATCCAGACTTAAATTCTTACCGCTATACAACAACTGGCAGTAATGTTCGGGCAAAGGATTGTAATACCTAATGTGTTCCAGAAACGAATAATGAAGCATTTTCATAGCAGACATCATGGTACTTTTATCTATTTTTTCCCCACAAAAAACCAGACTTAATTTAAGAAGAAAATCAGACTTACTTTCGCTATACAACAATGCAGTAATGTTCGGGCAAAAATACCTAGAAAATATTTTCAGAAACGAAAATGGATTTTCTGGCAGCATCATGGTATTTAGAAACGAATAATGTAGCATTTTACTCGCTAGCAGAACATCATGGTTTTCCCATTTTTTCTAGAAACAAAATCCAGACTTCAATTCTTTTAAGAACAAAATCCAGCCACTTAAATTCTTACAAGCTATACAACAGTAATGTTCTTTTAAAGGATTGTAATACCTAATGTGTTCCAGAAACGAATAATGAAGAATTTTCATAGCAGACATCATGGTATTTAAGAACAAAATCCAGACTTAAATTCTTACTCGCTATACAACAGTGCAGTAATGTTCGGGCAAAGGATTGTAATACCTAATGTGTTCCAGAAACGAATAATGAAGTATTTTCATTTATCAGACATCATGGTATTTTAAGAACAAAATCCAGACTTAAATTTCTTACTCGCTATACAACAGTGCAGTAAATGTTCGGGCAAAGGATTGGTAATACCTAATGTGTTCCAGAAACGAATAATGAAGTATTTTCATAGCAGACATCATGGTATTTTAAGAACAAAATCCAGACTTTAAATTCTTACTCGCTAACAACTTTTTTATCAGTAATAGGGCAAAGGATTGTATAATGTTCGGCCAAAAATTGAAATACCTAATGTTTTCAAGCAACGAATAATGAAGCAAAAAAAAAAATTTTTTCATAGCAGACATCATGGTATTTTTAAGAACAAATCCAGGACTTAAATTCTTACTCGCTATAACAGTGCAGTAATGTTCGGGCAAAGGATTGTAATACCTAATGTGTTCCAGAAACGAATAATGAAGCATTTTCATAGCAGACATCATGGTATTTTAAGAACAAAATCCAGACTTAAATTCTTACTCGCTATAAACAACAGTGCAGTAATGTTCGGGCAAAGGATTGTAATACCTAATGTGTTCCAGAAACGAATAATGAAGTATTTTATCTAGACATCATGGTATTTTAAGAACAAAATCAAGAAAATTCTTACTCGCCATAAAAATTTTTAGAATGTTTTCTGCTAAACCTAATGTGTTCCAGAAACGAATAATGAAGTATTTTTTCATGGCCATGGTATTTTTAGAACAAAATCCAACTTAAATTCTTTTTACTAGCTATACAACAGTGCAAAAGGATTGTAATACCTAATGTGTTCCAGAAACGAATAATGAAGTATTTTCATAGCAGACATCATGGTATTTTTAAGAACAAAATCCAGACTTAAATTTTTCTTACCGCTATACAACAGTGCAGTAATGTTCAGGCAAAGGATTGTAATACCTAATGTTTTCCAGAAACGAATAATGAAGTATTTTCATAAGCAGACATCATGGTATTTTTAAGAACAAAATCCAGACTTAAATTCTTACTCGCTATACAACAGTGCAGTAATGTTCGGCCAAAAGGATTGTAATACCTAATGTGTTCCAGAAACGAATAATGGAAGCATTTTCATATCAGACATCATGGTATTTTAAGAACAAAATCCAGACTTAAATTCTTACTCGCTATACAACAGTGCAGTAATGTTCGGCAAAGGATTTTAATACCTAATGTGTTCCAGGAAACGAATAATGAAGCATTTTCATAGCAGACATCATGGTATTTTAAGAACAAAATCCAGACTTAAATTCTTACTCGCTATACAACAGTGCAGTAATGTTCGGGCAAAAGGATTGTAATACCTAATGTGTTCCAGAAACGAATAATGAAGCATTTTCTAGCAGACATCATGGTATTTTAAGAACAAAATCCAGACTTAAATTTTACTCGCTATACAACAGTGCAGTAATGTTCGGGCAAAGGATTGTAATACCTAATGTGTTCCAGAAACGAATAATGAAGTATTTTTTTAGCAGACATCATGGTATTTTAAGAACAAAAATCCAGACTTAAATTCTTCTCGCTATACAACAGTGCAGTAATGTTTCAAGGCAAAGAAGATTGTAATACCTAATGTGTTCCAAAAACGAATTAAATTCTTTTAATGAAATATTTTCATGTTCTTTTAGCAGACATCATGGTATTTTTAAGACAAAAAAATCCAGAAGAACTTAAATACAACCAGTTCTTTTATCGGGCAAAGGATTGACTAAATTCCATTGTTCTTTTATCAGACATTTCACATTTTTTTTAACAAAAAATCCAGACCATTGTTCAGTAATGTTCAGGCAAAGGATTGTAATACCTAATGTGTTCCAGAAACGAATAATGAAGCATTTTCATAGCAGACATCATGGTATTTTAAGAACAAAATCCAGACTTAAATTCTTACTCGCTATACAACAGTGCAGTAATGTTCGGGCAAAGGATTGTATACCTAATGTGTTCCAGAAACGAATAATGAAGCATTTTCATAGCAGACATCATGGTATTTTTTAGAACAAAATCCAGACTTAAATTCTTACTCTTTTATACAACAGTGCAGTAATGTTCGGGCAAAGGATTGTAATACCTAATGTGTTCCAGAAACGAATAATGAAGTATTTTCATAGCAGACATCATGGTATTTTAAGAACAAAATCCAGACTTAAATTCTTACTCGCTATACAACAGTGCAGTAATGTTCGGGCAAAGGATTGTAATACCTAATGTGTTCCAGAAACGAATAATGTAGCATTTTCATAGCAGACATCATGGTATTTTAAGAACAAAAATCCAGACTTAAATTTTACCACTCAGCAGTAATAAAAGGAGTGCAGTAATGTTCAAGCAAAATAATTGTAATACCTAATGTGGTATTTAGAAACGAATAATGAAGTTTTACTTTTCATAGCAGACATCATGGTATTTTTCAAGAACAAAATCAGACTTAAATTCAACAGTTAAAAGGATTGTACAACCAGTCCAGAAAACGAATAATGTAGCATTTATACAACAGTGCAGTAATGTTCCGGGCAAAGGATTGTTCAATACCTAATGTGTTCCAGAAACGAATAATGAAGCATTTTCATAGCAGACATCATGGTATTTTAAGAACAAAATCCAGACTTAAATTCTTACTCGCTATACAACAGTGCAGTAATGTTCGGGCAAAGGATTGTAATACCTAATGTGTTCCAGAAACGAATAATGAAGTATTTTCATAGCAGACATCATGGTATTTTAAGAACAAAATCAAGACTTAAATTCTTACTCGCTATACAACAGTGCAGTAATGTTCGGGCAAAGGATTGTAATACCTAATGTGTTCCAGAAACGAATAATGAAGTATTTTCATAGCAGACATCATGGTATTTTAAGAACAAAATCCAGACTTAAATTCTTACTCGCTATACAACAGTGCAGTAATGTTTCGGGCAAAGGATTGTAATACCTAATGTGTTCCAGAAACGAATAATGAAGCATTTTCATAGCAGACATCATGGTATTTTAAGAACAAAAATCCAGACTTAAATTCTTACTCGCTATACAACAGTGCAGTAATGTTCAGCCAAAGGATTGTAATACCTAATGTGTTCCAGAAACGAATAATGAAGCATTTTCATAGCAGACATCATGGTATTTTAAGAACAAAATCCAGACTTAAATTCTTACTCGCTATACAACAGTGCAGTAATGTTCGGGCAAAGGATTGTAATACCTAATGTGTTCCAGAAACGAATAATGTAGCATTTTCATAGCAGACATCATGGTATTTTAAGAACAAAATCCAGACTTAAATTCTTACTCGCTATACAACAGTGCAGTAATGTTCGGGCAAAGGATTGTAATACCTAATGTGTTCCAGAAACGAATAATGAAGTATTTTCATAGCAGACATCATGGTATTTTTAAGAACAAAATCCAGACTTAAATTCTTACTACAAACAGTGCAGTAATGTTCGGCCAAAGGATTGTAATACCTAATGTGTTCCAGAAACGAATAATGTTTTTCATAGCAGACATCATGGTATTTTAAGAACAAAATCCAGACTTAAATTCTTACTGCTATACAACAGTGCAGTAATGTTCGGCAAAGGATTGTAATACCTAATGTGTTCAGAAACGAATAATGTAGCATTTTAGCAGACATCATGGTATTTTAAGAACAAAATCCAGACTTAAATTCTTACTCGCTATACAACAGTGCAGTAATGTTCGGGCAAAGGATTGTAATACCTAATGTGTTCCAGAAACGAATAATGAAGTATTTTCATAGTGTTCAGACATAATGGTTTTTCATTTTAAGAACAAAATCCAGACTTAAATTCTTACTCGCTATACAACAGTGCAGTAATGTTCAAGGCAAAGGATTGTAATACCTAATGTGTTCCAGAAACGAATAATGAAGTATTTTCATAGCAGACATCATGGTATTTTAAGAACAAAAAATCCAGACTTAAATTTACTCGCTATACAACAGTGCAGTAATGTTCGGGCAAGGATTGTAATACCTAATGTGTTCCAGAAACGAATAATGAAGTATTTTCATAGCAGACATCATGGTATTTTAAGAACAAAATCCAGACTTAAATTCTTACTCGCTATACAACAGTGCAGTAATGTTCGGCCAAAGGATTGTATTACCTAAAGAAACGAATAATGTAGATTTTCATAGCAGACATCATGGTATTTTAAGAACAAAAATACCTTACTCGCTATACAACAGTGCAGTAATGTTCGTTCCAATGTGTTCCAAAACGAATAATGAAGTATTTTCATAGCAGACATCATGGTATTTTAAGAACAAAATCCAGACTTAAATTCTTACTCGCTATACAACAGTGCAGTAATGTTCGGGCAAAGGATTGTAATACCTAATGTGTTCCAGAAACGAATAATGAAGTATTTTCATAGCAGACATCATGGTATTTTAAGAACAAAAATCCAGTATTTTATACAACAAAATCAGGATTGTAATAAATTCTTCCAGAAACGAATAATGAAGCTTTTCATAGCAGACATCATGGTATTTTAAGAACAAAAATCCAGACTTAAATTCTTCGGCAGTAATGTTCAAGCAAAGGATTGTAATACCTAATGTGTTCCAGAAACGAATAATGAAGTATTTTCATAGCAGACATCATGGTATTTTAAGAACAAAATCCAGACTTAAATTCTTACTCGCTATATAACAGTGCAGTAATGTTCGGGCAAAGGATTGTAATACCTAGTGTGTTCCAGAAACGAATAATGAAGCATTTTCATAGCAGACATCATGGTATTTTAAGAACAAAATCCAGACTTAAATTCTTACTCGCTATATAACAGTGCAGTAATGTTCGGGCAAAGGATTGTAATACCTAATGTGTTCCAGAAACGAATAATGAAGTATTTTCATAGCAGACATCATGGTATTTTAAGAACAAAAATCCAGACTTAAATTTTACTCGCTATACAACAGTGCAGTAATGTTCGGCCAAAGGATTGTAATACCTAATGTGTTTCCAGAAACGAATAATGAAGCATTTTCATAGCAGACATCATGGTATTTTAAGAACAAAATCCAGACTTAAATTTTACTCGCTATACAACAGTGCAGTAATGTTCGGGCAAAGGATTGTAATACCTAATGTGTTCCAGAAACGAATAATGAAGCATTTTCATAGCAGACATCATGGTATTTTAAGAACAAAATCCAGACTTAAATTCTTACTCGCTATACAACAGTGCAGTAATGTTCGGGCAAAGGATTGTAATACCTAATGTGTTCCAGAAACGAATAATGAAGTATTTTCATAAAGACATCATGGTATTTTAAGAACAAAATCCAGACTTAAATTCTTACTCGCTATACAACAGTGCAGTAATGTTCGGGCAAAGGATTGTAATACCTAATGTGTTCCAGAAACGAATAATGAAGTATTTTCATAGCAGACATCATGGTATTTTAAGAACAAAATCCAGACTTAAATTCTTACTCGCTATACAACAGTGCAGTAATGTTCGGGCAAAAAGGATTGTAATACCTAATGTGTGTTCAGAAACGAATAATGAAGCATTTTCATAGCAGACATCATGGTATTTTAAGAACAAAATCCAGACTTAAATTCTTACTCGCTATACAACAGTGCAGTAATGTTCCAAAAAGATTGTAATACCTAATGTGTTCCAGAAACGAATAATGAAGCATTTTCATAGCAGACATCATGGTATTTTAAGAACAAAATCCAGACTTAAATTCTTACTCGCTATAACAACAGTGCAGTAATGTTCGGGCAAAGGATTGTAATACCTAATGTGTTCCAGAAACGAATAATGAAGACATTTTTTTTAAGAACAAAATCAGACTTAGACATCAACAGTGCAGTAATGTTCGGGCAAAGGATAAGAACAAAATTTTCATAGAGACATCATAAATTTCTTACTCGCTATACAACAGTGCAGTAATGTTCGGCCAAAGGATTGTAATACCTAATGTGTTCCAGAAACGAATAATGAAGCATTTTCATAGCAGACAAAATGGTATTTTAAGAACAAAATCCAGACTTAAATTTTTCACGAATAATGAAGCATTTTACAACAGTGCAGTAATGTTAAATTCTTACTCGCTATACAAAGGATTGTTCAATACCTAATGTGTTCCAGAAACGAATAATGAAGCATTTTCATAGCAGACATCATGGTATTTTAAGAACAAAATCCAGACTTAAATTCTTACTCGCTATACAACAGTGCAGTAATGTTCGGGCAAAGGATTGTAATACCTAATGTGTTCCAGAAACGAATAATGAAGTATTTTCATAGCAGACATCATGGTATTTTAAGAACAAAAATCCAGACTTAAATTCTTACTCGCTATAAACAGTGCAGTAATGTTCAGCCAAAGGATTGTAATACCTAATGTGTTCCAGAAACGAATAATGAAGCATTTTCATAGCAGACATCATGGTATTTTAAGAACAAAATCCAGACTTAAATTCTTACTCGCTATACAACAGCAGTAATGTTCGGCCAAAGGATTGTAATACCTAATGTGTTCCAGAAACGAATAATGAAGTATTTTCATAGCAGACATCATGGTATTTTAAGAACAAAATCCAGACTTAAATTCTTACTCGCTATATAACAACAATGTTCGCAAAGGATTGTTCTAATGTGTTCCAGAAACGAATAATGAAGTATTTTCATAGCAGACATCATGGTATTTAAGAACAAAATCGAACTTAAATTGAAGTGCAGTAATGTTCGGGCAAAGGATTTAATACCTAATGTGTTCCAGAAACGAATAATGAAGTATTTTAAGACATCATGGTAAAAATCCAGACTTAAATTCTTACTCGCTATACAACAGTGCAGTAATGTTCGGCCAAAGGATTGTAATACCTAATGTGTTCCAGAAACGAATAATGAAGCATTTTCATAGCAGACATCATGGTATTTTAAGAACAAAATCCAGACTTAAATTCTTACTCGCTATACAACAGTGCAGTAATGTTCGGGCAAAGGATTGTAATACCTAATGTGTTCCAGAAACGAATAATGAAGTATTTTCATAGCAGACATCATGGTATTTTAAGAACAAAATCCAGATTTTAAGAACAAAATTAAATTCTTACTCGCTATACAACAGTGCAGTAATGTTCGGGCAAAGGATTGTAATACCTAATGTGTTCCAGAAACGAATAATGAAGTATTTTCATAGCAGACATCATGGTATTTTAAGAACAAAATCCAGACTTAAATTCTTACTCGCTATACAACAGTGCAGTAATGTTCGGCCAAAGGATTGTAATACCTAATGTGTTCCAGAAACGAATAATGAAGTATTTTCATAGCAGACATCATGGTATTTTAAGAACAAAATCCAGACTTAAATTCTTACTCGCTATACAACAGTGCAGTAATGTTCGGGCAAAAGGATTGTAATACCTAATGTGTTCCAGAAACGAATAATGAAGCATTTTCATAGCAGACATCATGGTATTTTAAGAACAAAATCCAGACTTAAATTTCACTCGCTATACAACAGTGCAGTAATGTTCGGCCAAAGGATTGTAATACCTAATGTGTTCCAGAAACGAATAATGAAGCATTTTCATAGCAGACATCATGGTATTTTTAAGAACAAAATCCAGACTTAAATTCTTACTCGCTATACAACAGTGCAGTAATGTTCGGGCAAAGGATTGTAATACCTAATGTGTTCCAGAAACGAATAATGAAGTATTTTCATAGCAGACATCATGGTATTTTAAGAACAAAAATCCAGACTTAAAAAGGATTGTTACCTAATGTGTTCCAGAAACGAATAATGAAGCATTTTCAACAGTGAACAAAATCAGACTAATGTTCGGGCAACAAGGATTGTAATACCTAATGTGTTCCAGAAACGAATAATGAAGTATTTTCATAGCAGACATCATGGTATTTTAAGAACAAAATCCAGACTTAAATTCTTACTCGCTATACAACAGTGCAGTAATGTTCGGGCAAAGGATTGTAATACCTAATGTGTTCCAGAAACGAATAATGAAGCATTTTCATAGCAGACATCATGGTATTTTAAGAACAAAATCCAGACTTAAATTCTTACTCGCTATACAACAGTGCAGTAATGTTCGGGCAAAGGATTGTAATACCTAATGTGTTCCAGAAACGAATAATGAAAAGCATTTTCATAGCAGACATCATGGTATTTTAAGAACAAAATCCAGACTTAAATTCTTACTCATATACAACAGTGCAGTAATGTTCAGGCAAAGGATTGTAATACCTAATGTGTTCCAGAAACGAATAATGAAGTATTTTCATAATGCAGACATCATGGTATTTTAAGAACAAAATCCAGACTTAAATTCTTACTCGCTATACAACAGTGCAGTAATGTTCGGGCAAAGGATTGTAATACCTAATGTGTTCCAGAAACGAATAATGAAGTATTTTCATAGCAGACATCATGGTATTTTAAGAACAAAATCCTTAAATTTTACTTAAAACAGTTCTTACTCGGATTGTAATAACAATGTGTTCCAGAAACGAATAATGAAGTATTTTCATAGCAAATCATGGATTTTAAGAACAAAAATCCTAAATTTGTTCCAGTGCAGAAACGAAAGGAATGTAATACCTAATTTTCCAGAAACGAATAATGAGCATTTTCACATCACATCATATTTTAAGAACAAAATCCAGACTTAAATTCTTACTCGCTATACAACAGTGCAGTAATGTTCAAGCAAAGGATTGTAATACCTAATGTGTTCCAGAAACGAATAATAATGAAGCATTTTCATAGCAGACATCATGGTATTTTAAGAACAAAATCCAGACTTAAATTCTTACTCGCTATACAACAGTGCAGTAATGTTCGGCCAAAGGATTGTAATACCTAATGTGTTCCAGAAACGAATAATGAAGTATTTTCATAGCAGACATCATGGTATTTTAAGAACAAAATCCAGACTTAAATTCTTACTCGCTATACAACAGTGCAGTAATGTTCGGCCAAAGGATTGTAATACCTAATGTGTTCCAGAAACGAATAATGAAGCATTTTCATAGCAGACATCATGGTATTTTAAGAACAAAATCCAGACTTAAATTCTTACTAATGTTCGCTTGTACAACAGTCCAGAAACAATAATGTAATGTTGGTATTTTAAGAACAAAATCCAGATTGCTATACAACAGTGCAGTAATGTTCGGTTCCAGAAACGAATAATGAAGCATTTTCATAGCAGACATCATGGTATTTTAAGAACAAAATCCAGACTTAAATTCTTACTCGCTATACAACAGTGCAGTAATGTTCGGGCAAAGGATTGTAATACCTAATGTGTTCCAGAAACGAATAATGAAGTATTTTCATAGCAGACATCATGGTATTTTAAGAACAAAATCCAGACTTAAATTCTTACTCGCTATACAACAGTGCAGTAATGTTCGGGCAAAGGATTGTAATACCTAATGTGTTCCAGAAACGAATAATGAAGCATTTTCATAGCAGACATCATGGTATTTTAAGAACAAAATCAGACTTAAATTCTTACTCGCTATACAACAGTGCAGTAATGTTCAAAGGATTGTAATACCTAATGTGTTCCAGAAACGAATAATGAAGCATTTTCATAGCAGACATCATGGTATTTTAAGAACAAAAAATCCAGACTTAAATTCTTACTCGCTATACAACAGTGCAGTAATGTTCGGGCAAAGGATTGTAATACCTAATGTGTTCCAGAAACGAATAATGAAGTATTTTCATAGCAGACATCATGGTATTTTAAGAACAAAATCCAGACTTAAATTCTTACTCGCTATACAACAGTGCAGTAATGTTCGGGCAAAGGATTGTAATACCTAATGTGTTCCAGAAACGAATAATGAAGCATTTTCATAGCAGACATCATGGTATTTTAAGAACAAAATCCAGACTTAAATTTTAAATTCAGTTAATGTTCGCTTGTATACAACAGAAACGAATAATGTTTTTCATAGCAGACATCATGGATTTTAGAACAAAAACCAGACTTAAATTCTTACCTAATGTGTTCCAATGTTACTCGTTCCAGAAACGAATAATGAAGTATTTTCATAGCAGACATCATGGTATTTTAAGAACAAAATCCAGACTTAAATTCTTACTCGCTATACAACAGTGCAGTAATGTTCGGGCAAAGGATTGTAATACCTAATGTGTTCCAGAAACGAATAATGAAGCATTTTCATAGCAGACATCATGGTATTTTAAGAACAAAATCAGACTTAAATTCTTACTCGCTATACAACAGTGCAGTAATGTTCGGGCAAAGGATTGTAATACCTAATGTGTTCCAGAAACGAATAATGAAGTATTTTCATAGCAGACATCATGGTATTTTAAGAACAAAATCCAGACTTAAATTCTTACTCGCTATACAACAGTGCAGTAATGTTCGGCAAAGGATTGTAATACCTAATGTGTTCCAGAAACGAATAATGAAGCATTTTCATAGCAGACATCATGGTATTTTAAGAACAAAATCCAGACTTAAATTCTTACTCGCTATACAACAGTGCAGTAATGTTCGGCCAAAGGATTGTAATACCTAATGTGTTCCAGAAACGAATAATGAAGTATTTTCATAGCAGACATCATGGTATTTTAAGAACAAAATCCAGACTTAAATTCTTACTAATGTTCGCTATAGGATTGTAAACAATGTGTTCAGAAACGAATAATGTTTTTCATAGCAGGTATTTTAAGAACAAAATCCAGACAAAGGATTGTAATACCTAATGTGTTCCAGAAACGAATAATGAAGTATTTTTTTCATAGCAGACATCATGGTATTTTTAAGAACAAAATCCAGACTTAAATTCTTACTCGCTATACAACAGTGCAGTAATGTTCGGGCAAAGGGATTGTAATACCTAATGTGTTCCAGAAACGAATAATGAAGCATTTTCATAGCAGACATCATGGTATTTTAAGAACAAAATCCAGACTTAAATTCTTACGAATAATGTAGCATTTTCATAGCAGACATCATGGTACAAAATCAGACTGCAGTAATGTTCGGGCAAAGGATTGTAATACCTAATGTGTTCCAGAAACGAATAATGAAGCATTTTCATAGCAGACATCATGGTATTTTTTAGAACAAAATCATGGTATTTTGTAAGAAAACGAAAATGAAGCCAGAGACTTAAAACAAAATCCAGACTTAAATTCTTACTCGCTATACAACAGTGCAGTAATGTTCGGGCAAAGGATTGTAATACCTAATGTGTTCCAGAAACGAATAATGAAGCATTTTCATAGCAGACATCATGGTATTTTAAGAACAAAATCCAGACTTAAATTCTTACTCGCTATACAACAGTGCAGTAATGTTCGGGCAAAGGATTGTAATACCTAATGTGTTCCAGAAACGAATAATGAAGCATTTTCATAGCAGACATCATGGTATTTTAAGAACAAAAATCCAGACTTAAATTCTTACTCGCTATACAACAGTGCAGTAATGTTCGGCAAAAGGATTGTAATACCTAATGTGTTCCAGAAACGAATAATGAAGCATTTTCATAGCAGACATCATGGTATTTTAAGAACAAAATCCAGACTTAAATTCTTACTCGCTATACAACAGTGCAGTAATGTTCGGCCAAAGGATTGTAATACCTAATGTGTTCCGAATAATGAAGTATTTTCATAGCAGACATCATGGTATTTAAGAACAAAATCCAGACTTAAATTCTTATAGCAGAATGTTCAAAGGATCAATACCTAATGTGTTCCAGAAAAGAATTTTTTTCAAGATCATGGTATTTTTAAGAACAAAATCCAGACTTAAATTCTTACTCGCTATACAACAGTGCAGTAATGTTCGGCCAAAGGATTGTAATACCTAATGTGTTCCAGAAACGAATAATGAAGCATTTTCATAGCAGACATCATGGTATTTTAAGAACAAAATCCAGACTTAAATTCTTACTCGCTATACAACAGTGCAGTAATGTTCAAGCAAAGGATTGTAATACCTAATGTGTTCCAGAAACGAATAATGAAGTATTTTCATAGCAGACATCATGGTATTTTAAGAACAAAATCCAGACTTAAATTCTTACTCGCTATACAACAGTGCAGTAATGTTCGGGCAAAGGATTGTAATACCTAATGTGTTCCAGAAACGAATAATGAAGCATTTTCATAGCAGACATCATGGTATTTTAAGAACAAAATCCAGACTTAAATTCTTACTCGCTATACAACAGTGCAGTAATGTTCGGGCAAAGGATTGTAATACCTAATGTGTTCCAGAAACGAATAATGAAGCATTTTCATAGCAGACATCATGGTATTTTAAGAACAAAATCCAGACTTAAATTCTTACTCGCTATACAACAGTGCAGTAATGTTCGGGCAAAGGATTGTAATACCTAATGTGTTCCAGAAACGAATAATGAAGTATTTTCATAGCAGACATCATGGTATTTTAAGAACAAAATCCAGACTTAAATTCTTACTCGCTATACAACAGTGCAGTAATGTTCGGCCAAAAGGATTGTAATACCTAATGTGTTCCAGAAACGAATAATGAAGCATTTTCATATAGCAGACATTAAGAACAAAATCATGTTCTTACTCATAAGAACAAAATAATGTTCCAGACTTAAATTCTTACTTCCAGCTATACAACAATGCAGTATTTTCATCAGACATCATGGTTTTAAGAACAAAATAACTTAAATTTCCAGAAACGAATAATGAAGCATTTTCATTTTCATAGCAGACATCATGGTATTTTTAAGAACAAAATCCAGACTTAAATTCTTACTCGCTATACAACAGTGCAGTAATGTTCGGGCAAAGGATTGTAATACCTAATGTGTTCCAGAAACGAATAATGAAGTATTTTCATAGCAGACATCATGGTATTTTTAAGAACAAAATCCAGACTTAAATTCTTACTCGCTATAAACAGTGCAGTAATGTTCGGGCAAAGGATTGTAATACCTAATGTGTTCCAGAAACGAATAATGAAGCATTTTCATAGCAGACATCATGGTATTTTAAGAACAAAATCCAGACTTAAATTCTTACTCGCTATACAACAGTGCAGCAAAGGATTGTTACGTGTTCCAGAAACGAAAATGAAGATTTTCATAGTCATGGTACCTCCAGAATGTAATGTTCCAAAGAAACGAAGAAACGAATAATGAAGCATTTTCATAGCAGACATCATGGTATTTTAAGAACAAAATCCAGACTTAAATTCTTACTCGCTATATGTTCAGTGCAGTAATGTTCGGGAAACAAAATGGATTGTAATAAGAACAATGTGTTCCAGAAACGAATAATGAAGCATTTTCATAGCAGACATCATGGTATTTTAAGAACAAAATCCAGACTTAAATTTTACTCGCTATACAACAGTGCAAATGTTCGGCAAAGGATTGTAAACCTAATGTGTTCCAGAAACGAATAATGAAGCATTTTCATAGCAGACATCAGGTATTTTAAGAACAAAATCCAGACTTAAATTTTACTCGCTATACAACAGTGCAGTAATGTTCGGGCAAAGGATTGTAATACCTAATGTGTTCCAGAAACGAATAATGAAGTATTTTCATAGCAGACATCATGGTATTTTAAGAACAAAATCCAGACTTAAATTCTTACTCGCTATACAACAGTGCAGTAAATGTTCGGCCAAAGGATTGTAATACCTAATGTGTTCCAGAAACGAATAATGAAGCATTTTCATAGCAGACATCATGGTATTTTAAGAACAAAATCCAGACTTAAATTCTTACTCGCTATACAACAGTGCAGTAATGTTCGGCCAAAGGATTGTAATACCTAATGTGTTCCAGAAACGAATAATGAAGCATTTTCATAGCAGACATCATGGTATTTTAAGAACAAAAATCAAAATTCTTACTGCTAGACAACAGTGCAAATTTCGGGCAAAAGGATTGTAATACTGTGTTCCAGAAACGAATAATGAAGTATTTTCAAGCAGACATCATGGTATTTTTAAGAACAAAATCCAGACTTAAATGTTACAACAGTGCAGTAATGTTCGGGCAAAGGATTGTAATACCTAATGTGTTCCAGAAACGAATAATGAAGCATTTTCATAGCAGACATCATGGTATTTTAAGAACAAAATCCAGACTTAAATTTTACTCGCTATACAACAGTGCAGTAATGTTCAGGCAAAGGATTGTAATACCTAATGTGTTCCAGAAACGAATAATGAAGCATTTTCATAGCAGACATCATGGTATTTTAAGAACAAAATCCAGACTTAAATTCTTACTCGCTATACAACAGTGCAGTAATGTTCGGGCAAAGGATTGTAATACCTAATGTGTTCCAGAAACGAATAATGAAGTATTTTCATAGCAGACATCATGGTATTTTAAGAACAAAATCCAGACTTAAATTCTTACTCGCTATACAACAGTGCAGTAATGTTCGGGCAAAGGATTGTAATACCTAATGTGTTCCAGAAACGAATAATGAAGCATTTTCATAGCAGACATCATGGTATTTTAAGAACAAAATCCAGACTTAAATTCTTACTCGTAATGTATACAACAGTGCAGTAATGTTCGGGCAAAGGATTGTAATACCTAATGTGTTCCAGAAACGAATAATGTGAAGTTTCATTTTTTCATAGCAGACATCATGGTATTTTTAAGAACAAAATCCAGAAACTTAAATTTTAAGAACAAAATCCAGACTTAAATTCTTACTCGCTATACAACAGTGCAGTAATGTTCGGGCAAAGCAAAGGATTGTAATACCTAATGTGTTCCAGAAACGAATAATGAAGTATTTTCATAGCAGACATCATGGTATTTTTAAGAAAACAAAAATCCAGACTTAAATTCTTACATCGCTATACAACAGTGCAGTAATGTTCAACAGTGCAAAGGATTGTAATACCTAATGTGTTCCAGAAACGAATAATGAAGCATTTTCATAGCAGACATCATGGTATTTTTAAGAACAAAATCCAGACTTAAATTCTTACTCGCTATACAACAGTGCAGTAATGTTCGGGCAAAAGATTGTAATACCTAATGTGTTCCAGAAAACGAATAATGAAGTATTTTCATAGCAGACATCATGGTATTTTAAGAACAAAATCCAGACTTAAATTCTTACTCGCTATACAACAGTACAACAGTGCAGTAATGTTCGGGTGTTCCAAAACGATTAATAATACCTAATGGTATTTTAGAAAAAAATCCAATAATGAAGCATTTTCAACAGTGCAGAATGTTCAAAAGATCATGGTAATGTGTTCCAGAACAATAATATTTTAAGAAGCATTTTCATAGCAGATCATGGTATTTAAGAACAAAATCCAGACTTAAATTCTTACTCGCTATACAACAGTGCAGTAATGTTCGGGCAAAAGGATTGTAATACCTAATGTGTTCCAATAATGAAACGAATAATTTTTAAGAAAAATCCAGACAAATTTTCATACAACAGTTGCAGACATCATGTGTTCCAGAAACGAATATTTTAAGAACAAAATCAAAATCTTAAATTCTTACTCGCTATACAACAGTGCAGTAATGTTCAAGGCAAAAGATTGTAATACCTAATGTGTTCCAGAAACGAAATAATGAATAGCAGACATCATGAACATCATGGTATTTTAAGAAAAAAATGTGTTCACGAATTAAATTCTTACTCGCATATATAACAGTGCAGTAATGTTCGGGCAAAGGATTGTAATACCTAATGTGTTCCAGAAACGAATAATGAAGTATTTTCATAGCAGACATCATGGTATTTTAAGAACAAAATCCAGACTTAAATTCTTACTCGCTATACAACAGTGCAGTAATGTTCGGGCAAAGGATTGTAATACCTAATGTGTTCCAGAAACGAATAATGAAGTATTTTCATAGCAGACATCATGGTATTTTAAGAACAAAATCCAGACTTAAATTCTTACTCGCTATACAACAGTGCAGTAATGTTCGGGCAAAAGGATTGTAATACCTAATGTGTTCCAGAAACGAATAATGAAGCATTTTCATAGCAGACATCATGGTATTTCAAGAACAAAATCAAGACTAAAATTCTTACTCGCTATACAACAGTGCAGTAATGTTCGGGCAAAGGATTGTAATACCTAATGTGTTCCAGAAACGAATAATGAAGCATTTTCATAGCAGACATCATGGTATTTTAAGAACAAAATCCAGACTTAAATTCTTACTCGCTATACAACAGTGCAGTAATGTTCAAAAGGATTGTAATACCTAATGTGTTCCAGAAACGAATAATGAAGCATTTTCATAGCAGACATCATGGTATTTTAAGAACAAAATCCAGACTTAAATTCTTACTCGCTATAACAGTGCAGTAATGTTCGGCAAAAGGATTGTAATACCTAATGTGTTCCAGAAACGAATAATGAACATCATTTTCAAAATAGCAGACATCATGGTTGTATTTTAAGAACAAAATCCAGACTTAAATTCTTACTCGCTATACAACAGTGCAGTAATGTTCAATAAAAGGATTGTAATACCTAATGTGTTCCAGAAACGAATAATGAAGTATTTTCATAGCAGACATCATGGTATTTTAAGAACAAAATCCAGACTTAAATTCTTACTCGCTATACAACAGTGCAGTAATGTTCGGGCAAAGGATTGTAATACCTAATGTGTTCCAGAAACGAATAATGTAGCATTTTCATAAGACATCATGGTATTTTAAGAACAAAATCAGACTTAAATTCTTACTCACTATACAACAGTGCAGTAAAATGTTCAATCATGATTGTAATACCTTGTGTTCCAGAAACGAATAATGAAGCATTTACATAAACAGACATCATAAGAACAAAATCCAGACTTAAATTCTTACTCGCTATACAACAGTGCAGTAATGTTCAAAGGATTGTAATACCTAATGTGTTCCAGAAACGAATAATGAAGTATTTTCATAGCAGACATCATGGTATTTTAAGAACAAAATCCAGACTTAAATTCTTACTCGCTATACAACAGTGCAGTAATGTTCGGGCAAAATGAAGGATTGTAATACCTAATGTGTTCCAGAAACGAATAATGAAGTATTTTCATAGCAGACATCATGGTATTTTAAGAACAAAATCCAGACTTAAATTCTTACTCGCTATACAACAGTGCAGTAATGTTCGGGCAAAGGATTGTAATACCTAATGTGTTCCAGAAACGAATAATGAAGCATTTTCATAGCAGACATCATGGTATTTTAAGAACAAAATCCAGACTTAAATTCTTACTCGCTATACAACAGTGCAGTAATGTTCGGGCAAAGGATTGTAATACCTAATGTGTTCCAGAAACGAATAATGAAGCATTTTCATAGCAGACATCATGGTATTTTAAGAACAAAATCCAGACTTAAATTTTACCGCTATACAACAGTGCAGTAATACAACAAAGGATTGTAATAATGTTCCAGAACGAAAATGGATTTTCATAGCAGACATCATGGTATTTTAAGAACAAAATAGACTGTGTTCCATACAACAGTGCAGTAATAATGTTCGGGCAAAGAATAATGAGAAACGAATAATATTTTTCATAGCAGACATCATGGTATTTTAAGAACAAAATCCAGACTTAAATTCTTACTCGCTATACAACAGTGCAGTAATGTTCAGGCAAAGGATTGTAATACCTAATGTGTTCCAGAAACGAATAATGAAGCATTTTCATAGCAGACATCATGGTATTTTAAGAACAAAATCCAGACTTAAATTCTTACTCGCTATACAACAGTGCAGTAATGTTCGGGCAAAATGGATTGTAATACCTAATGTGTTCCAGAAACGAATAATGTGTTCCAAAACGAATATTTTTCATAGCAGACATCATGGTATTTTAAGAACAAAATCCAGACTTAAATTCTTACTCGCGCTATACAACAGTGCAGTAATGTTCGGGCAAAGGATTGTAATACCTAATGTTTCCAGAAACGAATAATGAAGCATTTTCATAGCAGACATCATGGTATTTTAAGAACAAAATCCAGACTTAAATTCTTACTCGCTATACAACAGTGCAGTAATGTTCGGGCAAAGGATTGTAATACCTAATGTGTTCCAGAAACGAATAATGAAGTATTTTCATAGACATCATGACATCATGGTATTTTAAGAACAAAATCCAGACTTAAATTCTTACTCGCTATACAACAGTGCAGTAATGTTCGGGCAAAGGATTGTAAATACCTAATGTGTTCCAAAAAACGAATAATGAAGCATTTTCATAGCAGACATCATGGTATTTTAAGAACAAAATCCAGACTTAAATTCTTACTCGCTATACAACAGTGCAGTAATGTTCGGGCAAAGGATTGTAATACCTAATGTGTTCCAGAAACGAATAATGAAGTATTTTCATAGCAGACATCATGGTATTTTAAGAACAAAATCCAGACTTAAATTCTTACTCAACTATACAACAGTGCAGTAATGTTCAGGCAAAGGATTGTAATACCTAATGTGTTCCAGAAACGAATAATGAAGTATTTTCATAGCAGACATCATGGTATTTTAAGAACAAAATCCAGACTTAAATTCTTACTCGCTATACAACAGTGCAGTAATGTTCGGGCAAAGGATTGTAATACCTAATGTGTTCCAGAAACGAATAATGAAGCATTTTCATAGCAGACATCATGGTATTTTAAGAACAAAATCCAGACTTAAATTCTTACTCTATATATACAACAGTGCAGTAATGTTCGAATAATGAAATATTTTCCAAAATCATGGATTTTAAGAACAAAATACCTAAACAATGTTCCAAAGAAACGAATAATGAAGCATTTTCATAGCAGACATCATGGTATTTTAAGAACAAAATCCAGACTTAAATTCTTACTCGCTATACAACAGTGCAGTAATGTTCGGGCAAAGGATTGTAATACCTAATGTGTTCCAGAAACGAATAATGAAGTATTTTCATAGCAGACATCATGGTATTTTAAAGAACAAAAATCCAGACTTAAATTCTTACTCGCTATACAACAGTGCAGTAATGTTCGGGCAAAGGATTGTAATACCTAATGTGTTCCAGAAACGAATAATGAAGCATTTTCATAGCAGACATCATGGTATTTTAAGAACAAAATCCAGACTTAAATTCTTACTCGCTATACAACAGTGCAGTAATGTTCCAGAAAGGATTGTAATACCTAATGTGTTCCAGAAACGAATAATGAAGTATTTTCATAGCACATCATTGTAAAGCATTTTCCAGAACAAAATCCAGACTTAAATTCTTACTCGTATAACAACAGTGCAGTAATGTTCGGGCAAAGGATTGTAATACCTAATGTGTTTCCAGAACGAATAATGAAGCATTTTCATAGCAGACATCATGGTATTTTAAGAACAAAATCCAGACTTAAATTCTTACTCGCTATACAACAGTGCAGTAATGTTCGGGCAAAGGATTGTAATACCTAATGTGTTCCAGAAACGAATAATGAAGTATTTTCATAGCAGACATCATGGTATTTTAAGAACAAAATCCAGACTTAAAATTCTTAAATACAACAGTTAATGTTCGTTTAATAAACAAAGGATTGTACAACAATGTGTTCCAGAAACGAATAATGAAGTTTTTCAGGCAAATCATTTTTTAAGAACAAAATCCTAAAATTCTTCCAGAAACAGTGCAGTGTTCGGTTGAATGTGTTCCAGAAATAATTTTCATAGCAGACATGTTCAAAATCCAGCCAAAGGAAGTAATGTTCGGGCAAAAAGGATTTAATACCTAATGTGTTCCAGAAACGAATAATGAAGCATTTTCATTCATGGTATTTTTAGAACAAAATCCAGACTTAAATTCTTACTCGCTATACAACAGTGCAGTAATGTTCGGGGCAAAGGATTGTAATACCTAATGTGTTCCAGAAACGAATAATGAAGTATTTTCATAGCAGACATCATGGTATTTTAAGAACAAAATCCAGACTTAAATTCTTACTCGCTATACAACAGTGCAGTAATGTTCGGGCAAAAAGGATTGTAATACCTAATGTGTTCCAGAAACGAATAATGAAGCATTTTCATAGCAGACATCATGGTATTTTAAGAACAAAATCCAGACTTAAATTCTTACTCGCTATACAACAGTGCAGTAATGTTCGGGCAAAGGATTGTAATACCTAATGTGTTTCGAAACGAATAATGAAGTATTTTCATAGCAGACATCATGGTATTTTAAGAACAAAATCCAGACTTAAATTCTTACTCGCTATACAACAGTGCAGTAATGTTCGGGCAAAGGATTGTAATACCTAATGTGTTCCAGAAACGAATAATGAAGTATTTTCATAGCAGACATCATGGTATTTTAAGAACAAAATCCAGACTTAAATTCTTACTCGCTATACAACAGTGCAGTAATGTTCGGGCAAAGGATTGTAATACCTAATGTGTTCCAGAAACGAATAATGAAGCATTTTCATAGCAGACATCATGGTATTTTAAGAACAAAATCCAGACTTAAATTCTTACTCGCTATACAACAGTGCAGTAATGTTCAGGCAAAGGATTGTAATACCTAATGTGTTCCAGAAACGAATAATGAAGTATTTTCATAGCAGACATCATGGTATTTTAAGAACAAAATCAACTTAAATTCTTACATACAACAGTGCAGTAATGTTCGGGCAAAAGGATTGTAATACCTAATGTGTTCCAGAAACGAATAATGAAGCATTTTCATAGCAGACATCATGGTATTTTAAGAACAAAATCCAGACTTAAATTCTTACTATACTATACAACAGTGCAGTAATGTTCAGGCAAATGGTTTGTAATACCTAATGTGTTCCAGAAACGAATAATGAAGCATTTTCATAGCAGACATCATGGTATTTTAAGAACAAAATCCAGACTTAAATTCTTACTCGCTATACAACAGTGCAGTAATGTTCAGGCAAAGATTGTAATACCTAATGTGTTCCAGAAACGAATAATGAAGTATTTTTCATAGCAGACATCATGGTATTTTAAGAACAAAAATCAGACTTAAATTCTTACTCCTTTATACAACAGTGCAGTAATGTTCCAAAGGATTGTAATACCTAATGGTTCAAGAAACGGCTTAATACCTAATGTGTTCCAGAAACGAATAATTTTTTCATAGCAGACATCATGGTATTTTTAACAAAAATCAAAAATTCTTACTCGACAACAGTTAAATTGTAATACCTAATGTGTTCCAGAAACGAATAATGAAGTATTTTCATAGTGCATCATGGTATTTTAATGACTTCTTACTCGCTATACAACAGTGCAGTAATGTTCGCCAAAGGATTGTAATACCTAATGTGTTCCAGAAACGAATAATGAAGCATTTTCATAGCAGACATCATGGTATTTTAAGAACAAAATCCAGACTTAAATTCTTACTCGCTATACAACAGTGCAGTAATGTTCGGGCAAAGGATTGTAATACCTAATGTGTTCCAGAAACGAATAATGAAGCATTTTCATAGCAGACATCATGGTATTTTAAGAACAAAATCCAGACTTAAATTCTTACTCGCTATACAACAGTGCAGTAATGTTCGGGCAAAGGATTGTAATACCTAATGTGTTCCAGAAACGAATAATGAAGTATTTTCATAGCAGACATCATGGTATTTTAAGAACAAAATCCAGACTTAAATTCTTACTCGCTATACAACAGTGCAGTAATGTTCGGGCAAAGGATTGTAATACCTAATGTGTTCAGAAACGAATAATGAAGTATTTTCATAGCAGACATCATGGTATTTTAAGAACAAAATCCAGACTTAAATTCTTACTCGCTATACAACAGTGCAGTAATGTTCGGGCAAAGGATTGTAATACCTAATGTGTTTTCCAGAAACGAATAATGAAGTATTTTCATAGCAGACATCATGGTATTTTAAGAACAAAATCCAGACTTAAATTCTTATTTTAAGAACAAAATCGCTTAAAATTCTACAACAGTGCAGTAATGTTCGGGCAAAGGATTGTAATACCTAATGTGTTCCAGAAACGAATAATGAAGCATTTTCATAGACATCATGGTACATCATGGTAATTTTAAGAACAAAATCCAAAGGATTGTAAATAATCTTAGAAACGAATAATGAAGTATTTTCATAGCAACATCATGTATTTTAAGAACAAAATCCAGACTTAAATTCTTATGTTACAACAGTGCAGTAATGTTCGGCAAAGGATTGTAATACCTAATGTGTTCCAGAAACGAATAATGAAGTATTTTCATAGCAGACATCATGGTTTTTTAAGAACAAAATCCAGACTTAAATTCTTACTCGCTATACAACAGTGCAGTAATGTTCGGGCAAAGGATTGTAATACCTAATGTGTTCCAGAAACGAATAATGAAGTATTTTCATAGCAGACATCATGGTATTTTTCCAGAACAAAATCCAGACTTAAATTCTTACTCGCTATACAACAGTGCAGTAATGTTCGGCCAAAGGTTGTACCTAATAATGTGTTCCAGAAACGAATAATGAAGTATTTTCATAGCAGACATCATGGTATTTAAGAACAAAATCAGACTTAAATTCTTACTCGCTATACAACAGTGCAGTAATGTTCGGGCCAAAGGATTGTAATACCTAATGTGTTCCAGAAACGAATAATGAAGTATTTTCATAGCAGACATCATGGTATTTTAAGAACAAAATCAGACTTAAATTCTTACTCGCTATACAACAGTGCAGTAATGTTCAGGCAAAGGATTGTAATACCTAATGTGTTCCAGAAACGAATAATGAAGTGTTTTTCATAGCAGACATCATGGTATTTTAAGAACAAAATCCAGACTTAAATTCTTACTCGCTATACAACAGTGCAGTAATGTTCACAACAGATTGTAATAATGTTCGGAAACGAATAATGAAGCATTTTCAAAGCATTTAAGAACAAAATCCAGACAATACCTAAATTCTTACTCCAGCCAATAAACGAACAAAATCATTTTTCAGAACAAACATCATGGTATTTAAAACAAAATCCATTGTTCAGGCAGTAATCTGTCGGCAAAATATAATGTTTCCAGAAACGAATAATGAAGTTTTCATGTATTTTTAAGAACAAAATCCAGACTTAAATTCTTACTCGCTATACAACAGTGCAGTAATGTTCGGGCAAAGGATTGTAATACCTAATGTGTTCCCAGAAACGAATAATGAAGTATTTTCTAGCATCATGGTATTTTAAGAACAAAATCCAGACTTAAATTCTTACTCGCTATACAACAGTGCAGTAATGTTCGGGCAAAAGATTGTAATACCTAATGTGTTCCAGAAACGAATAATGAAGTATTTTCATAGCAGACATCATGGTATTTTTAAGAACAAAATCCAGACTTAAATTCTTACTCGCTATACAACAATGCAGTAATGTTCGGGCAAAAGGATTGTAATACCTAATGTGTTCCAGAAACGAATAATGAAGTATTTTCATAGCAGACATCATGGTATTTTAAGAACAAAATCCAGACTTAAATTCTTACTCGCTATACAACAGTGCAGTAATGTTCGACCAAAGGATTGTAATACCTAATGTGTTCCAGAAACGAATAATGAAGTATTTTCATAGCAGACATCATGGTATTTTTTTAGAACAAAATCCAGACTTAAATTCTTACTCGCTATACAACAGTAATGTTCAGGCAATGCATTAATGTTCGGGATTGTAATACCTAATGTGTTCCAGAAACGAATAATGAAGCATTTTCATAGCAGACATCATCATGGTATTTTAAGAACAAAATCCAGACTTAAATTCTTACTCGCTATACAACAGTGCAGTAATGTTCGGGCAAAGGATTGTAATACCTAATGTGTTCCAGAAACGAATAATGAAGTATTTTCATAGCAGACATCATGGTATTTTTAAGAACAAAATCCAGACTTAAATTCTTACTCGCTATACAACAGTGCAGTAATGTTCGGGCAAAAGGATTGTAATACCTAATGTGTTCCAGAAACGAATAATGAAGTTTTCCAGACATCATGGTATTTTAAGAACAAAATCCAGACTTTTCTTACTCGCTATACAACAGTGCAGTAATGTTCAGGATTGTATCCTAATGTGTTCCAGAAACGAATAATTTTTCATAGCAGACAAAATTTTTTAAGAACAAAATCCAGACTTAAATTCTTACTCGCTATACAACAGTGCAGTAATGTTCAGGCAAAAGGATTGTAATACCTAATGTGTTCCAGAAACGAATAATGAAGTATTTTCATAGCAGACATCATGGTATTTTTAAGAACAAAATCCAGACTTAAATTCTTACTCGCTATACAACAGTGCAGTAATGTTCGGGCAAAAGGATTGTAATACCTAATGTGTTCCAGAAACGAATAATGAAGCATTTTCATAGCAGACATCATGGTATTTTAAGAACAAAATCAGACTTAAATTCTTACTCGCTATACAACAGTGCAGTAATGTTCAGGCAAAGGATTGTAATACCTAATGTGTTCCAAGAAACGAATAATGAAGCATTTTCATAGCAGACATCATGGTATTTTAAGAACAAAATCCAGACTTAAATTCTTACTCGCTATACAACAGTGCAGTAATGTTCGGGCAAAGGATTGTAATACCTAATGTGTTCCAGAAACGAATAATGAAGTATTTTCATAGCAGACATCATGGTATTTAAGAACAAAATCCAGACTTAAATTCTTACTCGCTATACAACAGTGCAGTAATGTTCGGGCAAAAACAGAATAATGTAAAGGATTGTAATACCTTCATACCTACATCATGTTTTTTAGAACAAAATCGAACTAATTCTTACTCAAACAGTGCAGTAATGTTCGGGCAAAGGATTTAATACCTAATAATGTTCCAGAAACAATAATGGTATTTTCATAGAACATCATGGTATTTTAAGAACAAAATCAGACTTAAATTCTTACTCGCTATACAACAGTGCAGTAATGTTCGGGCAAAGGATTGTAATACCTAATGTGTTCCAGAAACGAATAATGAAGTATTTTCATAGCAGACATCATGGTATTTTAAGAACAAAATCCAGACTTAAATTCTTACTCGCTATACAACAGTGCAGTAATGTTCGGGCAAAGGATTGTAATACCTAATGTGTTCCAGAAACGAATAATGAAGCATTTTCATAGCAGACATCATGGTATTTTAAGAACAAAATCCAGACTTAAATTCTTACTCGCTATACAACAGTGCAGTAATGTTCAGGCAAAGGATTGTAATACCTAATGTGTTCCAGAAACGAATAATGAAGTATTTTCATAGCAGACATCATGGTATTTTAAGAACAAAATCCAGACTTAAATTCTTACTCGCTATACAACAGTGCAGTAATGTTCGGGCAAAGGATTGTAATACCTAATGTGTTCAGAAACGAATAATGAAGTATTTTCATAACAAAATCCAGACATCATGGTATTTTAAGAACAAAACCAGACTTAAATTCTTACTCGCTATACAATAATGCAGTAATGTTTTGAGAACAAAGGATTGTAATACCTAATGTGTTCCAGAAACGAATAATGAAGTATTTTCATAGCAGACATCATGGTATTTTAAGAACAAAATCCAGACTTAAATTCTTACTCGCTAATACAACAATGTGCAGTAATGTTCATAAATCATTTGTAAAAAATCCTAATTCTTACTGTTACAACAGAAACGAATAATAAAGAAACGAATTTTCATAGCAGACATCATGGTATTTTAAGAACAAAATCAGACTTAAATTCTTACTCGCTATACAACAGTGCAGTAATGTTCAGGCAAAGGATTGTAATACCTAATGTGTTCCAGAAACGAATAATGAAGTATTTTCATAGCAGACATCATGGTATTTTAAGAACAAATCAGACTTAAATTCTTACTCGCTATACAACAGTGCAGTAATGTTCGGGCAAAGGATTGTAATACCTAATGTGTTCCAGAAACGAATAATGAAGTATTTTCATAGCAGACATCATGGTATTTTAAGAACAAAATCCAGACTTAAATTCTTACTCGCTATACAACAATTGCAGTAATGTTCGGGCAAAGGATTGTAATACCTAATGTGTTCCAGAAACGAATAATGAAGCATTTTCATAGCAGACATCATGGTATTTTAAGAACAAAATCCAGACTTAAATTCTTACTCGCTATACAACAGTGCAGTAATGTTCGGGCAAAGGATTGTAATACCTAATGTGTTCCAGAAACGAATAATGAAGCATTTTCATAGCAGACATCATGGTATTTTAAGAACAAAATCCAGACTTAAATTCTTACTCGCTATACAACAGTGCAGTAATGTTCGGGCAAAGGATTGTAATACCTAATGTGTTCCAGAAACGAATAATGAAGCATTTTCATAGCAGACATCATAGTATTTAAGAACAAAATCCAGACTTAAATTCTTACTCGCTATATAACAGTGCAGTAAATGTTCGGGCAAAGGATTGTATTACCTAATGTGTTCCAGAAACGAATAATGAAGCATTTTCATAGCAGACATCATGGTATTTTTAAGAAAAATCAAAAATTCTTACTCCTTTACTTAAATTCTTGTAATACTCAGAAACGAATAATGTAGCATTTTTCAACAGTGCAGTAATGTTAAATTCTTACTCGCTATACAACAGTGAATTTCAGTTGTATTACCTAATGTGTTCCAGAAACGAATAATGAAGCATTTTCATAGCAGACATCATGGTATTTTAAGAACAAAATCCAGACTTAAATTCTTACCTCGCTATACAACAGTGCAGTAATGTTCAGCCAAAGGATTGTAATACCTAATGTTCCAGTGAAACGAATAATGAAGTATTTTCAATAGCAGACATCATGGTATGTTTTAAGAACAAAATCAGACTTAAATTCTTACTCGCTATATGCAGTAATGTTTGGGCAAAGGATTGTAATACCTAATGTGTTCCAGAAACGAATAATGAAGCATTTTCATAGCAGACATCATGGTATTTTAAGAACAAAATCCAGACTTAAATTCTTACTCCTTTATATAAACAGTGCAGTAATGTTCGGGCAAAGGATTGTAATACCTAATGTGTTCCAGAAACGAATAATGAAGCATTTTCATAGCAGACATCATGGTATTTTAAGAACAAAATCCAGACTTAAATTCTTACTCGCTATACAACAGTGCAGTAATGTTCGGGCAAAGGATTGTAATACCTAATGTGTTCCAGAAACGAATAATGAAGCATTTTCATAGCAGACATCATGGTATTTTAAGAACAAAATCCAGACTTAAATTCTTACTCGCTATACAACAGTGCAGTAATGTTCGGGCAAAGGATTGTAATACCTAATGTGTTCCAGAAACGAATAATGAAGTATTTTCATAGCAGACATCATGGTATTTTAAGAACAAAATCCAGACTTAAATTCTTACTCGCTATACAACAGTGCAGTAATGTTCAGCCAAAGGATTGTAATACCTAATGTGTTCCAGAAACGAATAATGTAGCATTTTCATAGCAGACATCATGGTATTTTAAGAACAAAATCCAGACTTAAATTCTTACTGCCATACAACAGCTATACAACAGTGCAGTAATGTTCGGGAACAAAAGGATTGTAATACCTAATGTGTTCCAGAAACGAATAATGAAGTATTTTCATAGCAGACATCATGGTATTTTAAGAACAAAATCCAGACTTAAATTCTTACTCGCTATACAACAGTGCAGTAATGTTCGGCCAAAGGATTGTAATACCTAATGTGTTCCAGAAACGAATAATGAAGTATTTTCATAGCAGACATCATGGTATTTTAAGAACAAAAATAGACTTAAATTCTTACTCGCTATACAACAGTGCAGTAATGTTCAGGCAAAGGATTGTAATACCTAATGTGTTCCAGAAACGAATAATGAAGTATTTTCATAGCAGACATCATGGTATTTTAAGAACAAAATCACGACTTAAATTCTTACTCGCTATACAACAGTGCAGTAATGTTCAAATAAAGGATTGTAATACCTAATGTGTTCCAGAAACGAATAATGAAGAATTTTCATAGCAGACATCATGGTATTTTAAGAACAAAATCACGACTTAAATTCTTACTCGCTATATAACAGTGCAGTAATGTTCGGGCAAATGATTGTAATAACTAGTGTGTTCCAAAAACGAATAATGAAGCATTTTCATAGTAGACATCATGGTATTTTAAGAACAAAATCCAGACTTAAATTCTTACTCGCTATACAACAGTGCAGTAATGTTCGGGCAAAGATTGTAATACCTAATGTGTTCCAGAAACGAATAATGAAGCATTTTCATAGCAGACATCATGGTATTTTAAGAACAAAATCCAGACTTAAATTCTTACTCACTATACAAGAGTGCAGTAATGTTCGGCCAAAGGATTGTAATACCTAATGTGTTCCAGAAACGAATAATGAAGTATTTTCATAGCAGACATCATGGTATTTTAAGAACAAAATCAGACTTAAATTCTTACTCGCTATACAACAGTGCAGTAATGTTCAGGCAAAGGATTGTAATACCTAATGTGTTCCAGAAACGAATAATGAAGTATTTTCATAGCAGACATCATGGTATTTAAGAACAAAATCCAGACTTAAATTCTTACTCGCTATACAACAGTGCAGTAATGTTCAGGCAAAGGATTGTAATACCTAATGTGTTCCAGAAACGAATAATGAAGTATTTTCATAGCAGACATCATGGTATTTTAAGAACAAAATCCAGACTTAAATTCTTACTCAGCTTCCAGAATCAACGAATAATATATACAACAAAAATGTGCAGTAATGTTCAAAGGATTGTAATACCTAATGTGTTCCAGAAACGAATAATGAAGTATTTTCATAGCAGACATCATGGTATTTTAAGAACAAAATCAGACTTAAATTCTTACTCGCTATACAACAGTGCAGTAATGTTCGGGCAAAAAGTTGTAATACCTAATGTGTTCCAGAAACGAATAATGAAGTATTTTCATAGCAGACATCATGGTATTTTAAGAACAAAATCCAGACTTAAATTCTTACTCGCTATACAACAGTGCAGTAATGTTCGGGCAAAGGATTGTAATACCTAATGTGTTCCAGAAAATAATAATGAAGTCATGGTTTTTAAGAACAAAATCCAGACAAATTCTTACTCGACATCATTCGGGCAAGGATTGTAATTTTAAGAAACAAATTTTCATAGCAGACATCATGGTATTTTAAGAACTCCAGACTAAATTCTTACTCTAAACAGTGCAGTAATGTTCGGGCAAAGGATTGTAATACCTAATGTTTCCAGAAACGAATAATGAAGCATTTTCATAGCAGACATCATGGTATTTTAAGAACAAAATCGACTTAAATTCTTACTCGCTATACAACAGTGCAGTAATGTTCGGGCAAAGGATTGTAATACCTAATGTGTTCCAGAAACGAATAATGAAGTATTTTCATAGCAGACATCATGGTATTTTAAGAACAAAATCCAGACTTAAATTCTTACTCGCTATACAACAGTGCAGTAATGTTCAGGCAAAGGATTGTAATACCTAATGTGTTCAGAAACGAATAATGAAGCATTTTAATAGCAGACATCATGGTATTTAAGAAAAAATCCAGACTTAAATTCTTACTCGCTATACAAACAGTGCAGTAATGTTCGCAAGAAGATTGTAATACCTAATGTGTTCCAGAAACGAATAAATTTTCAGCAGACATCATCAGATTTTAAGAACAAAAATCCAGACTTAAATTTTACTCGCTATACAACAGTGCAGTAATGTTCGGGCAAAGGATTGTAATACCTAATGTGTTCCAGAAACGAATAATGAAGCATTTTCATAGCAGACATCATGGTATTTTTAGAACAAAATCCAGACTTAAATTCTTACTCGCTATACAACAGTGCAGTAATGTTCAGGCAAAGGATTATAATACCTAATGTGTTCCAGAAACGAATAATGAAGCATTTTCATAGCAGACATCATGGTATTTTAAGAACAAAATCCAGACTTAAATTCTTACTCGCTATACAACAGTGCAGTAATGTTCGGGCAAAGGATTGTAATACCTAATGTGTTCCAGAAACGAATAATGAAGCATTTTCATAGCAGACATCATGGTATTTTAAGAACAAAATCCAGACTTAAATTCTTACTCGCTATACAACAGTGCAGTAATGTTCAGGCAAAGGATTGTAATACCTAATGTGTTCCAGAAACAAATAATGAAGCATTTTCATAGCAGACATCATGGTATTTTAAGAACAAAATCCAGACTTAAATTCTTACTCGCTATACAAAACCAGTGCAGTAATGTTCAGGCAAAGGATTGTAATACCTAATGTGTTCCAGAAACGAATAATGAAGTATTTTCATAGCAGACATCATGGTATTTTAAGAACAAAATCCAGACTTAAATTCTTACTCGCTATACAACAGTGCAGTAATGTTCGGGCAAAGGATTGTAATACCTAAGAAACGAATAATGAAGTATTTTCATAGCAGACATCATGGTATTTTAAGAACAAAATCAGACTTAAATTCTTACGCTATAAACAGTGCAGTAATGTTCATTGTAATACCTAATGTGTTCCAGAAACGAATAATGAAGCATTTTCATAGCAGACATCAATTTTAAGAACAAAAAGACTTAAATTCTTACTCGCTATACAACAGTGCAGTAATGTTCGGGCAAAGGATTGTAATACCTAATGTGTTCCAGAAACGAATAATGAAGCATTTTCATAGCAGACATCATGGTATTTTAAGAACAAAATCCAGACTTAAATTCTTATACAACAGCAGTAATGTTCAGAAAAGGATTGTAATAACCTAATGTGCAGTAATGTTTTTTCAGCAACATCATGGATTTTAAGAACAAAATCCAACTACCTAATGTGCAGTAATGTTCAAAAGAAACGAATAATGAAGCATTTTCATAGCAGACATCATGGTATTTTTAAGAACAAAATCCAGACTTAAATTCTTACTCGCTATACAACAGTGCAGTAATGTTCAGGCAAAGGATTGTAATACCTAATGTGTTCCAGAAACGAATAATGAAGTATTTTCATAGCAGACATCATGTATTTTAAGAACAAAATCCAGACTAAAATTCTTACTCGCTATACAACAGTGCATAATGTTCAGGCAAAGATTATAATACCTAATGTGTTTCCAGAAACGAATAATGAAGCATTTTCATAGCAGACATCATGGTATTTTAAGAACAAAATCAGACTTAAATTCTTACTCATATATACAACAGTGCAGTAATGTTCGGGCAAAGGATTGTAATACCTAATGTGTTCCAGAAACGAATAATGAAGTATTTTCATAGCAGACATCATGGTATTTTAAGAACAAAATCCAGACTTAAATTCTTACTCGCTATACAACAGTTCGGGCAAGTTGTAATACCTAATGTGTTCCAGAAACGAATAATGTAGCATTTTCTGTTGGAACATCATGGATTTTAAGTACAAAATCACCTTAATGTGTAATCCAGAAACGAATAATGAAGCATTTTCATAGCAGACATCATGGTATTTTAAGAACAAAATCAGACTTAAATTCTTACTCGCTATACAACAGTGCAGTAATGTTCCGGGCAAAGGATTGTAATACCTAATGTGTTCCAGAAACGAATAATGAAGTATTTTCATAGCAGACATCATGGTATTTTAAGAACAAAAATCCAGAAATTCTTACTCGCTATACAACAGTGCAGTAATGTTCGGGCAAAGGATTGTAATACCTAATGTGTTCCAGAAACGAATAATGAAGCATTTTCATAGCAGACATCATGGTATTTTAAGAACAAAATCCAGACTTAAATTCTTACTCGCTATACAACAGTGTAATGTTCCAAAGGATTGTAATACGAATGTGTTCCAAAACGAATAATGAAGTATTTTCATAGCAGACATCATGGTATTTTAAGAACAAAATCCAGACTTAAATTCTTACTCGCTATACAACAGTGCAGTAATGTTCGGGCAAAGGATTGTAATACCTAATGTGTTCCAGAAACGAATAATGAAGTATTTTCATAGCAGACATCATGGTATTTTAAGAACAAAATCCAGACTTAAATTCTTACTCGCTATACAACAGTGCAGTAATGTTCGGGCAAAGGATTGTAATACCTAATGTGTTCCAATAATGAAACGAATAATGAAGACTTAAATTCTTATTTTCATAGCAGACATCATAATGGTATTTTAAGAACAAAATCCAGACTTAAATTCTTACTCGCTATACAACAGTGCAGTAATGTTCAGACAAAGGATTGTAATACCTAATGTGTTCCAGAAACGAATAATGTAGCATTTTCATAGCAGACATCATGGTATTTTAGAACAAAATCAAACTTAAATTCTTACTCGTATACAACAGTGCAGTAATGTTCGGGCAAAGGATTGTAATACCTAATGTGTTCCAGAAACGAATAATGAAGCATTTTCATAGCAGACATCATGGTATTTTTTTAAGAACAAAATCCAGACTTAAATTCTTACTCGCTATACAACAGTGCAGTAATGTTCAGGCAAAGGATTGTAATACCTAATGTGTTCCAGAAACGAATAATGAAGCATTTTCATAGCAGACATCATGGTATTTTAAGAACAAAATCCAGACTTAAATTCTTACTCGCTATACAACAGTGCAGTAATGTTCGGGCAAAGGATTGTAATACCTAATGTGTTCCAGAAACGAATAATGAAGCATTTTCATAGCAGACATCATGGTATTTTAAGAACAAAATCCAGACTTAAATTCTTACTCTTACAACAGTGCAACAGTGCAGTAATGTTCCAGAAAAAGGATTGTAATACCTAATGTGTTCCAGAAACGAATAATGAAGCATTTTCATAGAAACAATAATGACATCATGGTCATGGTATTTTAAGAACAAAATCCAGACTTAAATTCTTACTCGCTATACAACAGTGCAGTAATGTTCGGGCAAAGGATTGTAATACCTAATGTGTTCCAGAAACGAATAATGAAGCATTTTCATAGCAGACATCATGGTATTTTAAGAACAAAATCCAGACTTAAATTCTTACTTCGCTATACAACAGTGCAGTAATGTTTTTCACAAAGGATTGTAATACCTAATGTGTTCCAGAAACGAATAATGAAGCATTTTCATAGCAGACATCATGGTATTTTAAGAACAAAATCCAGACTTAAATTCTTACTCGCTATACAACAGTGCAGTAATGTTCGGGCAAAGGATTGTAATACCTAATGTGTTCCAGAAACGAATAATGAAGCATTTTCATATAGACATCATGGTATTTTAAGAACAAAATCCAGACTTAAATTCTTACTCGCTATACAACAGTGCAGTAATGTTCATCAAAAGGATTGTAATACCTAATGTGTTCCAGAAACGAATAATGAAGCATTTTCATAGCAGACATCATGGTATTTTAAGAACAAAATCCAGACTTAAATTCTTACTCGCTATACAACAGTGCAGTAATGTTCGGGCAAAGGATTGTAATACCTAATGTGTTCCAGAAACGAATAATGAAGCATTTTCATAGCAGACATCATGGTATTTTAAGAACAAAATCAGACTTAAATTCTTACTCGCTATACAACAGTGCAGTAATGTTCCAAAGGATTGTAATACCTAATGTTTCAGAAACGAATAATGTAGCATTTTCTAGCAGACATCATGGTATTTTAAGAACAAAATCCAGACTTAAATTCTTACTCGCTATACAACAGTGCAGTAATGTTCGGGCAAAATGATTGTAATACCTAATGTGTTCCAGAAACGAATAATGAAGCATTTTTCATAGCAGACATCATGGTATTTTTAAGAACAAAATCAGACTTAAATTCTTACTCGCTATACAACAGTGCAGTAATGTTCAACAAAGGATTGTAATACCTAATGTGTTCCAGAAATCGAATAATTTTAAGAAAAATCCAGCATTTTCTCATAGCAGACATCATGGTATTTTAAGAACAAAATCCAGACTTAAATTCTTAAATTCTTACTATACAACAACAGTGCAGTAATGTTCGGCAAAGGATTGTAATACCTAATGTGTTCCAGAAACGAATAATGAAGCATTTTCATAGCAGACATCATGGTATTTTAAGAACAAAATCCAGACTTAAATTCTTACTCGCTATACAACAGTGCAGTAATGTTCGGGCAAAGGATTGTAATACCTAATGTGTTCCAGAAACGAATAATGAAGCATTTTTCATAGCAGACATCATGGTATTTTAAGAACAAAATCCAGACTTAAATTCTTACTCGCTATACAACAGTGCAGTAATGTTCGGGCAAAGGATTGTAATACCTAATGTGTTCCAGAAACGAATAATGAAGCATTTTCATAGCAGACATCATGGTATTTTAAGAACAAAATCAGACTTAAATTCTTACTCCTACAACAGTGCAGTAATGTTCAAAGGATTGGATAATACCTAATGTGTTCCAGAAACGAATAATGTAGCATTTTCACAGACATCATGGTTTTTAAGAACAAAAATCAGACTTAAATTCTTACTCATATACAACAGTGCAGTAATGTTCAGGCAAAGGATTGTAATACCTAATGTGTTCCAGAAACGAATAATGAAGTATTTTCATAGCAGACATCATGGTATTTTAAGAACAAAATCCAGACTTAAATTCTTACTCGCTATACAACAGTGCAGTAATGTTCGGGCAAAGGATTGTAATACCTAATGTGTTCCAGAAACGAATAATGAAGCATTTTCATAGCAGACATCATGGTATTTTAAGAACAAAATCCAGACTTAAATTCTTACTCGCTATACAACAGTGCAGTAATGTTCGGCCAAAGGATTGTAATACCTAATGTGTTCCAGAAACGAATAATGAAGCATTTTCATAGCAGACATCATGGTATTTTAAGAACAAAATCCAGACTTAAATTCTTACTCGCTATACAACAACAGTTTAGTAATGTTCGGGCCAAAGGATTGTAATACCTAATGTGTTCCAGAAACGAATAATGAAGCATTTTCATAGCAGACATCATGGTATTTTAAGAACAAAATCCAGACTTAAATTCTTACTCGCTATACAACAGTGCAGTAATGTTCGGGCAAAGGATTGTAATACCTAATGTGTTCCAGAAACGAATAATGAAGCATTTTCATAGCAGACATCATGGTATTTTAAGAACAAAATCCAGACTTAAATTCTTACTCGCTATACAACAGTGCAGTAATGTTGTAATACCTAATGGTTCCAGAAACGAATAATGAAGCATTTTCACCTAATGTGTTCCAGACTTAAATTCGAATAATGAAATGTTCATTTTCATAATGTGTTCCAGAAACGAATCATAGGACATATTTTAAGAACAAAATCCAGACTTAAATTCTTACTCGCTATACAACAGTGCAGTAATGTTCGGCCAAAGGATTGTAATACCTAATGTGTTCCAGAAACGAATAATGAAGTATTTTCATAGCAGACATCATGGTATTTTAAGAACAAAATCCAGACTTAAATTCTTACTCGCTATACAACAAATTGCAGTAATGTTCAGGCCAAAGGATTGTAATACCTAATGTGTTCCAGAAACGAATAATGAAGCATTTTCATAGCAGACATCATGGTATTTTAAGAACAAAATCCAGACTTAAATTCTTACTCGCTATACAACAGTGCAGTAATGTTTTCATATAGACATCATAGGTATTTTAAGAAATCAAAATCCAGACTCTCATATACAACAGTGCAGTAACAAACAGGCAAAAGATTGTAATACCTAATGTGTTCCAGAAACGAATAATGTAGCATTTTCATAGCCATCAAAACAAAATCCAGACTTAAATTCTTACTCGCTACAACAGTGCATTGTAAAAGGATTGTAATACATGTGTGTTCAAGAAACGATAATGAAGCATTTTCATAGCAACATCATGGTATTTAAGAACAAAATCAGACTTAAATTCTTACTCGCTATACAACATCAGTAATGTTCAGGCAAAGATTGTAATACCTAATTGTTCCAGAAACGAATAATGAAGCATTTTCATAGACATCATGGTATTTTAAGAACAAAATCCAGACTTAAATTCTTACTCGCTATACAACAGTGCAGTAATGTTCGGGCAAAGGATTGTAATACCTAATGTGTTCCAGAAACGAATAATGAAGCATTTTCATAGCAGACATCATGGTATTTTAAGAACAAAATCCAGACTTAAATTCTTACTCGCTATACAACAATTGCAGTAATGTTCAGGCCAAAGGATTATAATACCTAATGTGTTCCAGAAACGAATAATGAAGCATTTTCATAGCAGACATCATGGTATTTTAAGAACAAAATCAGACTTAAATTCTTACTCGCTATACAACAGTGCAGTAATGTTCAATAAAGGATTGTAATACCTAATGTGTTCCAGAAACGAATAATGAAGCATTTTCATAGCAGACATCATGGTATTTTAAGAACAAAATCCAGACTTAAATTCTTACTCTATAACTATAATGTTCCAACAGTGCAGTAATGTTCAGGCAAAACATTGTAATACAATGTGTTCAGTAATGTTCATTACAGCAAAAGGATTTTAAGAACAAAACCTAAATTCTGTTTTTTATACAACAGAAATGAATAATGAATACCTATTTTCCAGAAACGAATAAGACATCATGGTATTTTTTAAGAACAAAATCCAGACTTAAATTCTTACTCGCTATACAACAGTGCAGTAATGTTTCGGGCAAAGGATTGTAATACCTAATGTGTTCCAGAAACGAATAATGAAATATTTTCATAGCAGACATCATGGTATTTAAGAACAAAATCCAGACTTAAATTCTTACTCGCTATACAACAGTAATGTTCGGATATGTTTAGAAAGGATTGTAATACATAATGTTTCCAGAAAAATCGACTAATGAAGCATTTTTACATAGCAGACATCATGGTATTTTAAGAACAAAATCCAGACTTAAATTTAAATTCTTACTCGCTATAAACAGTGCAGTAATGTTCAGCCAAAGGATTGTAATACCTAATGTGTTCCAAAAACGAATAATGAAGCATTTTTCATAACGACATCAATTTTAAGAACAAAATCCAGACTTAAATTCTTATACAACAGTGCAGTAATGTTTCAGCTAAAAGATTGTAATACTAATGTGTTCCAGAAACGAATAATGAAATATTTTCATAGCAGACATCATGGTATTTTAGAACAAAATCCAACTTAAAATTCTTACAACAGTACAACCAGTAGTAATGTTCAGAAACGAATAATGAAAGAATTTCATAGCAGACAATGGTATTTTTAGAAAACGATTAAATTCATACTCATAGCAACAACATCATGAAGTATTTTACCTAATGTGAGAAAAAATCCAGATTTAAATTCTTAAATTCTTACTGCCTACAACAGTGCAGTAATGTTCGGCCAAAAGGATTGTAATACCTAATGTGTTCCAGAAACGAATAATGAAGCATTTTTCACGCAGACATCATGGTATTTTAAGAACAAAATCAGACTTAAATTCTTACTCGCTATACAACAGTGCAGTAATGTTCGGCCAAAGGATTGTAATACCTAATGTGTTCCAGAAACGAATAATGAATCATTTTTCATAGCAGACATCATGGTATTTTTAAGAACAAAATCAGACTTAAATTCTTACTCGCTATATCAACAGTGCAATGTTCGGCCAAAGGATTGTAATACCTAATGTGTTCCAGAAACGAATAATGAAGCATTTTCATAGCAGACATCATGGTATTTAAGAACAAAATCAGACTTAAATTCTTACTCGCTATACAACAGTGCAGTAATGTTCGTGCAAAGGATTGTAATACCTAATGTGTTCTAGAAACGAATAATGAAGAATTTTCATAGGATATCATGGTATTTTAAGAACAAAATCAAGACTTAAATTCTTACTCGCTATACAACAGTGGTGCAATGTAATGTTCCTAATGTGTTCCAAAACAATAATGAAGCATTTTCATAATACATCCTAATTTGAACAAAATCCAGAAAATTTTACGGAACAATGTTCGGGAAGGATTTTCTAATGTTCCAGAAACGAATAATGGTATTTTAAGACACAAAATCAAACTAGACTTAAATTCTTACTCGCTTCTTCCCAACAGTTACAGTAATGTTCGGGCAAAGGATTGTAATACCTAATGTGTTCCAGAAACGAATAATGAAGCATTTTCATAGCAGACATCATGGGTATTTTTAAGAACAAAAATCCAGACTTAAATTCTTACTCGCTATAAATAACAGTGTTCAAAGGATTGTAATGTTCCAGAAACGAATACGAAGTATTTCAAAGACATCATGGATTTTAATAACCTAGACTGTGTTCCATACAACAGATAAATGTAGCATTTTCACCAACAGAAACAATCATGGTATTTTAAAGAACAAAATCAGACTTAAATTCTTACTCGCTATACAACAGTGCAGTAATGTTCGGGCCAAAGATTGTAATATCTAGTGTGTTCCAGAAACGAATAATGTAGCATTTTCATAGCAGACATCATGGTATATTTAAGAACAAAATCAGACTTAAATTCTTACTCGCTATACAAACAGTAATGCAGAAAGTTAAATACAATAATGATTTCCAAGACGTTCAGGAAACGAATAAATTCTTAGCATTTTAATACCATTTATGGTATTTAAGAAACAAAATCCAGCATTTCATAGCAGACATCATGGTATTTAAAGACGAAATAGTAACAACAACATTTTCGAATAGCATAAAGACATCATGGTATTTTAAGAACAAAAATCAGACTTAAATTCTTACTCGCTATACAACAGTTTGAGTAATGTTCAAAGGATTGTAATACCTAATGTTTATAATGTAACGTACCACATCAAAAGAACAAAATGAAGTAAATTCTTCAAAGACCTAATCAAACAGTATTTTTAAGAAATTTTAGACAAAATCCCTTAAATTCTTACTGTTCCAGAAAAGGATTGTAATACCTAATGTGTTCGAGAACGAAAGAATTTTTCATAGCGAGACATCATGGTATTTTAAAACAAAATCAGACTTAAATTCTTACTCGCTATACAACAATGCAGTAATGTTCGGCCAAAGGATTGTAATACCCTAATGTGTTCCAGAAACGAATAATGAAGTATTTTCATAGCAGACATCATGGTATTTTAAGAACAAAATAGCAGACTTAAATTCTTACTCGCTATACAACGAGTTGCAGTAATATTTCGTAAAAGGATTTTAATACCTAATGTGTTCCAAGAAACGAATAATGAAACATTTTCATAGCAGACATCATGGTATTTTAGAACAAAATCCAGACTTAAATTCTTACTCGCTATACAACAATTGCAGTAATGTTCGGGCAAAGTATTATAATACCTAATGTATTCCACAAAATAATGGCATTTTCAGACTTACATCATTCTTTTAAGAACAAATCAGACTTAAATTCTTACTCATTGCAGTAATGTTCAGCCAAAAGGATTGTAATACCTAATGTGTTCCAAGAAACGAATAATCAAAGTATTTTCATAGTAGACATCAACAGGTATTTTTAAGAACAAAATCAGACTTAATTCTTACTCGCTATACAACAGTGCAGTAATGTTCAGCCAAAGTTGTAATACCTAATGTGTTTAGAGAATAATAATGAAACATTTTTCATATGAACATCATGGTATTTTAAAGAACCTTAATGTGCAGTAATGTTCAGGCAAAAAATACCTAATTTTTTCCAGAAACGAATATTGAAGCATTTTCATAGCAGACATCATGGTATTTTAAGAACAAAATCCAGACAAAATTCTTAATACAACGGTTGCAGTAATATTTCGGCAAGGATTTATAATACCTAATGTGTTCCAACAGATAATGAATATTTTCAACAGTCATAGTATTTTAAGAACAAAATCCAGACTTAATTCTTACTCGTTCAACAATGAAATGTTCAAGGTTGTAATACCCTAATGTGTTCCAGAAACGAATAATGAAATATTTTCATAGCAGACATCATGGTATTTTAAGAACAAAATCAGACTTAAATTCTTACTCGCTATACAACAATTGCAGTAATGTTCGGGCAAAGTTTGCAATACCTAATGTGTTCCAGAAACGAATAATGTAGCATTTTCATCAGCAAAATCCAGACTTATCATGGTATTTTAAAGAACAAAATCCAGACTTAAATTCTTAACATCGCTATACAAAATCAGTTAAATTCAGTAATGTTCGGCAAAAGGATTATAATACCTAATGTGTTCCAGAAACGAATAATGATAGCATTTTTTCACCAGCAACATCATGGTATTTTAAGAACAAAATCCAGACTTAAATTCTTACTCGCTATACAACGAATGCAGTAATGTTCGGCCAAAAGGATTGTAATACCTAATGTGTTCCAGAAACGAATAATGAAGCATTTTCACCTTGAACATCATGGTATTTTAAGAACAAATCGAACAAATTCTTACTCGCTATATATACAACAATTTTGGTAATGTTCGGGCAAAGTTGTAATACCTAATTGTTCCAGAAACGAATAATGAAGCATTTTTCTGTAACATCATATTTTAAGAACAAAATCTTAAATTCTTACTTTCAAAAACGAAATGTTCGGGTAAGCAATACCTAATGTATTCCAGAAACGAATAATGAAGCATTTCACATCATGGTATTTTAAGAACAAAATCCAGACTTAAATTCTTACTCATATACAACAGTGCAGTAATATTTCAGGCAAAAGGATTGTAATACCCTAATGTGTTCCAGAAACGAATAATGTAATATTTTCATACAGACATCATAGTATTTTAAACAAAAATCCAGACTTAAATTCTTACTCGCTATACAACAGTGCAAAAGTAATTTTCCGGCAATAATGGTTTCATAATACCCTAATGTGTTCCAGAACCCAAATTCTTAATAAACAGTGAAATGTTCATTTTCTTGTATTTGCAGACATCATCCTTGGTATTTTAAGAACAAAATCAGACTTAAATTCTATCTAGAAATGTTTTCATGGCCATTGTTCTTTTATCTAGAAATGTTTTCATTGGCCATTATTCTTTTATCTAAAAATATTTTCATAGCCATTGTTCTTTTTCTCTAGAACTGTTTTTTCATGGCCATTGTTCTTTTTATCTAGAAATATTTTCATGGCCATTGTTCTTTTTTATCTAGAAATGTTTTCATAGCAACTGTTCTTTTATCTAGAAATATTTTCATAGCCATTGTACTTTTTATCTAGAAATGTTTTTCGTAGCCACTGTTCTTTTATCTAGGAAATATTTTCATGGCCATTTGTTACTTTTATCTAAAATATTTTTCATAGCCATTGTTCTTTTATCTGAAATGTTTTTCATGGCCATTGTTCTTTTATCTAGAAATATTTTTCATGGCCATTGTTCTTTTTATCTAGAAATATTTTCATGTATTTCTTTTCTTTTTATCTAGAAATATTTTTCATAGGCCATTTGTACTTTTTATCTAGAAATATTTTCATGGCCATTGTTCTTTTATCTAGAAAATGTTTTCATAGCCATTTTTCTTTTCTCTAAAATATTTTTCCATGGCCATTGTTGTTCTTTATCTAAAAATGTTTTCATAGCCATTGTTCTTTTTATCTAGAACTATTTTCATAGCCATTATTCTTTTTATCTAAAGCTTGTTTTCATAGCCATTGTTCTTTTTTATCTAGAAATGTTTTCATAGCAACTGTTCTTTTATCTAGAAATATTTTTCATGGCCATTTATACTTTTATCTAGAAATGTTTTCTGCCCACTGTTCTTTTTATCTAGAAATGTTTTCATGGCCATTGTTCTTTTATCTAAAGAAATATTTTCATGGCCATTGTACTTTTATCTAGAAATATTTTCTGGCCTGATACTTTTATCTAGAAATGTTTTTCATGGCCATTGTTCTTTTATCTAGAAATATTTCATAGCAACTGTTCTTTTATCTAGAAATATTTTTCATGGCCTTGTACTTTTATCTAGAAATATTTTTCATAGCCATTATTCGTTTATCTAGAAATGTTTTCACTTATTACATTGTTCTTTTATCTCGAACTGTTTTTCATGGCCATTTTTATTTTATCTGAAATATTTTTATAGCCATTGTTCTTTTATCCTAAATGTTTTCATAGCAACTATTCTTTTATCTAAAGAAATATTTTTCATAGCCATTATACTTTTATCTAAAGAAATATTTTTCACTGCTTACTATTCTTTTATCTAGAAAATATTTTCATAGCCATTGTTCTTTATCTAGAAATATTTTCATAGCCATTGTACTTTTATCTAGAAATTTTCATGGCCACTTTCATTCTTTTTATCTAGAAATGTTTTCATGGCCATTATTTCATTTATCCTAGAAATGTTTTCATGGCCATTGTTCTTTTATCTAGAAATATTTTTTCATGTTCTTTTATCTAGCCATTGTTCTTTTATCTAGAAATATTTTCATGGCCATTGTTCTTTTTTATCTAGAAATGTTTTTCCTTGGCCATTGTTCTTTCATCTAGAACTGTTTTTCATAGCCATTTTTTTTATCTAGAAATATTTTTCATGCCACTGTTCTTTTATCTAGAACTGTTTTCATGGCATGGCTAGAAATTTTTTCATAGTTGTTCTTTTATCTAGAAATATTTTCATAGCCATTGTTCTTTTTATCTAGAAATGTTTTCATGGCCATTTGTTCTTTTATCTAGAAAATATTTTCATGGCAATTGTTCTTTTATCTAGAAATATTTTCATACCATTGTTCTTTTATCTAGAACTGTTTTCATATTTTCATGGCCATTGTTCTTTTTATCTAGAAAATATTTTTCATGGCCATTGTTCTTTTATCTGAAAATATTTTCATAGCCATTGTTCTTTTTTCTAGAAATATTTTCATGGCCATTGTACTTTTATCTAGAAATATTTTCATTGGCCATTTCTTTTATCTTTTATCTAGAAATATTTTCATGGCTATTGTTCTTTTATCTAGAAATATTTTTCTTTTATCTAGAACTGTTTTCATGGCCATTGTTCTTTTTCTAGAAATATTTCACTGTTCTTTTATGTAAATTTTTTTTTTCATGGCTATCTAAATATTTTTCATGGCCATTGTTCTTTTATCTAGAAATATTTTCATGGCATTGTTCTTTTTATCTAGTTTTTTTCTTTTTTTTATCTAGAAATATTTTCATGGCCATTGTTCTTTTATCTGAAATGTTTTCATGGCCATTGTTCTTTATCTCGAACTGTTTTCAGGCCATTTTTTATTTTATCTAGAAATATTTTTCATGGCCATTGTTCTTATTATTTTCAGAAATATTTTCATAGCCATTGTACTTTTATTCAGAAATGTTTTTCATGGCAACTGTTCTTTTTATCTAGAAATGTTTTTCTGGCCATTGTTCTTTTATCTAGAAATATTTTCATGGCCATTTGTACTTTTCTATCTAGAAATATTTTCATGGCCACTGTTCTTTTATCTACAAAATATTTCATAGCCATTGTTCATTTATCTAGAAATATTTTCATGGCCATTGTACTTTTATCTAGAAATATTTTCATGGCAGCTGTTCTTTTATCTAGAAATATTTTCATAGCCATTTATACTTTTTTATCTGAAAATAATATTTTCATAGCTGTTCTTATCTAGAAATGTTTTCCTTGGCCATTGTTTTATCTAGAACTGTTTTCATGGCCATTGTTCTTTTTATAAAGAAATATTTTCCTTGGCCACTGTTCTTTTTGTCTAGAAATGTTTTTCATAGCAGCTGTTCTTTTATCTAGAAAATGTTTTTCATAGCCATTGTTCTTTTATCTAGAAATATTTTTTTTTTCATGGCCATTGTTCTTTTATCTAGAAATGTTTTCCATTGTTCTTTTATCAAGAAAATTGGCTCTTTTATTCTTTATTCAGAAATGTTTTCATGGCCATTGTTCTTTTATCTAGAAATATTTTCATGGCCATTGTTCTTTTTATCCTAGAAATATTTCTTGGCCATTGTTCTTTTTTCTAGAGAAATTTTTTCATGGCCATTGTTTTTATCTAGAAATATTTTCATGGCCATTCTTTTATCTAAAATATTTTTTTTTCTTCAAATGTTTTTCATGGCTGTTCTTTTTATCTAGAAATATTTTCTTGGCCATTCAGAAATACTTTTTATCTTTATTCAGAACTGTTTTCATAGCCATTGTTCTTTTATCTAGAGAAATATTTTCATAGAATGTTTTCATTGCTCTTTTTATCTAGAAATGTTTTCATGGCCATTGTTCTGTTCTTTTATCTAGGAAATATTTTTATGGCCATTACTAATTCTTTTTATCTAGAATATTTTCATGGCCACTTCTTTATCTAGAAATATTTTCATGGCCATTGTTCTTTTATCTAGAAATTTTTCATGGCAACTGTTCTTTTTATCTAGAAATATTTTTCACTTCAGCCATTTTTCACTTTTTTATTCGAATGTTTTCATGGCCACTGTTCTTTTTATCTAGAAATATTTTCATGGCTATTGTTCTTTTATCTAGAGAAATATTTTTCATGGCCATTGTTTTTTATCTAGAAATATTTTCATAGCCATTGTTCTTTATCTAGAAATATTTTTCATGGCCATTGTTCTTTTTTATCTAATATTTTCATGGCAACTGTTCTTTTTATCTAGAAATATTTTCACTTAGCCGTGTACTTTTATCTAGAAATATTTTTCATGGTCCATTGTTCTTTTATCTAGAAATATTTTCATGGCCATTGCTCTTTTTATCTAGAATATTTTTCATAGCCATTGTTCTTTTATCTAGAAATGTTTTTCATGGCCATTGTTCTTTTTTATCTAGAACTTTATCTAGAACATTTTCATGGCCATTGTTCTTTTCTAGAATCTAGAAATAATTTTATCTAGAAATATTTATGGCAACTGTTCTTTTATCTAGAAATGTTTTTTTCATGGCCATTGTACTTTTATCTAGATTTTTTCTAGCCCATTGTTCTTTTTTATCTAGAAATTCTGATGTGCAGATGTTAGATGCAGATGTTGGATGCAGATGTTAGATACAGATGTTAGATGCAGATGTTAAATGCAGATATTAGATGCAGATGTTAGATGCACAGAACGTGAAATCGGTCTGCCAGGTACGAATATGGGTCAGGATTGTTACATCCACTTCTTTTCTCGCACTTGTCACCTGTGGAAGTCCCTTTCCTTCAAGAAGAATCCATATATACTTCTCCCAACGGTGAGTAAGCAGAGTGAATTTTCTAGCCTTGGTTGGCGACCAGTATAGGAGGACAACAGTGAATTTCAAACAGTAAGTTGCTCTGCTAGGACATGCAACTCGGGTCCGCGCAGTATAGTTCATGTATAAACCATACGTTGACTTTCTTGGCGTTGAAAAATCACAAATGGGCCTGAACAGATGGGGATGCTGGGAAATGAACAGGTGTGCTGTGCTAAAGATGAAAACTCACACTTTTTAAGAGTACGTCGAAACAATTCTGATGATGACGAGGAAATGTAAACATTTCGTCTGATAAGTCTTTCAATGTGTCATTTTTTAAAAAATCGTTTCACCCCCAAGCAAGGCGATAATGCCACTAAGAGTTACATGGAGAAGAATGAGAAGACTTTAGTGGGAGGATTGAAGAAAGGACAAAAAAAAGAACTGGTTTCAAGAAAAGAGAACATGGCGATTGACGTTGCATTTACATTTTTAAACATTGTAGTTATCAGGGAAGCAAAAAATCGGAAGGGACTTCCACAGGTGAGGAGTGCGAAAAAAGAAACTTGTTAGAGTAGAAGTGTTGCGCTTAATAGTAAAACGGTGAGACCTAATTGCCAATCTAGCAGCACGCTTAATTTCACGCACTCAAGGCACCAGGGAGGAAATCTCATCAGAACAATTACCATGAAAATATTTGCAGAAAAGACAAAGAGAAGTCACAGTACGTCTGTGAGAAAGTAACTGGACTCGAGATGACTCTTCAGGATCGATATATAATTTGATATCGATTACACATACTTGTGCAAATCGTTCCTAGTTATGATTATACACGTTAAATCTATATTCTGCAATGAAGCCTATAGAAGCATTAATTTCTGACAATACTGTTTCTCGATTTTCCTATGCATTTAAATGGCAAAATTACTTACAATCCGATAGTATTATATTTAGACACGGATATTAAAATTAATTATCAATGCATTTGCCTTACATGTACATTCGCTTTATATGTACAACTGCCCTAATATTTCTGTAACCGCTTACAATGCTTTCCTTTTGGAAAACATTTATGTCACACCGTGCATTTCTATTAAAACCTCATTAACAATGAATTAACATTACGCATATAATATTACTATTCATTTTCAGGATGCAGAACAACTCAACACCGCCGACTGAGCACCGGGACAACTCAGAACCGGGATAACTCAGCACCAGAAAAACAACTTTTTTTAAATAACCGAATAACAGTAATTTATTAATGATTAAAATTAGTGAATATTTTTACTTTATTAAAAAATAAATTTCTTTACAATTTACTTTATTAAAATAATTAGAAATATATTCACTAATTAAGGTTTTAATCCTTAATAAATTACATTTATTTGGTTATAAAAAAAAAAGTTGTTTTTTGGTGCTGAGTTTACTCGGTCCTGATCACAAGGCGGTGTTTAATCGGCGGTGTTGAGTTGTCCCTTCCCGACCTTTGCATGCATCCTTGGCTACCAACAAAAACTTCTTCCCGATTTGCAATGCATTTTCATCGAAAAAACATTAACATTTTAAAATATTTATATTTTAGAAAACGCGTACTCCGCAATGTTTCAGACTGCGTATTAACATGGGATATTATTCACATATCCATTTTATAAGACTACGTTTCCATGCTGGCTCAAGGCATGTTGGAAGAAAGCGCTTAAAGTTTTTCCAGCAGTAAGTTGCCAATTCTTTTTGCGTTAGACGGGTTTCCAACAAAGGCTATAGAACCTAATCAGTTCTACTGTTTAAACCATAGATGGGGGAGAATAGATGGATTTATAGGACACGTAAGAGAATATAACGAACTCGACTGGAATTCGAAATATTCCTATAATAGCCTTCGTGTGTCAGTGACGCATGCTTTAATTCCTGTCCACAGACAAAACTTTCATCCTGATTTTAAATGCTTGTAAAAGCATTATCAGTGCGTTTAAATATACAATGGCCGTCTTCAGTCAATGACTCTTCCTTTTGTTCTTGGTCATCGACGACCAATTTTTCATCATTTCAACGTATTTTCGTAGTAAAGAAACATTTTCAACGCGTTTAAATTATTCATATTACATTCTGTCAGCGATCATTTCTTTAATTCCTGACCACAAAAAAACCCTTTATTCCGGTTTTTTCTTGTTTCAACATAAAGGTAAACGCAGAAAATTTTAAAACAAAATTTAGGTAAAAAAAGCAGAAGTGAAATGTGTACAATTTTACAATATGTTTCTTTTCTGTCAGAAACATTTAGTTTGTTCGTGCAGAAAATGATTGAAAGGCAACAGGAGGGCACGTGGAGACATTCGGTAGCGAGATGAAAGTTTGTTTATGTATACAGTCGGCCATAAAATAGAACCGTACTTATTGCCTGATTTATTTTTTAACGTTAGATATTTTATGTTTCTACTGGAGAAATCATAAGAGTGAATAAAGGTTTTGATTTATTTCTTTCAATAAACATACGAGTAATACCACTGCTTAGATACACAATTGGAATCATGGTAGAGTAAGGATTAGCGGCTCGAATTGTGTAATCGGAGAGTCGAATCCGAATTTCAGTCGAATCCATTATATTCACTTATATACTAATACCCTTTGGAAAGGAATGAGTGGATCTCTTCTCCCCAGTTATGGGTAAAATAGTAGGAGTTACTGGATTCTATAACAGTTTCAATTACTGTTTGGGAAAGATATGAATCAAGCTCGCCTTCCCCACCCCGTCCCAAGTTATGGGTAAAATAGTAGGGTAGACTGGGTCCTATAGTCTTGTGTGACAACTAGTCTAGGAGAAGGAAACTGACTTCACACCAGCTTGTTGCCTTGTAGGTCGTGCCTCTTTAGGCAAAGGCTACACGAAGGTAACTTCAAAAACAAATCCTTGTAGCATGTCGTCTCTTGGAAAAGACCTGGTACCTCACCTACCTCGAGCCACAAACAGAAAATAATGAACGCCTCGGGCTTAGTACAATGGTTCGAACAAACACACGACTGAGACACGACACGGCCCCGTAGACGTCTTTGTACCACTCAACTTTAGATGACAAAGATATACACAATTACACCATTTCCTTCCTTGGTGAATAGTAATCACGTAGGTCGAACGATATTGCTTGAAATTTTCTCATTAACATTTAACTCATAACTTCGTGTCAGGGTACAGGCATTTATTCAACCTTATATATATATATATATATATATATATATATATATATATATATATATATATATATATATATCGAGAGGCTGTAAGCTATCGTGGCTATTTTTGTCCCTCACTCCAGAATAATGTTTGCTTCTATTTCTGCAAACCCTGGCAAAATTTATGAAATATGCACAATTAAAGGATGTTCACTTTTTTTTATTTTATTTATTATTTTTTATTTTTATGTTTTCTTATCTAGCACTAAATAAACTACTTACAGATAAGGTTCAAAATATTTTTTTTATTTAACAGCTAAGCATTCTTTACATTATTTAAATTGTTCGGACTGTTGTCCACATCTTTACTGGCATATTCACGAATTTTCGGCCGTTGTACGCTTCAGCCTTCTTCAGACAATTGAGATTTCGAACTGACACATGGTTCAGTGGATAAGAGCGTTGGTTAAATCCAATGACTTGACTCAAGGAGTTGTGAGTTGAGTTAAAGGGAGATAACTGAGTCATCCGGACAAGGCATGGCACACGGAACTAGAACAATCTCCCCAAGTGCACGAAATAAAGGGTTCATTCGAAATTCCAGTCACCTGAAGAAGGCCGCAGCGTACAACGGCAATAAAGTATAATTAATGGTATAATGTTTCCTCACCTAAGGAAATTACAGGGTGATTGAAAAGTAACTTCATAATTTCTAAAACAAATGCCGGCAGAAATCAAGATATGCAAATCGGCTTACAATTAAATGCAGATCTCAACAAGCAGAGAAAAAAGAACTGAAATATGACTAAAAAAAAAAAGAGGCAAATAAGAAAAGTAAATTGAAAAAATTGAAAGGATTGTAAAACAAATTCATGAAGACAAATGTGACGTCATGCATCCGATTTTGCCAGTCACTTGTCTAAAACCCGGTGAAAATATAAAAGAAATCGGATGGTTAAAAAAAAAGGAAAACAGACCGTAAAATACACCAAAAGTGGCACTTCGACATGGTGTAATGGTTAACAAGCTTGTCACGCGAGATCAGTTAAGACTGAAACGTGAATTCGATTCTCACTGGGTGATTCATATTTTCGGCATTGTGCCACATCTAAGGTACGCTTAGAAACCATTTGGGCACCTCGACGTGGTGTAAAGGTTAACGAGCTTGTCTTGAGAGATCAGTTACGACTTTTCGTTCGATCCTCACTGTGTGACCCATACTTTCGGCCTTATGCCACATCTACGCTACGCTTAGAAATGTTCTAGTGGAACACAGCTATTCTATAGTTAATAGACTCTCCCACCTATAATAAGTAGTAGTAGTAAGAGTAACAAGTCAGTCCTCAGTGAGTTGGTCAGTCAGTCGATGTGGGACGACCGTTAGTCGGATATTAAAGTATCAGCCACCCCAACTAGAATACTGCGTTATTACCTATTATATCAAGTTCCTAACGTTTTGTACGCCGAACCTATTTTAGGACCGACTTAGTACAAATACAAGCCTCCACTGTGAAACCACTACATAACAGAAAATCAAGTAAAAGACATCAAAGATTCAGAACAGAAAACCCAAAGCAATATATCTTGAAAATAGAAAAGGTGCAACAAATCATGCAAAAAAACAATTGGATAAAAACAGGAGTCAATGTTTGGGACATAACTGTCGAAAATCGGCTGAATAGAAAACAGACGAAAACCTCCACTCACGATGAAAATTAGGTTAAACTCTGACCAAAATCAAACAAATACATAAATTTAAATATCTTCGAAGTGTTCTAACGGAGGACGGAACGTACGACACTGAAATTTTAAGACGCATTGGAGTAGCCAAAGATGCTTTCCAAAAGCTAAGCAGAATATTAAGAGACAGAAAAATGTCATTGGAAAAGAGTACGGAACTGTTACATGATATCTGTCCTCCTGTATGGCAGCGACTACTGGACAATCTCCTCAAAGATGAAGAAGAAACTTGAAGTAACAGAAATGTGGTTCTACAGGAGGATGCTGAGGATACCATGGACGGAACATGCGAGCAACGACGAGGTTTTAGATAAACAATAAGAAAAACTCATACTTAACATCATGAAGAGACAGTTGAAACGTCTAGGGCGCATAATGAGGAAGGATGGCTTGGAAAATCTGATACTCATAAGACAGTTTGAAGGAAAAAGAGACACAGGAAAACAATGCGTAACATACTTGATGTGTTTGAGTAAATGGATAGTAGAACAGGGTTTGAGAGAAATAGATAAAAATAAACTATTGATTTAGAGTTAAAAAGGACAGGAAGATGTGGAGGGGTATAATCGCCTACATTATGAAAGGGCACGACACATAAAGAAGAAGGAGAGATACTTTGTTCAAAATTCACCCCCTAACCCTCTAACTTTTTGGAAACAGAATGGAAACGAAAAGGAACATTATACTTAACATCAGGAAGGGACGGCTGAAATTTCTGGGGCCCAAAATGAGGAAAGAGGGGAACCTTGGAAAATCTGATTGAGGGTCAGTGAAAAACAACACATGACATAATTAATGAGCTTGAGTAAATGGATTGGTGTAATTGTGTGTAGCAGAAATAACAAAAAAAAAAGTTTATTAAGATTTACAAATTATAGGAAATTGTGGAGACCCATTATCACCTCCGTCCCGAGGGGACACGGCACATAAAAGAAGGCCTAAAGAGAAAACAATCATGGCATGTGGATGATTCAATGAATGCGGTATTCAGTGATGAAACGAGAATCTGCATTAGCCATTATTATGATATTCAAACGCGTGAAAAAAAGCAAGTAAATTTACTGAGCCCTTCATGATATAGAGTTGCGTGCCATTTAAAGTACCAAAGGAAATAATAATCATTATCTCAATAATCGATGCATATTGAAGTCCTGGATAATCGTATTATCCCATAAGTAGAAAATCAGGACGATAATACATCTTGTTCTAGATAAAAAAAAAAAAAGAATTAAAACTATTCTTCAGAAGAAGTATATAAAACCAATGATATGGAAGGCTAACAGTCCGGATGTAAATCCAATTGAAAATATATGGTGAAAATTAACAAAATGAAACGGCCAAGAGGATTCTCCATCTTTGCTAGATGGAGAATTCTCTTGGCCGTTTCATTTTGTTAATTTTCACCCTATATCAATTAAGATCAATTAATCACTAATCAGGAAAGTGGGAATGGCTTTGATAAAGAATATCAATATTTTAGATTATTGAAATCCATGCGTGAAGGAATTAAGATAATCATAAAAGCTAGAGAAGGGTATTAATTTTTAAAATTATTAACCTGGCCAGTGAACAGTCCAGATCTAAATCCAACTGAAAATACATGACGAAACTTTATGAAAACAGTGCATGAGAAGACACTATTCCCAAAAGAAGTTCCGTTAATCACTATATGGAAAGGTGATAAAGAATATTACTTTAAATTAGTAAAATCCATTCCTGAAAGAAAAAAGGTTCTCATAAAAGCTGAAGAAGAGGCAACGAAGTATTCATTATTAAAATCTATAGGTTTGGTCAGCGAACAGTCCAGATCAAAATACAACTGAAAATGTATGGTTAAAATTTAAAAAAATAGCGCACGAGAAGACATTATCTACAAAAAGATCTATGAAGCACTATATGGGAAAGATGATAAAGAATATTGCTTTAAATCAGTGAAATCCATGCTTGAAAGAATTAAGGTTGCCATAAAATTTCGGCAAGTGGGAACTAAGTATTAATTTAATAGTCTCTCGATGAATTCCATATTCGTTTGTTATATTAGTTATACCATAATATTTTGTCTTGTACAAAAATTATACCATTAATTTAAATAATATCATCTAAATTATTTATAGTATACTTTATGAAGCGTGAATGTTCTTTTAAGTAAAATAAATGTTGCACTTTTTCATCATCACTATCATCACTATCATCATCATAATCATCATCCTCATCATCTTGACTTTTGTAAACGTAGGGGGTGTCTGAATGTAGAAGCCATATTGAATGTCCTCCACAATGGTCTACCAATGGCAGCCATCAACAATTCTGGTACAGTCATACCTGTCCATTGTTTGACATGGTCCAACCAGTTTTTACTTTGGCGTTCTCTCTTACGTCCACTTTCAACGGCGCTTTGCTTTATGGTCTTGCACAGGCCTTGTAATGTGTCCAACTCACGCCATTTTTCTCCGTTTGACAGTGGTGAAAAGAAGTGCCTAGTGTCCCACAAAACTTTCAACCCTTTACCACAAAAACACATTGATTGCTGCTAAATAAAAAAAAAGAACGAAGGCCACCATCCTCCACGTGTGTCAGTTCTATAAGTTGGAAAGAAAGTTCTGTCGTATTTGCAGTTAGCAAATAAACAAATGCTTGCTTGATCCTAAATGATATATTTAATCAATATTGTTATAAGGCTCGTATAAACTCGTAATTCTGGTAAATAATATTCGAAGGAAAACACTGGAACAAAATATTAGTGAAAGATACTGTTTAATGCAAAAATAACAAATACTGTAGTTACGCCAATTTTTGCCAATCTCCGTTTGACGTTTTCTCATAGCGAATGGAAGAGTCTATATTCAACAGTATAGTGTAGCGAAAGTCGATCGTCTTACGCAATGTCCCACCATTATAGATAGTATAATCCCAACTATTTGAAACATTATGGGCCCTTTGCGGATTTCAATGCAAAGAAGCACTAAATATCATTTCTTCAAAACTAATAAACTGCATTCACTAAAATAAAAAAAAACAAAGTCAAGAGAGTAGGCCAGGTGTGATAAAACTGTCACGAATTAGTTATCATCTTTTTTACTGGTGAGCTTGCTATATGCAATCGTAAGTTCTTTCTCGTTTCTTTTCTTGCACTTCTCGCTTATGGAACTCATTTCTGGTTTTCTGTTTCCCAGACACCTATAATCTTTAAAAGTTTAAATGCAATCACTGTCTCCTGTCTTCCTGAACGTTGTTCTTTTAATGTCCTTTTATTCACTAAAATCTTATTCAAATCCACTCCCAGTAACCCCTTGCATCTTAATAGTATTATCGTCTTGCTTGGGGGGTCAAATGATTGAAAACTACATCCGACAGCACGGCCTCTGATTAGGAGATTGGATGTTTTAAGGTGTGTGAAACCACCTCTTAATTTCCGTTGTTTCCAGGTCTAGCCTGACTCCGGGTGGTAGCACCTGTTATGGACCCAGCTATGGGTTAATAGCGATCCCCAGAACAAAAACAAAACACTATGAAAGAATAAAATACATTTTTCTAGTAAAAATGCCAGCCGTAAATTTTTATATATATATATAAATAAAAATTATCAACAGTACATGTTTAATGTAAAATGACCAACAATACATTTTATCTGGAGGAGAAGGCATACAATTGCGTCCAAAATATATTTAGCTGAAGCCATAAAATTGTGTTCAAAATATTTAGATTTCTGCATTAAATAACTCACAGAGATTTATATGATGCAAAACGAAATCAACCAAACAAACAACATGAAATAACTCTTGCAGGATATTAATCCATATAATATCCTACAATTTCTTAAAGAAGTCAAACTGTATTCAAAAATATAACTTCAACAAAACTACAACATAAAACACACATATCACCGCCTCTAGTAATCATGATCAGGCAAACATGCACAAAAGCTGTGTATCATCTACCATGTATTCAATTGTGAAAGCAGAATAACATATGTCATTTGTATTATTTCAAAGCCCCCAAGTAAATTAAATTTTGGCATTTAATGACCCATAAGGAGTTGATATGCCGCTAAACAAACAAATTAATCAGTTAATTGATTAATAAAATATCTAAAGAATTAATTTTCTCTAGTCTCGATGTTGAGCAATAATTTTCAAGTTAATCACACGGAGGGTTAATACAGTCGTGAGATCGATCCCCACTGAGTGTGGGTTGCACTGATAATTCAGAACTGGCATTTTTTGCTCGACCTATTTTTTTGTGGAAAATGTGCAACTGTTTCAGCCACCAAGCAGGTCAAATTGGTGCTAATATACCAGTTATTCAAAAAAATTAATATCGTCAGATGTAATTTTTTTTTTCATTGGCCCTTCTTTGTGAATAAAGGAAAATTGTTTCCGATTTTCAATGTGACAAGGTCTCTCGAGCTTTGGTTTGATACTTTCTAATGATCTAATTTCGCCAATTTTCAACCCTGTGTAAAAATAGGAAAACATGGCGTTCGCTGAGAATGCGATCATCTAAGTGTCTTACTTGGAGTTACGTCAACAACAGATCATAGATAAATATGATGAGAAGCGACAACATCGACGGGTGTCTATTAATATGTCCATCTTAATCTAACCATTTAATTTATATACATATATCTTTACAAGATGCGATGGATAAATTGTCACCATTTTATATTTTTAATTTCGTGCATGCGCGTTGTTATTTTTTTTTTTTTATTTATCGCCTGCGCAGTATAGGAGAGTCAGTTGGGTACCCTCTGTGAGGAAAAAATCCCCATGACCCCATTCACTCCGGCAGAAATTTGGAAACGGCATGCATTCGCACCGGAAGATCCAGTACGTAGAGTGTTTGGGTGTCAAACTGAAAACAGTGAAGAGCCCTACATCAAGTGCCTTGAGGAGGTAGTGCTACCCTGGGTAAAGAGGATGACTGCTGGAAGATCCTGTGTCTGGCAACAGGACTCTGCACCATTCCACACAAGCAGGAGAACCTAGTCATGGCTGTAAGATAATTTCTACGGCGACATCACCCCTTACAGCTGGCCAGTTAACTTCTCAGATTTGCAACCCCTTTCTTTATTATGTGTGGGGCGCAGTTGAGCGTGGGACCAACAAGACTCCTTATAACACTAAAGATGAACTGAAGACAAGGATTATGGTGGCATTCACCAACTTAAACAAGGAGACCATCCAGAAGATTTGCAAGAGATTCCGAAGTTGTCTGGAGGCCGTGGTTGAAGCCAATGGCGATTTTATTGAATAAAAGTAATCTTTAGTATTTTGAGATATTTTTACGTAATTTTGGTAAATATATCTGTTAAAATAAGATGTCAATATTATTTTCATTTTTCCGTAATTTAGATGCCAATGTATGCATCGCGCCTGTATATGTCACTCTTTTCATATCTATCTATCTATCTATCTATCTATCTATCTATCTATCTATCTAGTTATGCTAAACAATAGTGGAGACATGAACATTTTAAAGAGAAAGGTGAGCTCAATGCTGATTTGTACAGGTTAATAGTAAAGTAATTCCCCATTTTAAAATACAATTTATTTATTAAGAATAATTTTTACAAGAAATGTATATGAGAGGAAAACGTATAGCATGAGGTTTTATTTAAAATTTGATATGGGCACCAGATTTCGCTACCATCTTCTTGAGCCACCCAGGAATCGCGTCAACTGATTTCACCAGAAAGTCTTGTGGTATGGAAGACATAACTTCTTGTATTCCCCACTTAAAGTTCTTCTAAGGTCTTGGATTGTTATAGCAGACTTGCTCCTTTAATTAACCCCAAAGAAAAAAGTCACGGGATTTTAAATAAGGACTCCCGGTTGGTTACTCATACATAACAGAGGAAGTTACCTTTCAACCACCCTTTAGATACAAGTAGTACCCCAAAATTAGTTTTGATTTAAGTCGAGAACATATTACAGTGATTCATAGTACCATTTCTTCTTCAGGATGTAAGCTGTCATTACTCTCTGCAAGTTCCTATACTTTGTCGCTTTTGCCGTCAGATAGGTTACTCGCTGTTTCACTTTGCCTCTCTTGTCGCCATTCCATTAGTAAGAAGAAAGTTCCATTCAGCTTCTTCCCGAGAATCGCTACTTTGTGGAACAGACTCCCGAGGGGATACTTCTTCGATTACTACAATGTTAACCTTTTCAAGTCCAGGATCAACTGTGATCTATCCAACACATTCTCTGCACTTACTTTCTCCTCTTATGTCCAGACAACGACCTCATTCAGTCACTGTCTACCTTGAGTGGTTCTTGGGCCTTCTACATGATGAAGACCAATCTTCTTATTTTCCTAGTTTCCATTTCGACGTGGGTAATAATTTATCTTTTGTTGCTCTAAATAACTATTGGCGCTTTACCATCTTTCTTTCCTATTCTGACATCCAGTTGCAGAAACGCGCCAGATAAGTTACTAGATGTTCCCCGGGTTCACTTTCCTTCAGTATATCAGTTCTGCGCCATGCGTGACACACAGGTAGGCGATCATGTATCTTTCGATACATGACTGACGAGGCAGATTTTTCCAGCAGTAGGTTGCCATTTCTTTCTGCGGTAGACCAGTTGCCATCCAAGACAACCGGGTCTGTCCTGCTATTTACACATAGCTGGAGGGAGAAGAAGATTCGAACTCGGCTCTCCGATTCCTCAATCCGAGTCGCTATCCATAACTCCACCGATGGGAAAAGTAACGGGGAAAATAGAGAAATCATAGAAATAAAAAAAAAATGGAAAAATAGAGGAAGAAATAAAATAATAATTTAATTAGCTTTTGAGAGGCATCTTTAGCTATGACAATGCGTTTTCGAATTTCATTATCGCACTTTCTGTCCTCTTTTAAAGCACTTAGTCAGTTATGTGCCATGCATGACGAGTACGCGATCATGTATCTTTCGATACATGACTGACGACGCAGAATTTTTCCCGCAGTAGGTTGCCATTTCTGTCTGCGGTAGACCAGTTGCCATCCAAGGCTATATTACTCTATCTGTCCTGCTATTTACTCATAGCTTTAGAAGAAGAGGATTAATACCTTTCCCAAGGGTATAAGTACATAAATGAATGTAATGTAATGGATTCAACTGGAATTCGAACTCTGCTCTCTGATTCCTCAATCCGAGCCACTATCTTCAATATATACTGTTAGTATTAAATTCTCTCAGCCCTCATTCCTCATTATGCATCCCCAAAATTTCAAATGACGCTTTCTACACTTTAATATTTGCCAGACATAGAAAACTAAACGCTAAATACAGTCTTATTTACTTACGAAAGCGCTGTTGGCGCGAAGTAAGCTGAGATAAGGCGGGAAATCCTTGTTAGCAGGTGAATCAACTGTGCATTAATTATCATGCAGTCATGTAACCAATGTATCATCCGTGGTACACATGTACTTCATACGATGATTGTAAGTACGGACGGCTGTAACTCAAGTAGGTTGTAACTAGGGGACTATCTTTACTGAATGAGATGTCTGGAAGAATGGAAGGATGGAGTAAAGAAATCGAGAAACTGGAAAAAAAGATAGCCGATTGGCAGAAACGAATCGATAAAGGAATGAAAGAAAGAAGGTATAAGGATGGAAGGGAAAAAAGAAAGCCAACGAAAGGGAAATAGAAAGAAAAACGTAAAGTTGAGCAGGAAAGACGGAAGAAGCGAATTTAATGATGGAAATAGATCAAGCGTGAGAAATAGCACTTCTCTGATCCTTTCTATTTTTATTGATGTCCCTGTAAACGTTTGACATCTTTGGTCTCGCTCCCAGAATGGATTTGTTTGAATATTCGCTTATTTAAAACCAAACGAAAATATTCCCACTGACTATTCTCAAGATAACGAGGCCATTTTTTAAAATTTTATTCTTCTATTGGTCAACCATTGAATGAGAGACGGTCTCAGTGAATAAATCCTAGTTTAATTAGCGCAACGTAGAATTAAGTCCGGATTAGAATTTGCCTTTTAAATAACTCGGTCGCATTTCCTCTGTATAAAAAAACACTGGTCAAAAATTTAAATATTTTTAAGACGACAGTCTCAAAACAGAAATATAAACTCTCTGTGTTTATAATATTTCAGTGATATTTAGAATCGTTTTCTCAACCGGTGTGCCGGGGTGCTCTTAATATGCTTGGAAAGGTAGCCACGTACACCCCAAGTTAACAGAAGTGCAATGATATGTAAATGACAGTCTAATTAGCTTAGTTAAGGCATGAAGACTACAGGGTGATTGAAAAGTAACTATTTTACGTATGCTAGACTCTCCCCTCTAACTATAACATTGGTTCATTGTGCACCTCGAGGCGGTGTAATGGTTAGCAAGCTTATCTACCTAGAACAATTACAACTGAGTAGTGAGTTCGATCCTCACGGGTGCCCCATACTTTCGGCCTTGTGCCACATCTAAGCTATGCTTGGAAAATGGGCACCTCGGCGTGGTGTAATGGTTAGCAAGCTTGTCTTGCTAGATCAGTTACGACTGACAAATGAGTTCGATCCTGACTAGATGCCCCATACTTTCGGCCTTGTGCCACATCTAAATTACACATAGAATATCAATATAACATTGGTTCATTTTTTTGTACCAAATGTTGTTTAGCAATGGTCACATGTTCCTGGGCTATTTTTTCACGCTGAATCTGAAGATCAGGTTCATTTTTTCCCATCATATCATGTTTTCTCAGTACAGATCATTTCTATTTTGCTTTAAATAGGCCTAAATGTTTAATTCTCAGAGATATGCCACAGCTTAAACATACGAGTGACATAGTTGAAACATTTCGTTTCATATTAAAATGATTTATCATTCAAGAAAAAAGTATCCAAATAACTTTCAAAATAAATTCTAAGCTATTTCAATTCAGATAAGCTGACCTGAAAATGCTTGATTTTATGAGAGATATCTCACTGGAAAAGGTTCTTGTGTCTTCAATGTTCTTAGCTTGTTAAAACTTTGTGATTTATTTGTGTTCCTTCTCTATTTTCATAGAAGCTCTTCAGAAGTCATTAAAGAACAGCGTTTTAGTTTTTATTAGTAGTTTTCACTAAACTTGAAACCGCCATAAGATTTTATGATATCACTTGAATTTACGGAGGTCTGGTATTGTCATGCAGTCTCTGTATAACAGGAATAGGAACATTGATAAATGCGAGCTATTAGGCGATTGTATTTGAGAAGAGAGAGATTACAATATTCTTTATCAGCACTTAAAATAGCCGCCAAACACAAGATAGGCATAGCCAACTATACCCTTTTCCTACCCATCCCCAAAAACCTCCAGCATCTTGTCTGAATACATCCTTTAAACCAGGTGTATCAAACTGGCGGGCAGCGGGCCGCATGCGACGCTTTACATGCATCTTTGCGGACTTCACAAAGTTTTCTTTAGCCGAATTGCTTTACAAAAATTCAGAAAGGCGACGTTAGTTCTGTTACTGCAAGCTTTGAACTCTGCAAAATGATCGCCATCAGTGGAAGATCTTACAGTGAAGGAGATTTCATAAAGCGATGTCTTATAAAAAACAGCTGAAATTTTATGTCCAGAGAAGTCACACGTATTTCAAGATATTTCATTAAGCAGGAACGCTGTTGCTGGACGGATTGATGAAATGACAGGTGATTTGAGTCGACAGTTGAAGAGTTTACCTTCAAGTTTTGAACATTTTTCTATTGCTTTGAATGAGACTGTTGACATAGATGGAATAGCACAACTCGCCGTTTTCATCAAGGCTTGTGACAATGAATTTCAAATTTATGAAGAACGAATTGAACTGGTCCCAATGCATGATACTACAACAAGCCAGGACATTTTTGAGAAAATTGAACAGCTTCTCCATGAGTATGGCCATGATTTGAGCAAACTTGTTTGTTTATCTACTGATGGTGCTGCCAATATGGTTGGGAGACATAATGGTGTTGCTGCCAAGTTAGATACTGAAATAGAAAACGTATATCCAGATTCAACATTCAAACATTTTCACTATACAGTGTAACCCGGATATAAGAGAAACCCGGATATAAGAGAGATTTTCTCTGGTCCCAAAGTGTTCCCATACTTACCTAAACAAAATAGACCAAACCCGGATATAAGAGAAACCCGGATATAAGAGACTTCTCTCTTATATCCGGGTTACACTGTATAATTCATCAACAGAACTGATGTTCTAAGATTTTAAAATTAGATCACGTATTGAGTTTTGTCATAAAAAACAGTGAACTACATCAGAGGGCCGTGCTCTGCATCAGCGTTATTTTATTCAGTTATTGAAAGACATGAATTGACAAATGTCCTATTCTACACAGAATTCGGTGACTTTCATTTCGCAAGGTACTGAAAAGATTTTTTTATTGCGACACGGAATTCTTATGTTTTTGGAGATGAAGGGTCAAAGCCGAAAAGATGAATTGAAAGATGAAAGCTGGCTCCAAGATCTAGCTTTTTCAATGGATATTACCACCGAATTAAGTGACCTTAATTTGAAATTACAAGGTAAAAATAAACTAGTCACTTAGTTATGTGATGATATTAAGTGTTTCATTGTAAATTTAGCTTTATTGAAGTTCCAGATGTCATATGAAAACTTGATTCATTTTCCTATGGGCAAGGAGTTGAAAAAAAACTGCCAATACTGAGGCTGTATTTATCTTTGCTAAGGACGACAATTACCTGGAATTGCTGTCAAAGGAATTTCTGTGAAGATTTTAGGATTTTTCATCTTGTGAAGATCAGTTTGCATTATTCTCAGCACCATTCACTTTTGAGGTTGCTCAGGCAGAGGAAACTCTACAGATGGAACTACTGGAATTGCAGACTGACTCAACATTCAAGGGAAACTACCTAGAAGTAGGGGTACCCGGATTTTTTTCATACCTTCCTCAGACATTTAAGGTCTTCAGAAAGTTTGCCAGAACGATTATGGTGATGTTTGGTTCCACATATGACTGTGAGCAGTTATTTTCGTTTATGAAGGCCACAAACACATCTGATAGAACGAGATTAACTGATAAAGATTTGTCATCATTGATCAAAGTGGGATCAACACAAACATTCTAACCTGATATATCGAGAATAGTTTTCTAAAGCGATGTGAATCATCAGGACAACATAAAAATGATTAAATTGTACTACCTTGTATTGTAAGTGTTTTATATTTAAAGTTTAGTTACCATTGGCTGTGATTAATGTAAGACTGTAAGCAAGTGCGCCCCCCTCCATCCTGCAGATATGGCCGATGCGGCCCTCCATATGCTCTGAGTTTGATATGCCTGCTTTAAACTACTCGGGTGCACCATGAATATCAAGAATCACTTTCTGTTTAGTCACCTCGATTAGTTTCCTAATAACCTTGGTAATTATAGTGAGGAACAGGGAGAGAGATTTCATCGGGTTCTCAATGTAATGGAAGAAAGATACAAAGGCAGATGGGATGTTAACATGATGGCTGATTTCTGCTGGAACATCAAAAGAGATCAACCTTTTCAAAAGCACCGTTGAGTTTCCAAGAAGAGAAGATTTATACGCTTGGATGGACAAAAATGAACATATTTTGTTATTCCTTTGTATCTTCTTTTGATTCAAAAATTGATGACCCATGTTTGCCTTAATTTAATTTTGTGTGAGATTTTTCTGAAAACTTTTTCTGTACTGAAAATGCTCAAAATGCATTCTTTAAGATATTGGGATATTTATTCTTTTATTAACTTATTATTCTTTTATTAACTTGGCCCTGGCGTCTAAAATGCCAGGGTTAAGTTAAATGGGTATTTTGGCCTATTTTAAGAAAAATAAAATTTATATGTACCGAGAAAACGCAATGGGGAAAACGACTTGATTTTCAGATTCAGCGTTAAAAATTAGCCTCGAAATGTGCGCATTGCCCAACAAGACTTGGTTCGAAAAAATGTCGACCTGTGTAATTTTTACAAGACGGGGGAGTCCATCATGCATAAAATAGAAAGTTATTTTCAATCACCCTGTATACAAGTGCCAAAGCAGCAAAGGGAGGGGTAGAATATAATATGCGTGTCTTAACAATCGGACTTAGTGTGTCACAAGTGAGAGATGATAATACAGCAGCTGATCGTGGCAGTACCTCCCGCATTCCACGATTGTATGAATACCGATGCCTGTTCAACCGATGGGTTTGGGTGAATGCGGTATTTTTGGACACGCGCTCGAGTTCCCCATGTCAAACTAACCCTGTATCGCATTCTGCCTGCGTGGGGCGGTAAGTAGATATCGAATATGATACGCAGGATTAATAATTACTGCTGAACTGAGAAAACACAAAGGAAACTACATTTCATAATTTTCTTTTAATTTCAAATTTCATTAAAATAATTTTTCTCCTCAGAGAACTATTCTTTCGTAGGTTAACGTATTTTTTCTTTGAATACATTAAGTACCTCCACTATTTCTATATTGAAGTTTAAAATGAATTTTTTACAATGAAAAAACATTCTTGAAGATTTCATTTTAGCTTTGATTGAAAGTTTAATAATTAAATTTACGATTTCTATTAATTAAACAATTCTGGTGTATTTCAGATAGAAACTATATACATTTGATTGTCAAATTTAATTTCAAATTTTTAAATTTTCTTAAAAACGGCCATTTTCTTAATTTTAAGAAATTTGTAAACAAACACAAATTTATCGATTTTTAAAATATTAAAAAAAAATTCTGACACGTTATTTTAGTAAAATTAAAAAAATTTAAAGTTAAAGTAATCTGATTTCAAAGAAATCTTTGTTACTTATAGCATAAAAAAATAATATACAACCAATTATTAACGAGCAGTCCTGTTCATCTGTTCGATCTATTGATAATTGTTGAATGACGAGCCGATGACAGCTACTACTGATGACCATAAATGACATAATTTTTACGTCTGAGTTTTTTTAAAAAAATATTCTATTTGAGTATGACACACACTGATGGAAATACATTATTTAGTGAAATAGTAAATGAAAAAAAGAAAAAATAATTTAAAATTTAAAGTTTACACTTTTAAAGCTGAACGGAAAATACAACCTGTAAGAAACGAAATGTTTTGAAAAGGCCACATAAAGGGACAAAACCCTTAGATCACGTGACCTTGTTATAATAATGGCAATTTCTGTATATCATACATGGGAATAAGGAATGTATTAAGTAAAAAAATACAACATAAAAAATTATTTTAAAAAAAAGTAGCGCAACTAAATTTATTAAACTTAGCAATTTTGGATTCGTAAATTTTTTTCTACTTAATTACTACATAATATCGAGTAACCCTCCTAATACAGAGCTTTACACGATTTAAAACTATTATAAATTATTATAATTAACATTTCTTAAAAAACGAAAAAATTCTTGTAAAAATTAATTATTCATCAGAAAAAAATTATTTCTTCAGACAATAATGTCCTTAATATTACTTATTTACAAAAGCAATTAAAAGCTTTTCTAATTAAGTAATATCATAGTTTTATTGGATTCATTATTTTTCAATTCAGAGCAGATTTTCAGTTAAATAGCTCAAATTTGAAAAAAAAAGTAGGTTATTTACCATATTCGAAGACTCCTACTTTTAACAAAAAAAAAAAAAAAAATTCAGGAACCAAAAAGGTTTTGGGCGAAATTTCATTAAATTAAGTAAATGTGGGGTAACATATTTTTTAAAAATATATTTTTTACCAAAATTTTCTAAAAATAAATATTTAAAAAATAATTTCATTGATTTGTGAATAAGTCCTGAAAATTTCATTAAGATCGGACAATTATTTTATTTTTACAAGAATTTCCAAATCAATATGTTTTCAACGGTAAAAAAAACGCAAAAAAACAATGTTATTTTAAACGTCACCGCGATGACGTAAACAAAGACGACTTTAACCAAAATTTCGAACGTGTTAGAAAATATTAAAAAATTTCAAAAAATAATTACAAAATACTTTTTTCTTTCATCTTAATAATAACATAAGCATTTTGACGATAATACTTTATTTTCTTTAAGTTTGTGGCATTTTTCATTTACGCTATGCTGTTTTTCCGCGAAAACAGTGGACATGCTTAGAATACATAGAATTCATTGAGCACATGGACAAAGCATAGACTATACATTCCCAAGCAATAAGGGTAGAGTAACTCTCGGTACACGAGTATAGTGTGCTGATCGGCAAAGTGGTTCACTGCTCAGCCAATAATATTCTCTTATGCCTCAGGAGACAATCCCCGTGCATTACTTCCCCTTCGGGAGGATGGGGGGGTATTGCCAGGTGCCTAAGGAAATGCCGAGGGGACTTGAGAATGTTTATGCGGTATTTAATGCACTTTAAACTGACCTTGTATCACATTCGGTAGCAACGTGACCCCGCTTCCCTGAAAAATCAAGCTCTCGGTATGGGAGTATCGTGTGCTGACCAGCAGGAGGTGGGGGTCGCTTTTCTGCCAATAATTTACGCTCAAGCCACACCAGGCAGTATCTCTTCTTCGCATTGAAAAATCAATCACGGTATGTGAGATAAACTATTATCGCTGGACTGATAAAATATGAAAGAAATTATACTTCGTAACAAGATTAGTAATTTATGAACTATTTTTTTTAAATTCTCATAACAATTATAGTTATTTATTATGCATAGCTTAGATGTAGCACAAGGCCGAAAGTAAGAAGCACCCAGTGAGGATCGAACTCCCTTATGTACCATGCTTGACGATGCAATTTTTTCCCGCAGTAGGTTGTCATTTCTTTCTGCGATAGACCAGTAGTTCTTGGATGGCAGAGGATTATTACCTTACCCTTTCGAATTCCAGTCGAAACCATTTCATTTGGCTTTCCGATTCCTCAATCCACGCCATTAGCCATTACTCTCACTATTGGGTCGTAACTGATTTAGCGAAAAACAATTGCTTGCTAACAATTACATAAGGGAGAAGTTATAATCTGATAAAACCATATGATCTTGTAATGTTACAGACTAAAGATCAATCATAAGTTCTGAACTTGTAAACTTGGGAGGAATATATTATATATTCTTTTTAAGTAATAAAAATTATAAAAATCCTTTGACGACTATACTGAAATATCTAATACTTTTTAAATAGTAACTGAAGTATTCACAACTTTCTTAAATAATTTGCAAAATCACAAATACATATATTACATTATTTTCAGTATTCTATAAAATTGGAAAATGCATTTTCAAGAAAAAACACAAGTGTACATATGAATATACAAAAATTGAATTTATTCCACACTAGCTTAAAAACAGCACTATCGAGTGCCGTTTAAGTTAGCTCCTGCGGAAGGCTCTTAATTGGGTCTTCAGCTTGTTCAGGAGTTTGAGAGTCCTTAAATCTTTGCATATTCTCAGCACTGGAAGCTTGCCTGGCTGCAGTTTGATCTGGGTTTTCATTTGAAGTGTAATTTCTTTTGATTGCAATCTGGTCCTCTGTTGGCGGAGATTTCTTTTTGCGAGGCATACAGCTGCACTGTGCAATAGGCAACAATAAACTATAGAAGAACTCAAAATTTAAGTATTAAAGCTTACTTTTTAAAAGTTCAACCATAATTCTTCTGTCGCCACTTAATTTAAAGACAATTTGATGTACGTAGGTCCTTACTTTCCGTAACCCCCTCGCCCCCAAAAATATTTCATGGCTGACGTTCGCTGGATTACGCAATTCATTCTGATTATTCCCATATTTATTTCCAATTTATAAAACTTGTTATTGTACAAAAAAAAAATCGTCGCAAAAAAAAAAAAAAAAAAAAAAAAACACGTAAAAATCGCCGAAAACAATCGCAGTAATGAAAACATAGGAATCCCAAAATTCAAGTTTGCAGGTTCGGATCCGACTCGAAATGTTTTTAATTTACTCACAGAGTCGGTCTGATTCCCAAAGGGTATATGTTGGGTAGGAGTGAAGGTGAAAAGTGTGATACACCGACACACAGACATTCGCATTTATAGATGAAATTCAATTTTCTATTAAATTTTAAAGTGGGGTACAAAGTTTTACTTATTCTATTAGTTTGCCCTGAAGTAAAAAAAAAAAGGTTTTAAAAACACTTAATTATACTCTAGGGACTGTAATGATCGCAATCTCCGCTTATTAATTTTTAAAATCAATTCACAACTTGCTCTTATACTATCACAACTAAAGTGAATGGCATGTCAAAAAGAGGGAAAATCGAAAAAAATCCAAAGAATAGTCTGTAATATAATCGATCCTGATCTGGCATCTCAACTTCAGTAACTTTGTCCCCGTCGTGAAGGTGGTTTTCCTCTGTCTTTTCAATAAATATTTTCATCGTAATTGTTCTGATGTGCATTCTTCCATTTTGTTTCGACTGCATGCATTTATGTGTCCTACTAGATTGGCAGCTAAGTTTCAGCGTTTTACTGTTGAACTCTAACAGTTTAATGTCTCGCCTTTCTTGTCTGTGGAACGCTATTCCGTTTTCGTGCTTCCTTGCCGTCTACAACCTTCAAAAATTTTAATGCTGTGCCAATTGCCATCTTCTGTCTTCTTGAATACTTATTGTTCTTTCTTCTCATTAAATTCTTCTCATTCTCTTTCACTCCCAGTAACTCCTTGTGTTTTTGTGGCATTATCGTCTGTTTTAGGGAGGAATGATAAAAAAAATGATAAAATCAAAGATAAATCAGATACATTAAACAAAAGGGTGGGAAGGAAACGCCGATCTCTTTAAGAGAAAGTTTTTATAAACATTAATATAAACATTAACCGACAGTAAAACTAACACTTCGGTTAATGAATAGCGAATATTTCCTGTATGAAAATGGCTGATTACGCAAGTAATAATACCATTAACCTGCACAAATTTTTTCAACACCCTGGTTCATTCCAACCACACCATTTATTACATTAAAAAAAAATCAAACTCTCCCTTTTATTCGAGACCTGATATTTCTAAAAAGAATATACTGCACATTTTGTTTATTCCTGTTTCTATTCTGCTAAAACGACAAACTCCACTGATATAATTGTCAGCATGATGAATCACTAGACATATACTGATGACACGGGCTATGTCGGATTGGAAATTATTTGAGGCTACCAGATGTCAAAACTAATCTCAAATACAAAAATCTCACCATCCTGGGTATGACGATAAACTACATCCGCGTCCTGGGTAAGACAATAAACTACGTTCAACAGCAAGGCCTCTGATGAGGAGGCTTTGAGGAGAGTGGAACCACCTCTTAATTGATAGTGTTCTCAAGTCCACCCTGACCCGGGGTGGTAGCACCTGTTAGGGTCCCAACTATGGGCAAATAGTCAACCTCCAAACTGAATTCAAAACACTATGAAAATAGGTTTTATTACCAGCAATACATTTTTTAAGAAATTTTTTTTTACCAGTATTACGTTTAGCAGCAATACACTTAAAAAAAAATTACCAGCAATAAAAATCTTGTCGGCATTAAATAACCCATTGAGGTTGATATACCGTAAAACAAACCAAACCAAACCAAAAATCTCAACAATGAAAAAATAACTTTTATGCAGAATTTTCTCTACTTTCTTTTCCTATGCGCTGTATCCCTTCAGGACGTAGGGGATTATGGCTCTCCACAACTTTGTATACTTTATTACTCTTAGCAATGTTTGTATTTTTATTATTATTCACCTTTTGTCTGCTATTCATTTGCATAAGCTCGTTATATTGGTTATTATCTGTTTATTTCTCTTGCCTTCAATATGTCCTGTGAGGCTCAAATTCTCCTAACCTTTTTCCTTAGATGCCCTAGAAATTTCCACTGTTTCTTTCTAAGTAGAAGTGTTCTTATAGTTACCATTTTTCTTAAATTTTCATTGTTGCTCACAGATTCCGCCCAAGGTATTCTCAGTATCCTTCTGTAGAGCCACATTTCTGTTGCCTTAAGTCTCAACTTCATCTGTGAGGAGATTAGCCAGCATTCACTTCCATACTGGGTGGGGTGGGGGGTTATTACATCGCTGTTCAGTCATCATATCTTTGTGGCTTTGTCAAATACTGTTACACTTTTAACCAGATCCAGAAAGAGAGAGAGAGAGCCGAAATTTCTTAAACACATAACGAGGAATGAGGGCTTCGTAAACTTAATCCTCACAGCGCGAATCGAGGGCAAGGGAGATGGGAGAAATCAGCGAGCCACGTATTTGAAGAGCTGGTGCGGGTAAATGAAGAAACGAGGGAAGGTAGGCTTGACAAATATCGCTGCTAAGGGTCATAAAGAATAGGAACTTGTGGAGAGCTATGCACACGTACACACACACACACACACACACACATACGCATGCACTGTACACACACACGTTCACGATACACGTACACACATGCAAAAACCTTAATCTGCTTTTTCCATGTTCGAAAACCTGCGATAAAAAAACAATAAAAGCGTTAAGATTTAACAAAGAAAGAGAGTGAACTTAAACACCTTTCCCCAATCTATCCTTAATATAAGCTTTTTTTTTGTTATTTAATTTAAATCAGCTCATCAGAGGGTAAAGAAATTTTGCAAAGAGAAAATTGAAAGGTTCAAAGAAATAATTTATATATCAGCATTCTTCTAAGGAATGAAACAATTTGGGAGTTGTCGGCGTTTTTTACTATATATATATATATATATATATATATATATATATTGTGAATATATATATATATATATATTATAAATTAACAGGTTACATATCTTACTGCTCTTTTTATTTAAATATACATACATACATACATATATATATATATATATATATATATATATATATTATAAATTAACGGGTTATATGTCTTACTGTTCTTTCTTTTTGTTTTAATATATATATATATATATATATATATATACACACGCATATATATATATATATATATATATTATAAATTAGTGGATTACATATCTTACTGTTCTTTCATTTTAGTTTAACATACATATATATATATATATATATATATATATATAAATATATATATATTATAAATTAACAGATTACATATCTTACTGTTCTTTAATTTTATTTAAATATACATACATATATATATATATATTCTTCAAAAAATACTAAAACAAACGCGTGGACACAAGCGCAATGCCCCGCGTCTTGTACGCCCTTCTTACGACCCTAGTCCTCTGAATCCAATTCTATTTTGATTCACGACGCACAAGCAGCATTAAAAATATTTTTCCTTTGCTTAAAGACTAGCACTGATCCACGAGATGTGTAAAATTCCGACGGCGACAAGAATATTTCGATTTGTGTCGTTTCTATAAGATTTCTCTTGTCTTGGGTCAATGGTTTTTAGAGAAAAGGAAAAAGAATATATTTGTCGCCACTTTTTTTTCCCTCTTTTTTATTTTAAAACAAAGTTTTTAATTTTTTTTCTTCTATTTATCACCTCTTGGGCTTTCAGTTTTGCCTCGCAATTTTTTTATGCTAAGGGTTATATCTTTTTATCGAAAAATAATGTTTTTTCATTAGAATATTTTTGGCATGTTAGTAGAGGTGAAACTAGTTTTCAAGGAGAAAAATCTCCATTCTGAAACATTGGAAAAATTTTCTAAAAAAGAATTCTTGGCAATCATTCTTCGCAAGAATGTGGCACTTCGATGTGGGTTAATGGTCAGCAATGTCTCGCTAGAACAATTACGACTGTGTAGTGAGTTCGATCCTCACTGGGTGTCCCCTACTTTCGGCCTTGTACTACATCTAGGCTGCGCTTGGAAAATCTCTACATCTAAGATACTCTTATAAAATCATTTTCTTATGAATGGAACAATTTTATTTTTCTTCCAATAAAATTATTTTTCTGTTTTATATTTTTATTATTTATGACTTTTATATTTTTTATTACAAGAATTTTTGCAACACGCTGATGTCTTTTGAAATCTTTACAATACTTAATTGGTATTGTTGAAATTATCGCTCGCATTTTTGTCGAGATTTACAAACTACGTTTCATTCAATTTCGCAAACCAATCGATGGAATTTGAATAAGCTGATTTGTTTTGAAAAATACTTTGACAAAACCCCTACTTCACGGTTTGATAATTTATTTAAATTAATTTAACTTTATAGGACACCATAGCAAACAATATTGTTAAGAAAATTCTTTTTTCCTTGTTCCTTTTTAACAGCGAATAATAAATTCTCAAAATTTCTTACTCTTGAGCATGCAACATACAACTGGCCATGCGTAAATATTTATTTCTGGAACCAAATTCCAACTTTTTGGCTTTGTCACTTTATTGTTCTCGAACTAGAAACTGGATTTTGTATATATAAAGAAAACTTAAAGAAAATATATGCAAAAAACTATATTTTTATTAAATAAGTAATTGTTATTTTAATCATTAAATTGTTTTTAAAATAGTAGGAGTATTTTGTATGTAAATAAAAAAAAAAAAAATTCCGAAATAATGAAAATTTATTGTACTAAGCTACGCTCACTAGTAAAACCAACTGTACTTGTTACCCACTTACCTGTTTGAACTCACCCCAAAAGCTGGTTTCACCCGGTCAATGTATAGATATTGTAGAGCGTGTCGTGAATGGGCAGATTAACAGAAGATGCATAATTTTTATTTTTTTTGTTCTATTTTTATTTATTTTTCAAATAAAATTATTTATGTTTTTTTTTAAATTTTTTATTACTTTTATAATTATTTTATTATTTATTTATTTTTCCAATAAAATTATTTATGTTTTTTTTTAAATTATCTTTTATTTTTATAATTATTTTTTTTTTTCTAATAAAATTAATTATTTATTAGCTAGAGTTCCATTTACCGGACACGCTGCAAGATGTCAGTAGGAAAGCAGTAGGTATCAAGAAATCCTTTTTACTTTTTTTTTTAACGGAAAGAAGTAATAATCTTCTGATCTTAATTTTCAAAAGTTTCTGTGTTTTCTTCTTTTCGTTTCCTGTTCACCTTATTCTTTTTGCCTTCTTTATTATTTGAAATAACTTGATCGATTGATTCATTTTTTTACAGGTTATCAACCCATTGCTGGTTATTTAAAACTAGAAAATGCCTCTTTAGATTGTAAGAATTTTTCTTTTTATATAATAATAATTTAGTGATACAAATCTTACTTATTAACCCATAGATTGGGGAGAAGTTATGGATTTATACCTTTCCCAACGTTATTTACGCGTAAGTGAATATAACGAATCGAATTGGAACTCGGCTCTCCGATTAGAAACTCTAAGCCATTAACCCTCGCACCACCCACACATCCAAGTTTACAGTACCTGATATTCCCAAGCGGTCAGTCATCTAAGTAGTGACCAGGCTCAACGTTTTTTAACATCGGTGATCGCGTGAGAAGTGGTGTTTTAGTGTGATATGACAGTAAACCACCTCTTACTTGAGTGGATCTTAGGGCTTTTATTAGTTGAAGGAAACAAAAAATAAAACCATTTTTTTCTACTGCCACTTTGCAGCTTGTTCGGTAAATGAAACTGCAATTTCGTTTTTCTTTTGTCAAAGGTGTGAAGTTAAAAGCTAGTGTTGCTTTATTGATTGCTTACGATTCTTTCTTCGGGATTTGTAATGCATTTCAGTAGCAAAACCTTTACTAATGCATTTACATTATAACATCTCATATCTCTATTCTGGAAGCATTTTTTCCGTGTATTCCTGACAAATTTTTCTTGCAGATCTAGAACTGCGATCATCCCGCTGAAAACATCTGTTCTCGGTTATCCACCAAAGTTAAATAACGTCGAGCCCAGTCAATACTTAGATGGGGGACCGCTTTGGAACACCAGGTCCATTGAGGTACACCCCGAAATATGTTTCGACTTTAAATAATCCTCAAAAGGTTGGTAAGCCGTAAAAATGCAAATCAGTCAATCAGATTTAAAATTGAATCTGGATAAAATAAAGTATGAAAACGTCTGTATATCAACAGATTTTTCTTTATCTTAATCACTAAACAGCATGCTTATAATATTAATGATAGATTATTAGGATTATAAATAAAAATATATCATAATAAAACGAAGACCACAATTGATTAACTTAAATAGCGTAACAGATTGAAATATTTGATTTCATGCAATCCATTGTGTTGTAGTTTTTTTTTTTTAATCGACATTCACCATATTTTAAAAATATGCAATCATCGACTTCTGTAAATGTATTGAAACTACGGCATATGAAATTATTACGATATTTACTATTGAACTTGATAGTTTCTACGAGAGATGCAAATACCAAAAGATTTATTTTAAGAATGGCTAAAAAATATGCTGGTTTAATTCTTTAATTCTGGGGAGTAATGACCTTAAACATGATACTTTGCCTTGCAAGATTTCCATCCAAGTCATCTCATTAGATTTGCATCTACTTTACCTTATAATATTTGCATCCGCGCAGCCTTATGAGATTTGCACCCTCTTGGCCTTATAAGACCTACACCAGGAAGTATTATAAGATTTGTACGCGCTTAAACTTATATTTACATCCTCTTAGCCTTATAAAATTTGCACCTTCTTGACTTTAAAAAGATTTACACCCTATTAAGCTAATAAGTTATATATATATATATATATATATATATATATATATATATATATATTATTTTTTTTTTTTTTCTTAATCTGTTCTTTCTCTCAATTGTGTGTGTGTATATATATATATATATATATATATATAATTATTTATTTAAAAATTATAACATAAATATATTTATAAAATCACTACAAAAATAGCCATTTTGTTTCAACACCTCCTTATGTTGAATTCGACATCATCACTTGATAAGACAGCGGAAGTGTTGAAACAAAATGGCTATTTTGTAGTGATTTTATAACATATTTATGTTATAATTTTTTTTTTAAATCATTATATCTGCTCTACTCTGTATTGAGCACTCTTTTAAGAATAGTAATTGTTTGTTATTGGAATTTATTCCGTATACACCAATCATATACTTGGGTATATATATATATATATATATATATATATATATATATATATATATATATATATATATATATATATATTAAAATGACTTTTTAAAAAAGTCACTCATTTTCTTTCCTTTTTAGTCACAAGCAACGCCCTCTTTCGAAAAAATAGGATCTCGTGATTTCAAATAAACACACAAATACATACACACGCAATTCACTTTTTCGTCTTCGAGCTGATGAAGCCCCAAATTATCCAGTGACGCATTTGTTTAAGAAGGCAATTGTCCGGGACGCAAATGTCGTAGAGCCCTAACGAGGCTGGCTAAATCGTTGGCAGAACAGAGGTTAGGAGATATGGCAAACTTTTCTAAAGGTTACAAACAACAGGAAGTTGTGGAGAGCTACTATCGCCCACGCTATGAAGCCACGTAGAAGAAGAATGTTAAGATAAGTTTGGATTTTCAGAAGAAGAGCATTGTAAAAAGTAATTCAGAGTTGTGGGTATGACGATAAATTACACCCGCGTCCTGGGTAAGACCATAAACTACACCCAACAGAAAGGCCTCTGATCAGGAGTTTTTGAGGAGCATGGAACCACCTCTTAATTGCTTGTGTTCCCAAGTCTACCCTGATCTGGTGTTGTAGCACCTGTTAGGGTCCCAGCTATTGGTAATTAGTTAACCTCCAGACTAGGATTAAAACACTATGAAAATGTAAAATTAAGTTTTAATACCAGAAATACTTTGTAAAAAAATTAGTACCAGCTATAAATATTTGAGGAAAAAATTATTACCAGCAATACATCATTACCAGCTATACATTTTTGAAAAAAAATTACCAGCTATACGTTTTTTTAAAATCTATTGCCAACAATAAAAATTTTGTTGGCATTACATAACCCGTTGAGTTTGATATACCGTAAAACAAAACACACCACACCAAGCAATCAGAGTTGAATTTGAAAAAAAAAAAGTAACTTCATATTTCTAGGTATGCTGTGCCATATTTGAAAGTTCATCTCGGAGTTCATTACGATATTGACAGTACATTCACCAGTTGCTGCAATTTTTTGACCCTGCGCTCAAACTAGCTAAACTGTGTCTAACTGTAGATATATATGCCTCTAAAAATAGTAGCTATTTTATATGCCCCTTTTTTCGCGTAAATTTGAGATCCGACGCCTAGAAAAGCAATCTAACCACTTGCTCTAAATATCAGCCTGTTTTCTCTAAGCCATTTGCGTCTTCATCGTAGATTAACACAGTTACTGAGAAAGATCAATAAGACTTGAATATGTGCATTATTTCATATTGGAGAGATATTAGTCTTGTGTCAAGACTATAAACGAGTAACTAAAATTGTATTCCCTTACGCCGACTTGTCAATCTTTGCTTTAACGGCGATATAAATGTCAATGAAGACGCGTAATCTTATTCTCTCAAAATTTACAATGCCTCATGTAAATATATTTGATCGTACTTATATATATATATATATATATATATATATATATATATATATATATATATATATATATATATATATATATATAAGGTGCAGGTGGGGTAACGCCTTTCGGCTTTTCTGACAAGCAGCCGAAGATTCCGTTGACTTCTGCTGCACTTCCAAGTTATTTTGCAGCAAAAGCTGAACCAAACGCGAGAACTTATCAGGCATTTCAAAATGGTGGCTGTCACTTTGAATGACATTGCTCTCCTGATCTTCACCTTTCCTTCATGAAAAATATGGTGGCTGGTGATGTTTATTCTGAGAACTCAATTTTCGCATAAATTTGTTATTTTTACACGGACCATTTTTATTGTCCCATGAATACATACGTACATGCATACATATATAAATACATAGATACGAGGAAAGTTAAAATTATCCACACTCTTATCAATAATTCCATATATATATATATATATATATATATATATATATATATATATATATATATTTTTTATATAAAGACAAGGATCATAATTTTTATTATTAAAATAGATGCAAAAGTATCACGTTTAAGAATAGGATTTGAGGCGTCTTTCGAGAGAATCGTCGGTAATATAAAAAAAAAGATGCTGATAAGAAAAAAATATCTACAATTGATATTAAGAAATCAAATTACCCAGTTGGCATTTAGTGGGGAGGAAAAAATATTACTAATTATGTTCCTAGTCAGAATAGGGCCAACTATTTATTTCCTCTGCCGTTGTCTACACAGGGCAGGACATGTTAATAATAATAGACTCCAGGATGTCTTAATGGAGTTTCGTCTTAGCCCTGTGGATGACAGAAAAGAAAACAGAAGAATAATTCGTCCTACAAGTAACAGAATTTAACAAGTGCTCACCGATAGCAGAATCATGAGTCTACCAACGCCGGGGATTCACGGGCTCGTGTCTTTGCACCTTGCCCGGTACAGGCTGGGCGATCCTAACCTCCAGCCATTGGATGGTCTAGACCACATGGTCGATCGCACATCGACATTTACATTGATATATTACTAGACTTTGTTAACTGCGAGGCAAAACATCCTTACGACAAGGTGGGGAGCCTTCTTAGTTGTAAATATATATCTATATATATATACATGTATATATATGTTATACCGGAACGTACCTATTTCTATTGTAAATAGACTCTCCCACAGATAATAAGTAGTAGTAGTAGCAGTCGCCAGTTGGGCTCAGTGGAGTTGTGTGAGTCAGTCGATGTCGGACATTAAAGTATGAGCCCCACAATTAGATTGCTGCGTCATTAACTATTATTTCAAGTTCCTAACGTTTTTTGTATGTCGGACCTAATTTAGGACCGACTTAGTAAAATACAAGACTCCACCGTGAAAACTACTCTACAACAATATATATATATATATATATATATATATATATATATATATATATATATATGTGTGTGTGTGTGTGAAAAGTGTATATAAATATAAATAAATATATATATGTATAATTATTTATATATTATATGCGCGGTACTTATTAGAAAGCGCTCAATATTAGAGATAGAGCTAACACATTTGGTTGGATAGATTAATCAGTTTGTCTGACGATCGCTAAAGCGTGAAACCCAGGGTCACAAACTCACATCTATCCAACCATATATATATATATATATATATATATATATATATATTACTAGCAGAAATATGCGCCATTGAGCCTCGAGCCTGCCTTTCCTACGCTTCTCATTGACAGAAGATTCGATTATGGCGCGGATTGTAAGGGACGCCTTCTCTTTCCTTGCTACAAGGAAGGTCTTCTATCGTCAACTAGTGGAGGGGGTCGCGAAAATCCTCTATGTGAGCTGCTCGACTTGTCGGAGGAGGAGTTTCGCTCTTTCTGGTCTTGGGCGACAGCGACGGATTATCTCAGTAACCCTGAGTTTTCGGTTACCTGGCGACTGGTTTGGAATAGGCTATCTCTCAATGACAAATCCTTCATATGGGGCTTGGCGGATTTGTCAGACTGTGAACGACGCCATCTTGGCTTCTTCTCCCATGGTCCTCGGGTCCGCCTCCCTATCCGACTATGTCGGCGAGTTGGCGGCTCGTATCACTCCCGGAAAGCTCGTGCTCATTTGATCGCGCATACCCGTTGACAATGTGTCGCCCCCGTATTCTGGAGTGAAACGAATGGTGTTTCTAACGCTGCTGGCCCCGGCCAGAATGAGGATTTGGACGACGCGACAGGAGGAAGTCTTGTGAGGCAACCGTCTTTCTCGTCAGGATCTGATCCGATTCTTTGAGCATCAGCTCAAGATGAAGATTAGAACTGATAGAAAACGCTTGCATTCGACAGACTTTAGTGAAAGGTAGGTGACTTATGCGAGCTCGGTTCGTTTGAACGGGTCAAGCCTTGATTTTCTCTTTTAGGTCAACCTATAGGGATGGTTTCCTGTGGATCCCTCCCCTGGTTAGGCTAGACTAGCTTTGTGTACCTAGTTAATGTGAGTGTTGTTCCTGGCCTGCTCCCGGTAACAGCTTTGTTTATGATAAAGTTGAGATTCTCAACCACCCCGGTTTGTTTGGGCCCACTTTCATCTCCACTGGGTCAGATTTATATATTTCCCATGTCCCTTATATATTTTCTCATGTCTCTCTCCCTTAGCGAGCGGAGAGACACTGCCAGTAAGAAATTTCAATTCAACGTCCAGATAGTTAACGATGTTTTTTTTTTTTTATTATCGATTTCTGTTTCAAAGTCGAGGCTTTTAAACAGCTTAAAAAGCGTTTTTCTAACAGTGTCATTTAAAAAAATATCGTCCGAAGATAACGTCAGGTCGAAACCAAGGTCGGGTATTTTAGTCGACCTACTGATTTTTTAAAGTTAAAAGCCCTACATGTTATTTTTATTTTAAATTGTATTTTTTTTTCACATCTGTATTGAGCACTTTTTAATACTACTGTTTCCTGGTCTGATTCAACACTGACCAATAAGCATATACAGTGTAACCCGGATATAAGAGACCCGGATATAAGAGAAACCCGGATATAAGAGAGATTTTCTCTGGTCCCAAATTAGAGCCCATACTTACCTAAACAAAATAGACCAAACCCGGATATAAGAGAAACCCTGATATAAGTGACTTCTCCGGTCCCGACAACTCTCTTATATCCGGGTTACACTGTATATATATATATATATATATATATATATATATATATATATATATAGTGGCTTGCAAAAAGTCTACACCCCCTTTGAAAATTTATGTATTTTGTATAATTTAACAGGAACAACGCATTTTTTAAATTCCAATGATTGTTAAATAACAAGCAGATCCATCACACTTTCCTTTGATATAAAAGTTACATTTAGAAAATTTCACACAGATGCTTAAAATCATATAACTTAGAAGAATCTTTGCAATAATTATATATATATATATATATATATATATATATATATATATATATATATATATATATATTTTGGTATTTTTTATTACATTGTGAAGTTATAAACCAGTAACAAACAGACAATTTTGGCAGCTCTTGAATATTTACTATTCAGGCGGGCAATAAAACATTTTTCCATGTGAAAGTGGCCAATGACTCAAAAAAAAATGATGTGAACCTCTGGGACAAACTATAAATGTCTTCAAATTTTTATCTATTAATCAACATTGGTTGGTTTATACAAAAACAAAATTTATTGTGAAAACATTGACTAACATAATAAACTTTGTTGAAGTCTGTTAAAATCACGTCTTTTTTTATGTTTACATGCTTAACACACCCATATATGTATATAAATGCTGACTTTGTCCTATAGAGGACACATATCTGAAAAAAAATAAACACGTGTTAATGATTATTGATTACAAGTTAGCTGCTTTCTCATCTAATTCACTTTCATACTTCATTAAACCTTTGAATTCACTGCTAAATTTTGCCTTTCAATTAAGGAGTTCTCTTTCCTCAAGAGATTCATTAACGTCGTCCATTTTTATTTTGTCACTTTTCTTTTAAGTTTCCTACGTGTCCGCATGACCGACCTTTATTTACGCTCAATCAAATATGGCTGTAAGTCCAGAATTATCTAAGAAAATGGATTTCAGTAAAACGAGAGAAATGCCCTTGAGTTTCCAGGATTTTTTATCAGTTAGTTTTATCTATCGTATTTTTATCTTATCTTAATTCTAATAATATTGAAAAAGGCATGGACACGTATTTTCTTGTTCATTTTCTTCCCACCATTCGTTTCTAAGAATTGAAGCTCATCATATTCCTAGATATGTTGGACGAATTCTGGAACTTCTTCCAGTCGACTCATTACTCGTGTATTAAATTCAGTACTTACCCGGGCTCTGTTATTTTCATCCTGTTCCAGAACTAGCTAAACTTCGTGTAACATCACACACACACACACACACACACACACACACACACACACACACACACACATATATATATATATATTTAAAGCAGCAAATTTATTCTTCGAGAAAATGGACCAGTGTTTTGGATTACTGTATATGCAGTATATCTCTAACTCACTTTCAAAATGATCTTTTCTTGGGGTGAAATGATTAAAAAAATAATCTGAAATGTTTTGTTTAACAGCGACATAAATATGAACGAAGAAAAGTAATCCTATTTCCTTATTCAGTCAGTCAGTTATGACAGATACACATTTAGGCGATCATGTATCTTTCGATACATGACTAACGAGGCAGATTTTTTTCCGCAGTACAGTAGACCAATTGCCATCCAAAGCTATAGAACCTGATCTGCTATTTACTCATAGCTGGGGGGACAAGATGAGGATTCATAATTTCCCAAGCTATGAATCCTCATTCATCAAGGAAGAATTCTCATTGATCAATGAGGATTCTTCCTTGTTGCTCACATGTTCCGTTCATGGTATTCTCAGTGTGCTTGTATACATTCTTCAACTATGATAAATAGATGTTCCCTCAGGGAGGTCCCGTTCCCTGAGAGCCTATTGGGGCTTAAACTCAACCCAAACCTCAGGTGAAAGTCGTACGTACGATCCATCGCAAGTACCTGACCCCTGGCTCTTCCCAATATCCTCTAACTTTACAAGAGCCCAATCAGACTTAAAATGGAGTACTGTTGCGAAATATGGGCTGGAGTTACCCAGTCATCTCTTTTCATTTTTAACAGAGTCCCAAAGTGTCTCAGAGTCCTTCTAGGCGACGAATTAATTTCCATTCAGCAACCCTGAGCACGTCTAGAACGATATCTTTTATGAGCAGTGGCCTTTTTGGGACGTGGCCGATCATGGCTCTTTCTATCCTTTAAATCTCTAAGCAATATTTATCCGCTTAACATCCATTTACCCATGTACGCTTGTTAGGTTATTTGTTGATTTCCATATCTGCACCTCTTGCCTGTAATATGTCCTATGACTCTCAAACCCTCTCTTCTCATTATGCGTCCAAGAAATTTTAACTGTCTCTTTCTAAGTATAAGTGTCCTTAAAACTTCCTTATTGCTAACATGTTCCGTCCATGATTTTCTCAGTGTCCTATACTTTCACCAAGGTATTTCCTTATTGGTGTTTCTAAATTTCAGAAGGATATCTGGTCATTATTTTCCAGAGTTGTGTCCCTATCAAGGCGATAATGCCTCTCACAACTTCTTATCCTCTGTAACTCTTAGCAATATTTTCATGTTACTATCCCACTCAGTCAATGTTCTGCCAGCTATTTACACAAACACGTAAGCCATGTTACTCATTGATATCACCCCATCTTCTGCCTTCAATATGTCCAGTGAGTGTCAAATTCATAAGCTTTTTTCCTCAGTATGCGTCCAAGAAATTTCAGATCTCTTTTTAAGTGTCGTTAAAACCCATTGTTCTCTCCATGGTTTTCTTAGTAGGCTTCAAACTCGTTAGGTGTTGAAACTTGACTAATGCATGGAATAATAATAAAACACAAAATGTACTTAGAACAAAATGTATTGAAACGAGAAAGTGTTTACAATATTTACATATAGTCTTTTGGTATATTCTTGGGAAGACCGTTCCTGTAGAATGGGTTGACTTAGTCGCAGTCGGGCAGAGTCTTTGGATTGGATCTCTTCTTCCTCACCCTCGTCTTCCCGGTACCAACCATATTTATATGGTCGGTACTCCACTATGTAAATTAGGTGGATCCTACCACAACATTAGGTAGTTTATTCGATGTTTCTTTCTGCAATTCTTGCCTTCAGTATGTTCTGTAGATGCCAAATTTTACGGTCCGTCTTTAATCATTATTCTAAATTTCTCATTTACTCTATTGTAAGTATTATTCCTTCTCACTTATTCTCATCATCCTTCTGTAGAAACACCTCTCTTCGACTTTGAGTCTACTCTTCATCTGAGAGGAAATTGTCCAGCATTCACTGTCATATAGGAGAACTGATATTACATATCAGTTTAGCTGTATTTTCTTTGGTTTTTTTTTCTTTGTTTCTTTGGAGTCCTGATATCTGTTTTTTGATAAGAGTAAAAAAAATATTACTTAAAATCAAATTTTCATTGCCCCATCTCGAAAAACAATTTCATGTGAGATATTTATTTCAATACAATTTCAGTTATTGCAGTTATTATCCAGTTAATTAAAATTTCAGTAGAGATATTTATTTAACTTAGTTTTGTCTGCTATTGTACTCAATAGAATGTATAAAGAATTAGTCGTACCAATGTTTCAAATAGATAACGTTTATGAGCCATGAGCAACAGCATTCAAACTGAAAGCTTATACATTTTCTCACTTATAACGATTACAATCACACGACTACTTCTTTAAGCGCGTTTATAATAAAGAATACAAGTGCCACCCACTCTTTTTCAACTGTCTTTTCTCTTTCAATTTCATTTTTGGGTTTTCTAGAACGCTGATATCATATGAGCATTATCCGTTTTGGACGTTGCAGATCATGGCTCTTTCTAATCTTTAAATCTCTAAGCAATATTTATCCGTTTAGCATTTCTGCCATCCATTTACTCATGTACGTTTGTTAGGTTACTTGTTGATTTCCCACTGCACCTTTTGCCTTCAATATGTCCTGTGAATGTCAATTTTTCCAAGATCTCCCGTCTCATTATGCGTCCAACTAATTTCAACTGTCTCTTTCTAAGAATAAGTGTCCTTAAAACCTCCTAGTTGCTCACATGTTCCGTCCATGATATTCCCAGTGTCCTTGTATGCTTTCACCAATTATGATAAGCAGATTTTCCCTCAAAGAGGTCCCGTGCCCTGAGACTCTACTGGGGCTCAAACTCAACCCTGACTTCAGGTGAAAGTCGTACGTACGCGCCATCGCAAGTACTTGACTCGTGCAAGTACCTGACTCATCCCACTATCCCCTAACTTTTCAAGAGCCGGATCAGGCCGAAAATTGGGTACTCCTGCTATATATGGGCTGTAATTGCCCAGTCTTCACGTGCCATTCTCGACAGAGTCCCAAAGCGTCTCATAGTCCTTGTAGGCGGCGAATTATTTTCCATTCTGCAACCCTTTTCTCCACAGTCGAGACGTCGCAAGCTTCTATCTCTATTTCCATGGGAGATGTTCAGATGAGCTACGCGTGGCTCCACCAGTCCTAGATGTCGCCGCTAAGACCCGCCATGCCAAACACATGTAGCAAACCACCCGCATTCCCTTCATATTCCTTTGAAGAGTTGTAAGTTCCACTCGAGCAGCCTCATTCCACAAACTACTGCCTAGTGGAACTAACTCCTAAATCAATCGGTTTCTTCACCAGACACTACACTTTTAATCTGTTCAAGTGTAGATTTAACTGTTATCTTCCACATATATCCACATAATCTGTGCCTTTTTAATCTGTAACCCTCTACCTCGAGTGGCCCCCGGGCCTTGTACAAGGTGAACACCAAAAAAAGAAAGAAAAAGAAAATAGCTCCCGTCGCTTTGCGTCTACTCTTCATTTGTGCGCAAATTATGCCGAATTCATTACTGTGTAGAAGAATTGATATTACATATCAGTTCAGCACTCTTCTTTATTCCTAAGAAAAATTTTCCTGTTTGTTTGAAGTCATGATATCCGCTTTTTGACAAGAGAATATTATTATTTCAAGTCAAATTTTCAGTGCATACCCGCCAGCACCCCGAAAAAACAATTTCAATAGACAGAGATATTTATTTCGCTTAGTTTAGTCTGGTATAGTACACAGTAGTAGGTATGAAGAATTAGTCGCATCGATATTTCAAGTAGAGAATGCTTATCAGCCGTGAACAGTGGCATTTGAACCGAAGGCTTATACATTTTCTTACTAATATCGATTATAGTCACACGATTATTGTCACTAGTTTATCACATTTAAATACACATACGTAGGCTCCTTGCATGTCTACCTCTCGGTGCATGGCTACAATATACATATCAATCCACAGAATTTCAAGTGGAACATTATATTAAATTTGCTAAGTCTGCAGCGAGGAAAGCTGGTTTGCTGTATCGTGTTGGACATTATTTTTCGCCAGGATCTGTCTTACACATACATAAATCTGCCATTCGTCTTTGTTTTGAATATTACTGCCATAACTGGGCTTGTGCTACTATTGATTTCTAGATTTTTGATACAATACAAAGAAGAATCTGCAATGTTATCAGTCCTGACCTGTCATCTCGTCTTCATTGACTTTCCCACCGCCATCACATAGCTTCCTTGTGCTTTTTTCTATGCATATCCTCTCATCAGCTTTCTTTTTTGGTACCTCGGGTTTATGAATTTATGAGCGGTATTGCTTAAAGTGAAACGATTAAAAAAATCAAACTATTTGTTGTGGATTCCGAGATGAAATTCGGTCTCCAATGAATGACAAACGCAGGAATGAAATATAACAAATAAATGTATTTACACAATAATACAATGGGTAATACGGTTAGTAGATCCTGAAAGGTGGTTAGTAGCAATAATATATATATATATATATATATATATATATATATATATATATATTCATGAATTATTCATACAAAAAACAAATACAAAGGTTAATGATTTAATTGGCGAGAAATCTATCGTCGCGAACAATTCAAATAATATACAATAACCCCGAACCTGTTTATGAATGAAAAGATCCTTGTTTCTATAAATTCCTGTTGCATGAGTTCTTATTATTTTTACAAGCTTTCGTCTGTTTATACAGACATCCTCAGGTATGGAAGAGATTTTGTTCTTGTTTTTTCTCTCAGTAATAAGATAATAATATATATATATAGTCTGGTAAATCCAGTCTCGAAGTAGGACTTCCTTAGACTTTACGTGCTTGTAACTGTGACTTCTACAAACCCTCTCTTCTCATTATGCGTCCAAGAAATTTTAACTGTCTTTTTCTAAATGTCCTTAAAACTTCCTTATTGCTAACATGTTCCGTCTATGGTTTTCTCAGTGTCCTATACTTTCACCAAAGTATTTCCTTATTAGTGTTTCTAAATTTCAGAAGGATATCTGGTCATTATTTTTCCAGAGTTGTGTCCCTATCAAGGCGATAATGCCTCTCCACAACTTCTTATCCTCTGTAACTCTTAGCAATATTTTCATGTTACTATCCCACTCAGTCAATGTTCTACCAGCTATTTACACAAACACGTAAGCCATGTTACTCATTGATATCACCCTGCATCTTCTGCCTTCAATATGTCCAGTGAGTGTCAAATTCGCCAAGCTTTTTTTCCTCAGTATGCGTCCAAGAAATTTCAGATCTCTTTTTAAGTGTCGTTAAAACCCATTGTTCTCTCCATGGTTTTCTTAGTAGGCTTCAAACTCGTTAGGTGTTGAAACTTGACTAATGCATGGAATAATAATACAACACAAAATGTACTTAGAACAAAATGTATTGAAACAAGAAAGTGTTTACAATATTTACATATAGTCTTTTGGTATATTCTTGGGAAGACCGTGCCTGGAGAATGTGTTGACTTAGTCGCAGTCGGGCAGAGTCTTTGGATTGGATCTCTTCTTCCTCACCCTCGTCTTCCCGGTACCAACCATATTTATATGGTCGGTACTCCACTATGTAAATTAGGTGGATCCTACCACAACATTAGGTAGTTTATTCGATGTTTCTTTCTGCAATTCTTGCCTTCAGTATGTTCTGTAGATGCCAAATTTTACGGCCCGTCTTTAATCATTATTTTAAATTTCTCATTTACTCTATTGTAAGTATTATTCCTTAAAAATACCATCACACTATTACTCACACTATTACTCTACCTCCAACTCAATCAAAATCTCAATCGTTCTCCTCTGACTGACTCTGGGTATTTAACGGCAGCAGTGCAAGTACACACTGGTCGAGTCTACGTGTATGAAAAAGTGGTGGACCCCATAGCACTATTCTAAACCCAATCTGGTTAATTCTCAATAATGGACGACATGTGGGTGTGATGGAATCCGTTCGCGTTCGATTAGAAAATTAAAAACAAAATTTTAGATACTCAGCAATCATTACTAGGATAATTACTGCCCAAATAATTTTGGATGTGTTATTTTTTTGGGACCATTTATAAGATGACAACAATAACTCCCTTCACTACTCCCGCAAAATCGAGAAAAAGATTTTCGCGAGCCCGTGTGAAATTATTTTCTAACCAATGATAGCCGTGTATTCAAAAAGTTCACAGAGCAATAAAAGAAGAGGAATCAAGAAGACAGTAGATAACGATTTGCATTTAATTTTTTGAAGATCGAAATTGGCTGGAAAGCATAGAGTTAGAAGACAGTTCCTTAAGTAATAAATGCCTGAAAAGAAACTGTTAGCGTAGAACTTACGGTTGCATCTAGCCAATTCAACTCTAAATCGATTATATCTTTTTGCCAATATGGTAGTGTGCTTAAATTCATAAAGTCTAGGTACCATAGCAAAATTCATTGGAAATCCTTTTACTAGATAAATGTATTACAAATAAAGAAAGTGCCAAATTAATTTTTTTTAAAATGATAAACCTTTCTTGATTTTATTTTACTTTTGAGAACTTAAATTCCCTAAGGAATTCCGCATATAACTATTATAAACATTAAACCTCACAAAATTAATTTCTCTAAATTTCATAAAATTAAATAAGTGGAGGTAACAGAAGCAACAACAACAACAAAAAAAGGTTTTACAAATTTTACTAAAAAAAGAAACACTTCTAAAATAATGTAATTCATTTTTGAATAAGTTCTGAAACTTTTATTAAAATCGAAAAATTATTTGATTTTTGGAAAAATGTTCAAAGTAATGTACTTTTCAAAGAAAAAAAAAAAAAAAGAAAAAAATAGACGCTAAAATTTCCTATACTAACCTTTGGTCTCCCGCTGACGCAAGAACAACGAAATGTTTAACCAAAATTTCGATGGTTCTAAAAAGCTTCCAAAATATGATTTAATAATAATAATAATAAATCCTTTGCTCTTTCCTCTTAATAATAACACTGTAGTGATACTAGCAAATTAGTATGCATAATTTGCATAAGCACAAGTGAACACTCATATAAGTAGTCACTGGGAATAATGAAGTACAAAAACGAGTTTAGCGGATGATGAGTGCTAGCCTCTACATCACAACAAACACCAAGACTTTGACGATAAAAATTCGTTTTTATTACGTTTAGAGAATTTTTTTTATCATGTCTGACCATTTTTAGGGAATCTGTGGAGGTACCTATACTAAAAGTACTAAACAAATATTAAGCCCCACATAGAAATTAATTAGAAATCATATTATCAAATAAATGGCTTGCAAATTAGAAAAAGTAGGTTTTATTAAATAAATCAAGGGAGGAATAAGTTGAGGAAACCCCTCATCCATAATGTTTTTATTCGAACCAAAAGTAACAGCACAAGTCTGATACTCCTACTGTAAACCTTGACAGTGATTAAAAATGAAAAAAAGTGACATTAAGAAAAGTGTCATGGCTTTAAAAATTCAATCAAAAAATACTTTTTCCCATATAATATTACATTCTTTCTATATAACTGACAACACAAAGAAATATATCTGGCATTTGTAAACAATGGTGCGCCGAGAATTATTATTTAAATTTTATTTTTTATGTAACAAATCCAACTCAACTATATTTGAGTTGACATTATTCATTTGAGTAATGTCTCGTATTTGACTGGAATCATTTACATTTTTTAAAAGGTCAAGTTAAAGAAGAATTTGCTGCAAAAATTTAATAAAATTTGCACCACACCTTCTATTCTAAATACGAACTGGCTGTAAGCCATTGTATTTCGAAGTTCAACATGATTTTCGTTGCCTCAGTTAACTTAAAAGTGGCATATTTTTTAGTAGTGACTTCAAAGCAAATGTATATAATATATATATATATATATATATATATATATATATATATATATATATATATAGATATATATATGTGTGTGTGTGTGTGTGTGTGTGTATGTATTTAGAAATTATTTAAAGAGATGGTATTAAAGTAAACTCATTGTGTATTATCTTAATCATGGCAGTAGAGTAACGAACTAGCTACAGTTTGGTTTGGTTGTTTAACGGCATATCAACACCTTATGGGTCACTTAATGCCGAAATTCTATTCTCTTGTGAGCTTTGGTAACTTTTTCTCCAAAAATTTATTGCTGGTAATTTTTTTCCCAATAATGTATTGCTAGTAATTTTAAATTTAAAAAAATTTTTTTTGACTGTGAAAATATATTACTGCTAATTTTCCTCCTAATAATGTATGCTAGTAATTTTTAATTGTTTTTGACTATGAAAATATATTACTGGTAAATTTTTTCCACAATAATGTATTGCTAGATTATTTTTTTTTTTTTGTTTGTTTTTAGTATGAAAATACATTTCTGGTAATTTTTCTAATGTATTTTCATGTTTTAACCACAATTTGAGAGTTCACTATTTGCTTACAGATGGGATCCACCAGGGGTCAAATTTTTAGATAGATTCGTTTATTTGTTTGTTTAGCGGCATGACAACTCCTTATGAGACGTTTAATGCTGAAATTTAATCTTCTTAGTGGTAATTTATTTTTCAAAAATGTATTGCTGATATTTCTTTTTCAAAACTGTATTAGTGGTACTTTTACTATAAAAAAATCATTTTCATGCCCTCATAATGTTTTGACCCCAGTTTGGTGGTTATCTATTTGCTCATACTGGGACCCTAACTGCAACCACCCCAGGTCAGGTTAGACCTGGGAACAACAGCAATTAAGAGGTGGTTTCAACTTTTTGAATATTAACTTCATCATCGGATAAAATATGTTAATAGCAGCAGCAGCAGAAGTAGCAATTGATTGATACCTTATATGGCATATAGAAAAAGAAGAGCAAATTGGAATTTGTGCGTTCCGGAAGTGCAAAGACATAACATAAAGGAAAGAAGGGTTAGAGAATTTAGCATTCACAGGATGAACTGAAGGAAAGAGAAACAGGGAAAACTAATGTACGAATTTGAACGAACGCCAGAACAAGGTCAAAGAGTACAAAAATCGCATAGAGCAACAAAACTGATGACGTTATGGAGAGCCATGATCGCCCTCGTTCTGAAGTGAAATAGATTAGGAATAAAAGCATAGCGAGATTAACTCTCACGGTATATATTGAAAGCAAGGGAAACAGCGAATTACCTACTTAACAAGTTTAAGTGTACAGATGACAGAACAAGGACAAATAGTTTAAAGTTAGAGATTAAAAATACTGGAAGTTGCGGAAAGCCATAATCGTCCACGTTCTAAAAGATCATAGAACATAAAAGAAGAATATATAGATTTCTGATAATCAAAGATTCCGTTGCCATGAAAATCTGGAGTCAGTCTAGATATAGTGAATTCTTCGGGACAATTATACATTTATGTCGACTTATACACGAGTACAAACGGCACCTATATAATTGGCAAGATGTCGACTACTACACGAGTACAAACGGTATCTACATAACCGGCTTTATGTCGAATTATGCAAGAGTACAAACGGTATCTATATAGCTAACAATATGTTGACTTATACACGTGTACAAATGGCATCTAAACATGTGGCAAGATGTCAGCTTTTACACCAGTAACTGTCAATATATTTACTTCTACATGAGTACAACTAGTGACTGCGTAACTGACAAGATGCCGACTTATACACGGGTACAAAAGGTAACCCAAACTTGCAATATTTTAACTTATACTCAGGTACAAAGGGTAAATGTATAACTGGGTAAGTGTGATGAGAACTATAACAATACGAATGACCTATGTCTTCAAGGTGTAAGATGCTAATTTAATTTCCTCTTTTTAGTGCAATCACTTGTATTGTTTAAAGATTTAGCTGAACAGGGAATAATGTGTTTTTACAAAAGTTGGTTCTGATTGGCTGTGGTTACTAATGTCAGGTGGCTAGAAAAGAAAACAGTAATCTCTTGACAAATGCAAAAGTTCATCTTCTTCGTCTAACATTCTGCTGTAACGGATTTCCAGACAACAGCAGCATTATTTGCAAATATACCAATGCCAGAATCATCTCTGCGACCAGGAGAAAACATGGACACTCTTGCTTGTTAATGGTACATCAAAAGTGAATATGCTTATTTTTTTATATCTGTGTTCCACACTTGAAAGAAAATGCGATTTATGGTCACTTGTGATTTGAAGAATTTAATACGTTGTAATCTTTTTCCTCTATGCTGTGTCCCTTCAGGAACTCGTCGATCATGGCTCTCCACCACTTCGGAGATCTGAGCAATGTTTGTCCCTCACACTTCTGCTCTTATTCACTGTTTCTTCCATCCATCACGCCTTTAATATGTCCTGAGAGTGTTAAATTTTCAAAGCCTTCTTTTTTCTTATGTGTCCAAGAAATGTCAACCGTCTCTTACTGATTCTAATGTAAAAACCGTTTTTTATTTCTATTGTTTAAAACTACCTCGTTACTCCCATGCCCCCTGTAAGATATTCTCAGTATCCTACTGTAGAAAAACATCTCTATTGCCTCAAGTCAACTCTTCTCGGAGAATATAGTCCAGCAGTCACTTCTATATAGGAAGATTGATACTGTATACAAGCCGTGCGATATTTTCTTTGTTTCTAATTAAATTTACTTACTTAAATACTTTGCTAGATTTTGAAAGGCAGATATTTAATATTTTGCTTAGATTTTGAAAGGCAGAAATTTTATACTTTGTCTAGATTTTGAAAGGCAGAAATTTTATACTTTGCCTAGATTTTGAAAGGCAGATATTTAATACTTTACCTAGATTTTGAAAGGCAGATATTTAATACTTTACCTAGATTTTGAAAGGCAGATATTTAATACTTTATTCTGAAGGTTCGTTGGAATTTGGAATGTACATTTTCTGGTTTTTTTTTTTAATAGTTTTACCCCACGCAAGGTCATAATGCCACTAGAACACAGAGAGTTACAGTGAGTGAAAGAGAATGAGAAGACTTTATTGGGGAGGATTGAGAAAAGGAGAAAAAGGAACAGGGTTCAAGAAAAAGGAAGATGGCGATTGACGTTGCATTTAAATTTTTGAAGATTGTAGTTATTAAGGAAGCGAGAAATCCGAAGGAAGTTCCACACGTGAGAAGTGCGAAAAATAAACTGTCAGAGTAGAAGTGACGGATGCATCTAGCTAGTTCAACAGTAAAACTGTAAGACCTAGTTGCCAATCTAGCAACATGGTTAAATTCACGCAGTCAAGACACCAAGGAGGAAAGCTCATCAGGACAATTACCAAGAAAATATTTATAGAAAAGACAGAGGGAAGCCACCTTACGTTGGTTTGAAAGGAACTGAACACAAGATGCCTGGTCAGTATCAATAGATAATTCGATATCTATTATGTATACTTGTATAAAAATTATCAGGGAAACAAGAAATCTGAGTTCCACAGGTGGGAAGTACGAGAAAAGAAGCTTTTAGTGTATAAGTGGCGGTTACAACTAGTTCAGCAGTAAAACGGTGAGACCTAGTTGCCAATCTAGTAGCACGCTTAAATTCATGCATCAGGGTTCTTCGTTAAAGCACTTCTCAGATATTGACATTTTTGTATTTGATTGATGTTTGACGATTCAAAATTCTTGGCTTGCATCTGTTCTGCTTTCTGATCTTCACAGACTCAATCTTACAACTGATGATTTTCTCTCTTATCAGATTTTAACTCAAGTTCTAGTTGACAATCTCAAGAAAATCTATTATTATTTACTGCTTCATGTTTTATCGATAGACTAAAGGTACGACACAAAAATCTATTTAAACTACTAGAAAAAACTGAATTATTTTAGAAAGATTTTAGAATAATCGTGTATAATATCGTGTTGCGTTCTGTGTCGACTAAGCTACTATATAAAATGGTATGAGGGAAAAGAAGGATTTCTTTTTTCTTATTCTTTTTAGTGGAAAAGAGAGGTGGCAGCTTGGAGTATAAGAGGCAGCGGAAAGAATGCTGTCACAGGTATGTACGTCGCACGTTAGCTAAGCGTCCCTCCGCGGGCGGACTTAGCCGGTCGTTAACCTGGGTGTGGGAGACATATCGACGCTTCAGAATTATTGCGTCTCTCTTTTGTATTCGCGCCGTTTTGCACATATCAAAAACCAAGACAAAGGCAATGCATCACTGCCAGAATACCACGCCCATGAGCCACTCCAGCAAATCGCTGACCATTCTGACCTTGACCTTCGCATTCTGTAACAATCGCCTGCATACGGATAGAAGGTGAACTGAACAAGGACACAAAAACAGAAAGTCTTCTCACTTGATTTATTTAAACTCTACAGCTAGGCTATCCGAAGAGGACTAGAAGTTCGAACGGGATTTTTTTTGGTGGACTCAGTATTAACAACATAAGATATTGTTATACCGGAACATACCTATTCTATTGTTAATAGACTCTCCCACAGATAATAAGTAGTAGTAGTAGCAGTCGCCAGTGGGCTCAGTGGAGTTGAGTGAGTCAGTCGATGTCGGACATTGAATTATCAACCACCACAACTAGATTGCTGCATCATTAACTATTATTTCAAGTTCCTAACGTTTTGTACGTCGAACCTCTTTTAGGACCGACTTAGTTAAATACAAGCCTCCACTGTGAAAACTACTCTACAACACATTGGCGACGAGGGATTCGTTACTCATACGGAGAAAAGGAAAATTTTTCGTTCACTCTATAACAGATATACATATTACTCCGCTTTGATAACAGATACAAGAAAAAGCTGCATCTATTTGTTGCTTTAGTTGGGTTATCTGAAGTCGAAATGTAAATATTTTGTCCGCAGTTTTATGCCTTCAATTACAGATAACTTGTCTATTTTATTATTTCAGGGTAAACGTATGCTTTACAGATATATAGTTTGTAGATGATCTATTGTAGGTGTTATATGTGTTGGTATAAACCTATTTCTTTACTTTAATGTCTCCAGGGACTGCTTTATCTTCCCAGATTTGATGTTTCAGAAGGATTAGCTGGGTCTCCAGTTATAGGCAACTGTAGGAGAAAAATCCTAGAGGCACATTTCCGGATTTCATGAAGCGAATTGCTTGTTTCAATTCATGAAAGGTTGGGCGGAGTGACATCCAATGCCGTGTAGGGAGTTAGTGGGCGTTTCGCAGCAGGACTTGCTGCGTGGTCGTCGAGAACGTTCTAGAAGTAATTTTTCTAGCGGTCCATTTTTCAAAAAAAAATTAAACGTTAATGAACAGCAGAAAAGGACGTGATAAGTTCATGTGATTCTCTACATAAATGTGAAAGCACGTGTGATACTCTGTCATCGTTATCCGCCAACTAGGGGTGGTAACATAGTTTAAGTTGCTGAGGCGGTACTGCCACCTCTGGCGCCACCAGCATCTTTTGCCACCGGACAGAGTAATGTTTTTGTATACGGGTCAGTCTCTGCTATTTTTCTTTTTTTTACAACTCAACTGAAATTTTCAACGTTGTGTTAAAAACAACAACCCGCTCGTAGCGACCTTTATTAATGACGTAGAATGGAAGGTAAACAGACGTGTTTCACATCAGAAGTAGCCCTGTGTTGCGAGCATGGTTTGTTTTAACTTTATTTATTTTGGATCCTGACCATATCCAACTCGATGCCTGTCGAGCTGTGGTCTAGAGACGATACGAAGAACGCTTTAGGTTCCGGCCATGATTTAAGTATATTTCAAAATTGCGTAGTTTTCAAATGAGGAAAGGAAAACTTACCATTAACATTCTTAGGAATAGAGCTTATTGCAGTTTTAGACCGACAACAGGACAAGACCATCGTAATTTTGTTAAAGAAATTGCGACAAGAAATGCTTGATGAACAGAAAGTAAGCAATGCAAATACACAGAACTACAGTATAGCTACGTTCCATAGATTGTAAAAAGGTGATAATTTAGGGTACAAAGACTTAATTGAAATACTAAAAGAAATCTATCTATATGTCCGTCACAATCTCTTCATATCTCTAATTAACTCTCTCTCTCTCTCTCTAGTAGCTCTCTCTATATATATATATATATATATATATATATATATATATATATATATAGAGAGAGAGAGAGAGAGAGAGAGATTGATAATATTAGAGGTAAATATACATACATATGCAAAATATATAAATACCCATACATGTATATTTTTTAATGTCCTCCCTCTTATTCTGATCTTCAACATTAGAACATCTATGGTGTGTGTATGTCACCACGAAATGTGTCTATGCATTAGACATCCGAAAACATTCATATTTCTCTTACTTAAACCCCTTCCACTCACCTCTCCTAAAATTCTCTCTGTTAACGTTTAATCTCCCTCCTTCTCTGTTATGTTACCCCTCATACTTACACTCTCTCTAAATTCTGTTTTTATTTCCGGAGTTATTTTTTCTGTTTTCTTTTTGAATTTGTAGGTCTGATGAATTGGATCGTATTTACGATTCCAATGGAATAAATTCTGACCATGGAATATTAGTGTTTAAGCCTTTTTATTATATATATATATATATATATATATATATATATATATATATATATATATATATATCTATCTATCTGCTCCACTAAGTACCTGACTCCTCCTGTTGTCCTCTGCCTTTAGAAGAGGCAGATAAGGCCAAATAGAATACTGTTGACATATATGGGGAGGAGCTTCCCAGTTTTCAATTTCCCGTTTCGATAAAGTCCGAAAGCCTCTCGGCGCGTCCTTATGGGTGATGAATTATTTTCCGCTCTACTATCCCTTTCCCACAAACGAAACGTTGCATGCCTTTCGCTACTCTATCGATATGTCCATGGAAAGTGTTCTTACGAACTACATTCCTTCGTTCTCCTAGTTCCAATGTTCATAGCTAAGACGCCCCCCCCCGCACGCAGTAGGCAACCACCATAGTTCTCTTCGTATTTCATTGGTGATATAAGTTCCACTCGAGTAGTTTCTTTTCACGATCTCTTGGTTTATGGAACCAACCTCCCAAGATGATGCCCTCCTTTACTACCACAATGCTAACCAGTTCAATGTAGGGTTAATCGTTACCTTCCTCACATATTCCATAAGCTGTTTCTCTTACACTGTAACCCTCTCCCTCAAATGGCTCCTGGGTATTACATAGGGTGAACATTATTATAAAAAATGCCTGCCTATCTATCTATCTATCTATCTATCTATCTATCTATCTATCTATCTCTCTATTTTGACTTGATCGTATCGATTTTCGTTAGTCTGTTCATATCTATCTATCTATCTATCTTGGCTTGTTTGTATCTATTTTTGTTGGTCTGTTCTTATCTATCTATCTATCTATCTATCTATCTATCTATCTCCGTCAGTTCATATCTATCTATCTATCTATCTATCTATCTTGGCTTGATCGTGTCGATTTATTTTCGTTAGTCTGTTCATATCTCTCTCCCTCTCTTTCTCCCTCTTTCTCCCTCTTTCTCCACCCCCCCTCTCTCTCTATCTATCTATCTATCTTGGCTTGTTTATATCTATTTTTGTTGGTCTGTTCTTATCTATCTATCTATCTATCTCAGTCAGTTCATATCTATCTATCTATCTATCTTGGCTTGATCGTGTCGATTTATTTTCGTTAGTCTGTTCATATCTCTCTCCCTTTTTCTCCCTCTTTCTCCACCCCCTCTCTCTCTCTCTCTTTCTCTCTCTCTCTATCTATCTATCTTGACCTGTTCATATCTATTTATCCATGTTGGTATGTTCACTATCTATCTATCTATCTATCTTGGCTTGATCGTGTCGATTTATTTTCGTTAGTCTGTTCATATCTCTCTCCATCTCTTTCTTCCTCTCCCCCCTCTCTCTCTCTACCTCTCTCTCTCTCTCTATCTATCTATCTTGGCCTGTTCATATCTATTTATCTATGTTGGTATGTTCACTATCTATCTATCTATCTATCTATCTATCTATCTATCTATCTTGGCTTGATCATATCAATTTATTTTCGTTAGTCTGTTCATCTCTCTCTCTCTCTCTCCCTCTCTCTCTCTCTATCTATCTTGGCCTGTTCTTATCTATTTATCTATATTGGTATGTTATCTATCTATCTATCTATCTATCTATCTATCTATCTATCTATCTATCTGTACGTGTGTTAGTTTGATTTATTAGCAGATTCCACATCTCTCGACTGTAAACATTACTAAGTCTGTTGCAAATGACAGATTACCGTGGGGAATAACCGAAAAGACAGCAGATATCTTAAGTGAAGGTTGACAAGGGTTAATTGACTGGAAAATCTAAGTGGAATTTAGGGATTTCTGTTAACAACGTACTCAGTAATCATTTTTATTGGCGTCCGTTTATCTCTGCTAATTTAACAGCCCACTTTTTAGACGCCAGCAACCAGAGGGCCTATATTTTTTATCCGAACATTTGAACAAAGACGTTTTTTTCTCTTTTTACTGACGCAATAACATCGAATCTTATTAATATCAATATTATTGTTATAAATAATTTTAAACGATTATCGATAAACAAGCTGATTCGTTCATCATCATTATAATCTTCTTTTTTCTTCTTCCTCTTCTTCTTTTTCTTATTCTTCCTCCTCTTCTTCTTGTACATGGCGTTTCTCTTCGGAATTTGGGCGATCATCTCCAGACCTTCCTACTTCGTAGCTTTAAGCAAATGTTCGTTCGCTTTTGATCGCTATCAATCCTTATTCTGTGATACATTTACACAAACTCAATAGGCAGATTATTCGCTGTTTCTTTCTGTCCCTTTTACCTTCAACATTGCCTTTTGAATATCAAATTCTCCAAGCACTCTTTCCTCATTATGTTTCCAAAAACATTCAACTGTCTATCCCTGATCCTAAGCATAAGTAATCTTTTCGATTCCATTTTCCTTAAACATTCCTCGTTGCTCCCATACTCTGTCTATAGAATTCTCAGCATCTTTCTGTAGAACTGCATTTCCGCTTCTTCTAGTTTTCTCTTCTGTCCAGCATTCATTGCCTTTACGAAGCATCTCAGTACTCCTTTTTTGTTTTTAACAAAATTTCTGTTTTCCTTTCTTAATATTAGGCTGTTACATAAATTCATTCGTTTTTTATAACTAATTTTACTACTTAATTTTTAATAATAGTACTGATACATAATTCAACTATGTATTCCTCTTCATTATTTCTGGGATCTTGTCAAGGATCCAATGAATGTTCGATGGCTCGACAATAGAAATCACTAAGTTTTGACTCAAAACATTTATCAAGCAACGTTTTAAGCTCCATATCGTTGTTGAATGAAACACCCCTCAAATTGTTAGAAAGCAACCGAAAAATGTAATGATGCCTGTGGTAGAACTTTCCAACCAACCTCTTTCTCTGTATCAACAAGTAGCTTGATGCCGAGTGTATTAAAAGAGCGCTGGAGTTTGTTTCTCTCGGTCAGTGGGTGTGGCACCCATACGCTGTCTTTATGAACATTATCCATTGAGTAAAGATGTCGAGCGACGGTAACATGAGGGCTTGTCATCTTCTGAGCCAATTCCTTAGTGGTCTGGCGCAGTTCTTCTATAATCAGCATGTGCAAGTGGTTCTCATCAAAGTGAACAGATCGCCCAGAATGCAAAGTCTGTGTGTTCGAACTTCCCTTCCTTGAAACGGAAAACTTAATGAAGTCATCTCCGTACACAGCACAAATGCATTGAGCAGGTTTGGCAGCATTGTGACCTTCATTAAAAGCAAAGAGAAGAAGATGTAGAACATGATCATTCTTGTCCCCTCGGCATTCTATCTCAAAGGCGTGTGTAATCTGAAATAAAATAATAAAATTTCAGTATCGTTAGACAACAGTTTTTTGCGATGTCAACGAACACTCGTAGCCACTCGTTGGTAATTTACCTGATGCTCGTTGTAGTAGAGAATTTGTAATCGCAGATACAACTATATTAATGCCGTTGAACAATACTAGTGTCAGTCGCCTTCGAATAACACTTGCACTAATAGTACTTGCTCGATCATACTCGCTCGAAAAGTAACCACCAAATAGTAATCCATATAGAGATCCGTGTAGTGAAAAGAATAGAGGATAGTTTAGAAAGAGTGATCCGTATAGTTATAGAGGATAGAATAGGAAAGGTGATCAATTAGACGCTACGCTTATTCCCATATATATATATAATTTTAGGATCACGTGGTCTACTTATTAGAAACGGGATCGCCTGCGTTTGCTCACAGGCGATCTATGTTCAAACTACAGTGTCGGCAGCGACACTTTATTCCTATATAACAAGTTTCACAGGATGACCAGAGTTACCAAGAAACAAAAAAATGCTACAAAAAGTTTTTCTTCGAGATTATTCGCAGAACATCATACAAAAAACGAACCAATATATGTAACTACTTAAGGATTGCATCCGTGGGCGATCACCTGGCTTCAACAATAAGAGTTCTTTTCCTGTATGTATGTGATATTTTTGCTGCTGTTTATTTTTATAGCATGTTTTTTTTTCCGAACTGCAGATGAATTTTCTGTATGCGGATAGAATAAATGATGCAATGTGTGTAATAATTTTCTTAGACGACGACTCATTAGATGTTGTGCAGGATAATTTCTAACTCTACTGGTGTATTTCTTAGTTCCAGTCATAGGTTTACAGCGTTTGCTTCTCGTCGTTTCAATATGCCTTCAGTCCACTTATGCATCTTTTCCCAGGATTGGTGAAACTTTTAAGTTTAACAACTTGAAATGTCAGGCGTCTTACCTTGTTGTTGAAAACGCATTCACTTCACCTCTGCGTTTGATGATGTGCTGATTGTAACTCTTCAGTCAAAATTTAGTTGTCTGTAGCGGACTGGCGTAAAATGTACGCAGCACATTCTTGGACGGTTCCTTTCGCGATTCCAATTCCTCTTCGCATTTATATGCAACGTTTTCCGTTACCAGTTAAAATACTTCCAGGGCAGTTAAATTTCCCTAGTTGCTTTATTATGACGTCTCTTTATCTGTTATGTGTCATTTTCATATTATCTGTTACGTGTCATTTTCACAAGCTGCTTTATTATGACGTCTCTTTATCTGTTATGTGTCATTTTCATATTATGTTATGTATCATTTTCACAAGCTGCTTTATTTTGACGTCTCTTTATCTGTTATGTGTCATTTTCATATTATCTGTTACGTGTCATTTTCACAAGCTGCTTTATTATGACGTCTCTTTATCTGTTATGTGTCATTTTCATATTATCTGTTATGTGTTATTTTCCCTAGTTGCTTTATTATGACGTCTCTTTATCTGTTATGTGTCATTTTCATATTATCTGTTATGTGCCATTTTCCCTAGTTGCTTTATTATGACGTCTCTTTATCTGATATGTGTCATTTTCAAATTATGTTATGTGACATTTTCACAAGCTGCTTTATTTTGATGTCTCTTTATCTGTTATGTGTCATTTTCAAATTATCTGTTATGTGTTATTTTCCCTAGTTGCTTTATTTTGACGTCTCTTTATCTGTTATATGTCATTTCCTAGGATACCACGGCGTGGTGTAATGGTTAGCAAGCTTGTCTCGCCAAAACAATTGAGTTTGATCGTCACTGGGTGCTCCATACTTTCGGCCTTGTGCCACATCTAAGCTACGCTTAGAAAATCATTTTCTTCCTCACTAGGTGCCCCATACGTTCGGCCTTGTGCCACATCTAAAATACGCTTAGAAAATCATTATGTGTCATTTCCTGCCATGATGTATGTGATCATGGCTGTCCATAACTTCTTGTCATTTGTAGCTGTAAGCATTGTTTGTGCCTTTACTAATCATTCAAGTCAATGATCCGTCATCGTATAACACGAGCTGTTTACGTCGCTTACGTGATGTTTCCTTTTGGACTCCTTACATTCAATATGTCCCGTGAGGGTCAAATTAAAATGCGAATAGGAATTACAAAGAAACTGCTGTTAATAATAATAATAATAATAATCATAATAATAAAGAAACACTTGAACTTTCTGGAAATCTATAAAGAAAGAAGATTTGGAGTATTTAACACACACAAGACACAATGAAGGCACAATGAGTAAACTACTTAAAGATTTTGTGTTAATGTATAATGGAATAAGAACAGAGAACGATGTTGTGGAAAGTCAAGATTATCCACCGATAGAATTGCATTGAAAAGGATTTTACTAAAGAAAAGCGTTAAAATGAGAAAAGAAATGTATTGTCAATGGTCAATAAATAAAGCAAATAATACGGAAACATTATTATATTAATTATGGATTATTATATTTAATATGTAAAAAGCATATATAGCATATCTTTTTCAGAATATTTCTTCGAGTTAAGATTACGCATATAAGATTAAGATATGTTAAAAGTTCACTCAAAACTTGTTTTGCTATCATTACCATGTCTGGAAATAAATTTATGTTTAAAGTTGTCCTTTGTTTTGTTTTTATTTGTTTGTTTTTTGCTAGCGAACATTCATAACAGACGAATATTCAAATGATATTTATATTATTTTATTTTATGATTTCACTTCGAGAAAGGTAATAAAGCAACTAAGGCGCAAGAGATTATTGAGTGTAGGAGAATATGAGAAAATATACTACCAAGGAGAGAGAAGAATAAAATATTCGAGAAATATTATTAAAGAACATATGCTCTCTGCGGTAGAGCGCATTCAAGCCTGTAGATGTATTGTCTAATAAATAAACTCAAATACAAGTATCCACTAAAAATAACTTTTTAAGTCATATATATATATATATATATATATATATATATATATATATATATATATATATGTTTGACTAGGTAATTAATGTTTGTCGGGCTCATTACAACCTTTAACAAAATATACTATTGATATAACTTAGGTGTTAAAATAATTCCTTTATTCTAACTAATATATATATATATATATATATATATATGGCCAGATATGTCTATGCCTTATTGTGTGGATCTTAGTTTTATTTATTGTACGCTTATGATCAGTACTGCTGACTGATGTCAAATTTCCTCAACACTACTTCAGTCACACTCCTCATTTCAACCCTCCAGTCGAGGAGTTAAGGAGACCACTTCCTTTGATTTTCGCCGTCTTAAGTTAGGCTATATTAATTTTGCCATTTTTTAATTGATACATTTTGCTAAAAAACTTATGCTGTACAGATAAATTATTTGAGATGGACATTTAAAAACAATAAGTTGAAATAAAAACTGTATTCTTTTAAAATGGGGTATACAAGTTATTAGAGAATTAAAAAATATTATTTATAAAATGAATGCAGGAAATACATTGACTATTGCGTATGTCTACATCTTCGATAGGGCTCAGATCTACGTAGCCCGACGAGCAACGTTAATGTTATTTAATTCTTTTTCTTTACTGACTTTATTTCTTTGTATTTTTTTTCTTCTTTCTTTCTTCTTTATTATGAACAATATCAAAAAAGTATATTTCGGTCAATATTTTGAGACTCGGAGTTAAAACAATTAATTTTAGATCCAGCTGAAATCAAGATTAAAAATGTCGCGAAATATTTGCGTTGCTTTGAAACAGATATACCTGAATGTTGACTAACTCGGGCTTATCCCGACAAGCCCGATCCCCAGAATCGCCGCTGATATATAGTGGACTCTCTCGCCGATGTTTGAATGTCTAACAGTTCATTTTTTTAACGGAACTGTCACACTAGCGACATATCTATAATGATGTGTGTTAGTGAACGTTACAGATAAGCCTGAGAAAAGAATAAGAATAGTCTAAACATATACGAAACTTAACATTTATTGTATTAAGAAACAATGTAAATTATAAATAGCTTTTGCATTTTGTGCTAAAAGAACGATGAAACTTTTTTAAAAAAAACATCTAAATAGAGAATGCTGACAAGAAACAATAGAAATAGCAATATATTCAAAACCTTTTCTCAATACTTACAAATGTGATATTCCATTATTATGGTAACACGAAGAGTGTTCAGATCTAACAATGCCTCATGTTACCATAAAAACGAATTATCTCATGAGAAAATAGGGGAGATCAAGCTGCGTCACCGATAAAGTTATCGTTGTTTATTTTTTTTAAATTTTATCGACAGTGACATATGTGCTTACGCAATTGTAAGTATATTTCTGAGTCTGTAAGAGTATTGGGTGCGAGTGTTTTTACGTGTACACGTAGGTCAGGGCTGTACGTGTACAGATTATTGTATGCATACCTGTATATGTACACGTGTGTTTATGTGTGTATGTACGTATTTGTATAGACATGTGCGTGTGTTTTTAAATGTTACAGAAATTCAGTGACAGGGAAAAGCAAAAAAAAAAAAACATTTTTTTAAAAAAGATTTAGGACATATTAAGTGCACTGATTTTCAATCAGAATTTTTTTTTATTAGCTCATCTTTAAAGTGCGATCGTGTGTGATCTTCCCTCTGGCGTTGAAGTTTCGCATCATTACAAGACATTGAACAACAATAAAGCCAGAAGCAGTGAAATCACAGGACAAAAATGCGTGCGCATACAGGAAGTTGTTAAAAATCCGACATACAATAAAAAAAAACAAAAAACATATAGATTCTGTCACTGTACTTTCTTTATGCATCCAGACATTATCACAAACTCATATGTGAAAACACACATATATTATATGAGCTTAACGTGAAAAGACATACATAATTTAAACGCTTTTTTAGTGTATACCCATTTTTGAGTAGATGCTACGTTTATTTTAAACTGTATTTAATTGCGTCTATAGGCGAAGATTCGATAAACGTTATTAAGAAGATGCACATTCTTGCAAGATTCGGACCTGCACTGTCTTTATTGGAGAAACAAGTAGGGGACACATGTTTAAATCTAGCCGTGTTTATTTAATATGTTTTCTCGCATATTCAGAATGGTAGACGAAATAAAATAAGTGGCAAGGAAGAAACTGTCCTTTTGACAATCCGTTTTGTTTTTCGAGAACAAACGTTCATGTTTGTTGATTTGCCTATATCTTATTTTATTCAAATAGTTACTCTTTTTCTTGGAATTCTTTATAGCATTGGAAGCAGCATTTAGTAATAATCCAATTTCTGAACAGAATGCCCTGTAGTGTCACTTAGACAAATGCGTTTACATGATATTTGCCAAGGCTTCTAATGACAAACGACGTTTTCTCTCCGTAACATTACCATCGTACATATTAATGAAAAGACGAAACTTAATAATGGGAGCAGATAGCTTCGCCTATCGACCGGTTCACACTCCTCTCCGGTCTTTAGTAGAGGTTTATCCCTTAATTCTTGTTTAAAATTAGGGTTCCGGTTTCTTCAAAAGATTTTTCATTCTTGTTCATACCTAGTATCCCCTTGCGTCTTAGTGACATTATCGCCTTACTTGGGGTAAAAGTATTCAAAATTTATTCAACACCGGTCTTCGTCAGTCAATAAGTGCATGGCTTTGCAATTTTCTCTGAACGTTTGATTCCACATTCCTGCCAGATAAGAGACAATCTTCCCTCTGTGGTGGGTGTTTATACATTATAATTATCATCAGAGGGAGACTTGAAGTTTCTAGGGTACTTAATGAGGAAAGGGAGCTTGGAAAATTTGATACTCACAGGACAGTGTGAAGACAAGAAGGACAGAGGAAAAGAACGTGTTACCTACCTAGTGAGTAAATGGATGGCGGAACAATGTTTTGGAGAGATAACAAAAAGACAAAATTTATTAAGAGTTACAGAAAGCTGTGGAGAGCCATGATCACCTATATCCTGAATGGACACGAAATATGGAAGAAAAAATGTTAAGAACCATTATTTGTAATATCTGACGCCGATGAATGGATCACGAAGTTTCAATTAAAACACGCACATGACCTTTTTATGTAAACCGATTCAAAGAATAGAAGATTGTGGAGAGCCATCACCATCCACGTATTGAAGGAACACAGCACATATCAGAAGAATTATCTGTCACCGTAGAGTTTAACAGAAACCCGCGACTGAGTCTCTCATACAATCATATTATATTCAAATTCAGTTTTGTCAATTACCGTCGGTCATTAAGTGTGTGATCCCAGGGGCCCTCTCTGAAAATGAACCATACATTTTTATATGGATGCATGAGTTTCTCTTCTTCACCCCTCTCGTGTGGGTGTTTATATATCTACGTCATACTGTTTTACCCGCGCAGGCACATCTTAGTCCATCTTTTAGGTCAACCTCCTGATGCGTTTGACTTCTCTGAAGCTCCGACGTAACACTGAATACAAAGTCAACATTGGCAACATCTTGAGTAGGTCTATATACTAGGTCATTCTCAACAGTCTCAATTCTAATAATAATAATAATAAAATAAAATAATAATAATAAATAACATTTATTATCGACAAATAAGCTCTAATGTTATATGTGGGTCGTGACAATGTTTACGTGATGATGATGATGTTATATGTTGACAAAATATAAATTTTAAAAGAAAACTCTTGTATTAATTGATTGACTTGTTGTTTTTTTTACAGCTTATCAACCTTTTGCATGTTATTTAAAGCCAAAAAATAAACCTCCTCCAAGGATATTTGGGTGTAAATGTATAGAACAGACTCGACTGGAATTTGAACTCGACTCGCTGATTTCCAATTCCATTACACCATCCGCATATCAAAGCTTTCAACACCAGGTATTCTTAAGCAGTCACCTAGCAAGGTATTGACCAGGCATGTCCATAATAATTTTACATTCAGGGGCCCTAAGAGTATATATAAATTTTGTCTAGACACACTCTCAATCCTTAGAAACAAAAAAAAACAAGCTATATAGACACTATAAAAACTGCATGAAAAATTACTTACAAAATTTTCCTTGTCCGTTGCATTCAACAAAACATGTATAAAAGAAGGACTGTTCCCCAAATATGCAATAGATATATCAGGTGGAGCAGCAAAATTGTCCATTTGTTAGATTAAGCTTTGAACTGTTCTATCTTAAAAATGATATCTTACTGGAATTGTCTACTTTGAACAATAAGGTTGTATTTAGCACGAAGTTGAAATGATGATCCCTCTTGCTGTTGTGACCTCCTGATCCAGTTTTCCCCTCTACTGTTCCCATTTTTTAAACTTATTCACCATTCTCTTAATGTTTCTTGAACGGATTTAGAAGATGAAAGCCAATGTATAAATGTTGTTCCGTTACTGAAGGCCTGAATGATCTTATCCCTCTCATCATTGCTCAGTTGGGAAGACAGAGTGGGACTGACACAAGATGATTTTAACTCTGTTCTCTTTCTAGCTGAATAACTCAAAGGGTTTTTAAGTGATTCTTACGACAAATGGTGTCAAGATGGCTACACGTCTTATCTGAAAACCTATGGAAAAAAACTCAATAATTTTAGAGGTTTTTTTTTAGATATTAAACATTTTTTGAAATGGACAATTATCGCATGTTGTTACACGATTTGGACCATTTTACTGTTACACCTGATATATGTGGGTCTGTGTGTGTGTGTATGTGTGTATTATTTAGCCAAGTTTACCAGAATATTATATATATATATATATATATATATATATATATATATATATATATATAGTTGGGACTACTTCGAAGGAGATTAAATGCCGAACTGTTAAGTGTTGTAGTTTTATAACATCATATACCTCGTACGTTGGTCTGTGTGCGTGCATTTGTGTATTATTTAGTCAAGTTTAGCAGAATGTTATATATATATATATATATATATATATATATATATATATATATATATATATATATATATGAAGAAATATAGTCTTAAGATGTGCTATATTTATGGGATAAAGTGGTCAATATCAGAGATAGAGTGTGTGTAAATATAAAAGTGAACATAGAAGTCAACACTTAGAGGCGTATGTATAAATAGCCGAGAAAAATAACAGCACTCGTGGCATGACGATTGCATCTAGCATGAAACAGACTGTCGCCTCTAAGTGTTGACTTCTATGTTCACTTTTATATATATATATATATATATATATATATATATATATATATATAGTTGGGACTACTTCGAAGGAGATTAAATGCCCAAACTGATATGTGTTGTAGTTTTCTTTTTATAACATCAGTTCAGGTATTTTTTGATCCTATGTGAGTACGTGTGCGTATGTGTCGTTCTGTATGTGTGAATACGTATGTATAGGTGTTCCTACCTATCTTTCTAACCATAATGACGAATATGAACACCAATTATTAGAAACATTAGTAAAGTACCAACTACTTCAGCCAATAGTTCACTCTTAGTCTGGGGTCAAACTACTGCAACGTGGCACACAATGAGATTCGTAATCAACACACCATCGAATTCACTCACCAGACATGCTTGCTGGCTACAATGCTACTTAAGTTTTATAGACCATGTGAAAGCTTTTGATAAAGTACGTCACAAAGAATTGTTCGTACTGCTAAGTAACATATATATATATATATATATATATATATATATATATATATATATATATATATATATATATATAAAGACATTAGATTAATCCAGAACCTATACTGGGAGCTAACAACTTGCATATAGATAGAAAATGAATTCAGTAAATTAACAAAAATAAGTGTAAGAGTAGGGTGTGCTTTTTTCACGGGATTATTTAACATTTATAGTTATGTGATTCAGAGAGAATTAGAATTCCTACTAAGATTCATTATTGGCATCGACAATCATATCAATATTAAACACATACAGAAAACTACAAGAATGCCTAAGGAAGGCAATAAAGGAAAGCGAGAAGAAAGGACTAACCATCAACTGAAATAATACACAGTAGTCAGCAAAAAGAGGGTCCCAACATATGAATTACAAATTGGGGATACTGAAATCAAGCAAATACAAAAACTAAAATATCTAGGAAGTATTTTAACAGCGGACGGAAAATCCGACTCAAAAATCCGAATGGCATATTAATATAGCGAAAGTTATCTTCCAAAAGCTAAGTAAAGTATTTAGAAACAGGAAATATCCATAAGAAACAAAGAAAAGATTACTGAACTGTTATGTAATATTGGTCTTCGTATGTGGCAGTGGAAGTTGGACGATCTCCTCGCAGTTGAAGAAGAGACTTCAGAGTTTGTTTTTTTTTTTGTTTTTTTATTGACACATTTTGGTCATTTAATACTGAAATTTAATTTTTTAAAATATTGTCTTGTATTTAAACAATAAAAAAATATTTTAAATAATAAGACAAGTTAGTTATGGTTATTTTATTTTTCATTATATTTTTGAAATCAGTTTAATTTCTATTATGAACTGAAATATGTAAAATGATTCAATATTTTGAAAAAGTTCATTTAAGTTTCTTGTATAGTAGTATTTCAAGCGGATTGAATTAAAATTGCTGCAGTTTGGCAGTATGTATTTAATGGCGAATGCCTTCACGGAGTCTCTTCCATTTTTAGGATATACGAATATGTTATGGTAATATATCCAATACAGAGCCTGGATATACTCCTTTGGTGTTTCTGATTTCATTCTCCTATAGTTGTTTTAATTTTGAACAATTTATTGTTTGGACAGGAGTCCCATAGATTATGCCAAACTTGAGAGGTAGTTCTACAAAAGGATACTGAGAATGGACGGAACATATGAGCAACGATGAAGTTTTAGAGAAAATGGAAACAAAATGTACACTTCTAACACTGTGTAATACTATTTTTGTCCTTAGGTAGCAACTATTATTTCCGATTTGCTTACGCCTAGAAAGTATGTGAAATGGCTAACATTTCGTTCAAACTTTTTTTTCTGACCAAGATAATGATATTTTTGAGATTTACCTACTTCCATTGGGAAAACTGGCGAATGTGAACATTATGGTTTATTTAAAGACATTTTTATGTTTAACATTCTTTTTTTTAAGTATTTAAGTAAATGCTCTGTTTATAATAAACAGTATTAAATAATATTTATCGGCCTGAATGTCCGAGATATTTTCATAGAAAATATTCGTCCTTTGACAGGATTCGAACCTGCATCCTATACGGAACCGTCATTTACGCTGACGTGCCTTAACCGACTCGGCCACAAAGGAGCGTTCGGTAGGCAAGGTCGAATTTACTGCTTATAAACTTCAATCTTCGATGAATCTCGTACATTCATAACTGCTCTGGCGTATCAAATGTAAACAAATGACGTCATATATTAAGAAATGGACAAAGTCCGACAATTTATTTATTAAAGACATTTTATGTTTAACGTTCTTTTTTATAGATACAAGTATTTAAGTAAATGCTCTGTTTATAATAAACAGTATTAAATAACATTTACCGGCCTGAATTTCCGAGAAATTTTCATAGAAAATATTCGTCCTTTGACAGGATTCGAACCTGCATCCAAGGACGAATATTTTTTATGAAAATTTCTCAGACATTCAGGCCGGTAAATGTTATTTAATACTGTTTATTATAAACAGAGCATTTACTTAAATACTTGTATCTATAAAAAAAGAATGTTAAACATAAAAAATGTTTTTAAATAATTCTCGTTTATGTTAAGTAAGAACGAAACGACATATGATTCAATTTCAAGTAGCATTTATTTATTCTAGGATTACACAAGAGAGACCACAAAAATTAGAACTCAGTTGTTTTTCGCGATTTACGCTAATACTGTAAATTACTTTCACGAAATAGCCCCAAATATGGTCTTCCATCATGTTTTCCTCATACGATCCTTGGTAGCGGCGTTCAAATCCAGTCTATACTAATCGAAACACTCGCCATTCTCCTCTAAGAACGTCCTGATGTTATCCTTAAATTTATCAAGATAAGTATCAAAGATATGGACACTGAGAGACACCCTGAAGCCTATTTAGACACAGTTCTTCGCCAGGGTCTCAACAAGCTCCAACGTTTTGTTTCCTCTGCTATTGAACTCACAACTCTTTGAGTCAAGTCACATTTGGATCAAGGAACCGACGCTTATATCCAGTTTAGGACTTTAGGGTTACGCGGAATTAGAACAATGTAACTTCGTGGACTAAATAAAGGGTTCGTTTCGAAATTCTAATAGATATCAGGTGAAGAAGGCCGTAGTGTACAACGGCCGAAACTTCATGTATATGACAATGGTCAGAACAATGTAAATAGTATAAGTAATTAAAATACTTAATCTCACAAATATAGACAGGTCTTAATTGTTAGAGTATCTCGAACTAATCGTCCGTTATTTCTTCTGTCAGTTTGCGCGTGAACGTGTGTGAAAGTTATAAAACTAAACGTCTACTAACTGTTATCTGTGTGATACTGACGTCTTGTCGGGGCTTAGAACTCTCGCTTTCCGACTGAGAGACCCATGTTCGAATCATACCAGGAGGCGTTCCCAGTATGTGACAGGGTTGAAGTCCCGATCACAGGTGACACCCAAGCCTTGTGAGTGAAAATGGGTGGATGGAACTATTTCGGAAGCCGTCGATGGTTATGCCATCATGTTCATAGTAACCGAGTGTGTGTGTGTACTGGTCTTGTTCAAACTGTTCGTCACGCAAGGTTACGCAATTTCTCCCAGAAAATGTAACTGAAATTAGCGCAGCATAGTTGCCGTATAAACCACAGGTGGTGGTCTCTCTAGCTTTTGAAGAAACATTAATAGCCCTGAGCTGGCGTCTGTAACAGGGACTGGTTAGCCGCACCAGTAGATAAGCCTACTCGTATATCGACATCATATATAAAGCACGAAGACACAAGTCATCGTGACCGAGCGTTTGAGCGTGCTGGCCTTGTTCAGATTGTTGATCCCGCTAGATAACACGCTTCTCTCCGAGAAACTGTAACTAATTTCTGCTCAGCATAGTTAAAGTATAAACCACAGATAGACTCTGTGGGTGTGGAACAAACACGAAATGCGCCTGAGCAAGCGTCTGCAATAGGGATTATCTAGCTGCCATAGTAGATGGATGTGCTTGAATACGATTGGCAAGCCATTAACGTTAATATATATATATATATATATATATATATATATATATATATATATATATATATATTTATTTTGGATTGATGTGAGTTTGTAACCCTGGGTTTCACGATTTTGCGATCGTCAGACAAACTGTCCACATATGTTTATATATGTAGAGTCCCGACGGACAGGCAAGTGTGTATGTGTGTCTGCGTACCTCATCTGATGAACGGACATGCATCTATGTTTGCGTTAGCAGGATAACATCACGACGACGTCCCCCCCACTCCCATAATAACATCAATACACGCAGTCTACTTAAACCCTAATTTTAAAAAAATTAATCAGTTATTAACCCAGGGTCACAAACTCACATCTATCGAACCAAATATGTTAGCTCTATCTCTGATATTGAGCGCTTTCTAATAAGTACCGCGCATATAATATATAAATAATTATATATATATATATATATATATATATATATATATATATATATATATATATATATATATATATTATATACACACACTTTTCACACACACACACACACACACACACACATACACACACACACACATATATATATATATATATATATATATATATATATATATATACACAAACTTTACTTTCACTGTAAAAAGATGATGGCAATATTTCAGTAATTCCACAATAGCATTGAGTATGTTTTTTGCAAGATATTCTAGGCTTTTCATATATACAATGAACATTTTACTGTTGAAATCGATAGATATAACCGAAAATTCTCTGCTAACACTTTCTTCACACGCACGATTCTTCCAGCTTCTTCCGTTCTAGTCATCTTTGGTCTTCAAAAATTTAAATTCAGTGTCAATCGTAATCTTCTGTCTTATCTTCCTGTTCTTCTATCGTTCTCTCTCCTTAATAATCCCTTGAGTCTTAGTGACTTTATTGTCTTGCTTGGGGTGAAATCATAAAAGAATAACCTAATGTTAGACCTAAGAAAAACAACCTGTTTAAAAACAGAATGTTTTTTAAACTCTTAAAATTATAAGAATCCAAAGAATGTTAACAAGGAACAAAATAAATTTTTAAAAATAATCTATTAACAGCCTTTTCTTATGACTGGATATCAAAAGTCAGCGTGGCAGAGGCTTTGAGCGTACTGGCCTTGTTCAAACTACTAAACATGTCAAATTATTCACTCTTTCTCATAAACTGTCACTAAGATCCATGCAGCATAGTTTGCGGTTGAAACAGCATATAGGTTTTGTGGATGTTAGACACGCACAAATAACCCCGAGCAGCTATTTGCAATAGGGATTGGGTAGGCGCCCTGGCAGATGGGAGTGCTCGAAAACGAATAACCGGCCATTATTATCTTATCTTGTTGATATATAATCGTGTTAATGGTACGCCATTTTGAAACATAAAGCGAAGGAAGAAAGGTGACTCTGCACAATTCTCTTTCACTGGAATCCATTTTCGTATATTGTTATTTGATCTCAAAAGACTTGTCGCCCATTTTCAAGCACAAATAACAATCGGCTGGTTTAATATCAAATAAGCGTTCTTATTGTTTGGTATTATATTTGAAAATGTACCTATAATCGTCTGCACTGATCTAATGTGGTGATATTTGTAAGCTTAATCTGGGACGGAGCCAGTGTTCTTATATTTATGTACACAATTCTTATATTTACGTGCCTGGATGAGCAGGTAATGCAATTATGCAAGTATACATTTGCGCTGATTAAATCAACTGGCGTGTTCACTTCGAGAATATCTAAATGCTCCGAGGCAGAGCATTTGCAGAATACAGGGGACGCCTTACAAATGGCTGAACCTATCCCATGAAAGGATAGCCCGGAAGGTTCAACAATTCGAATAGGCATGTACGATTCAATGCTTATATGCTTATAGAATGAGATTAAAAAAAAAGAAAAGTAAAAACGTCGAAGAGATAACGTGCCTGTACCCGCACGTACATAGGCACGCGCAAGTACACACCAACACACACACGCACATATAGATACATTAACGCTAACACATGTGCATTCACTAAAACAAAAATGTGTAACAAAAGAACACATAATATTCTCAATATATATATATATATATATATATATATATATATATATATATATATATATATATATATATATATATATATATATATAAATATAGAGAGAGAGAGAGAGAGAGAGAGAGAGAGAGAGAGAGAGAGATGAAAAAGATTTTCGTGTGACGCGTTTTTCGTCCTTTAGGACTTCATCGGAAAAAATTTGTTACGTTGGTGCGACTACACATGCGCACGACCGAAGGGAATGCTGGGAATTCTTTTTTAATTAAACTTTTGCTTTTTCTCATATATTTTTCTCCCACTATTGTTCTTTATATATAAATATATATATATCGTTATCACACACACACACACACACACACACACACACACATATCTATCTATCTATCTATCTATATATATATATATATATATATATATATATATATATATATATATATTAAAATAAAGAGAAAGAACAGTAAGATTTATAATCCGATGTTCTTATTAATTACTTTTATTTTTTTTAAAAAAACACCGCTCAATACCATTCTGCAGAGAATAAACATTATAAATTCACTGATTTAAAAATATGTCCCCATTGCTACACAGGAATTAATATGTTTCAAAATAGAAACTAAAGACTTTAAATTTAATTATAGAATTAAATTAAAATCTTTAGTAGTGTTTCATTTTCAATCGATTTTTGGATATATACATACATATATATATATATATATATATATATATATATATATATATATATATATAGTTTATGCAAATTTAGGTAATCCGTATGGGTAGACCTGAGAAGGATGATATCCAGATTATATATATATATATATATATATATATATATATATATATATATATATATAGAGAGAGAGAGAGAGAGAGAGAGAGAGAGAGAGAAGTTGCCGGTAAGAAAATGGTTCAGACTCAATAAGAATGAATTAAAACTAATTCTGACGTTTGGTCAGATTTTTTGAAGGAGGTTTCATCACGCCCTATCTCTCCCCTCTCTTTTCTCCCATATATATATATATATATATATATATATATATATATATATATATATATATATATATATATAAACGAAATGATTAATTGATTGATCCGTTTTCTACGGCTTATCCAGCCATTCCACCTTATTCAAAGCCAGATAGATTTGATGAATTATAAAATTTTTTTTTCAAGATAATAAAGAGATACAAATTTTACTAATTAACCCATAGCCGGGAGAAGTAGTGGATTCATACCTCTATACAAATATGGGCTCTAATTTGGGACCAGAGAAAATCTCTTATATCCGGGTTTCTCTTTATCCGGGTTTCTCTTATATCCGGGTCTTTTATATCCGGATTACACTGTATATATATATATATATATATATATATATATATATATATATATATATATATATATATAACGAAATTATTAATTGATTGATTCGTTTTCTACGGCTTATCCGGCCATTGCACCTTATTTAAAGCCAGATAGATTTTCTAGATAATAAAGTGATACAAATTTGACTAATTAACCCATAGGCGGGGAAGAAGTGGATTCATACCTCTACACAACGCTGCGCTCCGATTTTTCATTATTTGATTTACCTCCCAGTTGATTTTTTAATCCATGATATTTGTTTATTGAAACGCGCAGATAAATTCGAAACATTTTTCCATAATGAATCTGCTTTGTTCCAAATCAAACTCGCTTATTTCATTTTGAATTTACTCCATACCATTCGAATCTTGGCTATTTCATTATGAACTTGCGTAGTCTCAAAATGACTTTGGTTAGTCCCAAATTGAACTTGAAATGGTATAGATTAGAAAAAAACAGTTATTGATACTTTAGAAAAGAGTATAAATTGGCTTAGTGTGTGTATACTTTTGACTAGGTTATATTTTGAATCCTGAAATGTGGGATTTATTCTGGACTTGGTTGAACTATAGCCGGATATTTTGCGAGGGCGTTAAATAGTCTGATGTTAAAGCCGACGATGTTAAAGTATTGAAAGAAATGTCGGACACAAAAAGCCCACAGACACGAATGATCACTTCAACAATATGGTAGAATGTTGGAGAAAATCATATTTGAAGCAATTAAGAATTTAACTGCATTCATGGTCAATAAATATGGTTACGGTAATATTAATATTAACTGTTTCCCTATACTTTCGGCATTCATTGACGGAGAAGCCAGCACTGATGTTGTTTGCAAATTATAAAATCTTTCTTTTAAAACAATGTTTCAGGAAAATGGTTTCTTACGTTCAGTAGCTGATATCGCTCTTTCCAGTATTCTTCCTCCATAACCTTTTAGTAGTGGGGAACATTGACATCTTTTTATCCATTTTAGTTGTTGCTATTGTTGAAAGTCTTCAAGTGATGTGCTTTGCATTATCTTTGTTTGTGATTGTAGCGCCGGTCTACAGAAGAAGGATGATATTTACCGAGACTCCCAGGCTTCACTTAGCTCAAAACAATTTTTAAGCATTAATCTTAGAAAGCGATTGTATAGAGCTGACAGTTTAGATGTTTCTTAACGAATTTGGCGCCATGCATGATATAAATATGAAAGTTTCGATCTGACGACGCCATTTAAGAACATGACTCGATGATGCGTACGCAGATGTATTTAAAGTATTTACTAATTCTACATCAGGAGGCACGGTGGAATAATTGATAGCAGCTTGGAATGAGGAATCGGAGAGCCGAATTCGAATTCAACTTGCCTCCGTTACATTCACTTACATGCTAATACACTTGGGAAAGGTATGAATCCTCATCTTAGAAGCTAAATATCAGGACAGACCGGGTTCTATAGATGAATGACAACTGCGGGAAAAAAAGTTCTTCCTCGTCTATCGAAAGCTACATGATCGCCTAAGCGTGTATCACGCATAGCACATAACTGGCTGAATTCTACGTCTTGGATTTTATGATGGATTCAGTGTATGTGCCTTTAAGGCAGGTTAGTTTTGGAACCCTGGTATTGGACTAAATTTGAAAGTTGTGTTTTAACATGATAAATAATAACACGAATTATTTTTTCCAAATCTTTACCGGTTTTGAGGAAGTGGTTTTAAAGATTAAGTTTACGTTCAAAATCGCAGCGTTGGAATTTCATTCCAGTAATCAATGAAAATCTTATAGCACAATCTTACAATTTAATGATGCTTTACAAATTGTATATTGAGAAGGTGTATAACACAAGCACATTATTTCTAAATCATTGTGCAAATCAAATAAGACCTTCATTTACTTCAAAGGGAAATTATACTGAACAATTCAGCTATTTTATGATGTAATATGTTATACAGTGTTGTAGTTTTAGAATAACTTTTAATAAACAATGTAAATTTAAAACATCTTGACTTATTATTTGTATCCAGCAGTGTTATATAAACTTAGATCTATTTTTTAATTATTTATGATCTAACAAATCTTATTCATTGAGTAGCCTTTTTTGTAATCTTTTATAATTTTTTATATGGTTTTTACATATCGAATAAAGTGAAAAAAAAAACTTTATTAGGAATTTTGAAATTATTTTTTAAGCAAAAACCTGCGAAAATTAGATATTTTGTACATTTTTCAGACAATATTTAAAACTAAATATTAAAAAATTAGTAAAAGCTATGAATCAAAGTTTTGATGTCAGTACACATCATACCAAACCCCAGCTTTTACACACAGTGCAATGTTGATTTTCTAAATTAAATGAAAACTCACCCTCCTCTAACATGCTAAAATTTTTTTTTTATTCCATTTCCAGATTATTGTTTCGGTTTTGGAAAGATTTATTTTGAGTCCTATTTCTTTAAATACTTGGTAGAGGATGTTTGGTTTCTGTTCCAGTTCATTTTCCTCCCAACTATGAATACCTATGCCTTTAACATATGATGTAACCCTAAAAGCAGAAGGACGGGGCGGGTCAAATTTTATAGGACCCGGTTTTCTCTTCCTTTAAATCCTGAATAATGTGAGTATGAAATTAAGAACCGGTTATCTCTTTTTTACATTCTTCAATCAAAAAAAAAAAAATAAATAAATAAATAAATAAAAATAAAATAAATAAATAAATAAAAATAAAATAAATAAACAAATTATGCAGTTTTGTGTAATTTTAATAAACGGTTTGCGCGATCCCGTTACGAGCACCTTGAATCACATCATTGCCATATAGGTACATTTTTAAATGGAATTACCCCATAATATTGCTGATTTTTCTTTCGACTTTTTCCAGAATTTCCAAAAATATAGTAGGAGCACCGGACCATATGTGGCAGCAACATTCTAACCATGGATGAATGGTTGACTTATAGGTATGTAAGATAGATTCAAGAGAGAAAAATTGTTTCGCACAACAGAGTGAAATAACTTTCCTAACAGCTGACCTAGCAATAGATTCAGTATAGTCTTTCCATTTCTTGTTAGTTGCGAATGTTATCGTGAGGTGGCGCAATGATTCAATCTCCTGGAGGCTAAACATCATCCATGCTGATGGAAGGCAGAGAGGTGTCTCTTGGATGATTAATAGAGAGCAGTTTAGTTTTGGATGCGTTAAAATTTACAAGCCGTCATTTGCGCCAGTTAACAACAGACTGAAGGTCGTTTTGGATATCAGCTGACATTTTGACCTTATCGACCTGATCAGACTTACTATCGAGACAGGAATAAATGTTTGTGTCATCAGCACAGAAATCCTGTTGAGAGCTGATGTCATCAAGAAGGTTGTTCTTTGGCATTTAATACAAAATTGTCGATAACTGGACTGCTCTTAAACTTATTCTTAACAGATTAACATTAAATACATGTGTCTAAATTATCCCCGGTAACACACACACACACACACACACACACACACACACACACACACACACACACACATATATATATATGTATGTGTGTGTATATGTGTTTGTTTCCGGGACCTTCAGTTACTCTTGCGCTTATATATTTGTTCTTAGTTTTCTGCTGGTTTTACTGAGGCTTGGTATATTAAATTATTTTGCAAGCAGTTACCATTTAAGGTACATTCTTTCTTTGCTTTGCAGTTACAGGTGGGTTTGATTTGTGCGGGAGGTTTGTTGCTTATTTTTCTGTTGTGCTTTTTTTCTATTATTTGTGTCATGTTCTCGGTGTAACTGTAGCTGATTTCTTCCGTTCAATATCTCGTGGAGAGTACTTGATGGGTGGGATAGTGTTTACGCATGAGTTAATGAAAGATTTACTACTTTTTTTGCTACGCTTTTCTTGTACGATGGATTTATTTTCCTGTTGGCTTTTTTCAATTGTGCGGAGTGTGTGTGAGTGTTTCCGAAAATCAACAATCTGTTAGGACTGTTAATTATATATGATTGTGTTAATCTGTAGACTAACTGACGTACTCAACTATGTGTGTGTTTGAATGTGTGCATGTATGTGAATATCTATGGATACTGATGTACTCACCTTAGTGTGTGCGTGTATGTGTGCATGTATGCGTGTTTTAATATCTTTCAACTTATGTGTTCGTGTGTAGTTTTTATCAATTCACCCCAAGGACGGCGATAATGCCACTAAGACGCAAGGGCTAGTGTAAGAGAAAGAGGGTGAAAATAATTTAGAAGGAACCTCAAACCTCTAAACAGGAAATCCAATTCTAAACAAGAAACAATAGATAAACTCTTGTGAAAATCACCGGGAGGAGTGTGAACCTGACCTTAGGCGAAACTATCAACCCCTATTCCTGTGTATGTGTGTGAACATATATGAATACTGACGTGCCCACCTATATGTATATGTGTATGATTGTTAATCTGTGTGAATATCTTTCGGCACAGATATACAAAATTATGTGTGTGCGTCTGTGTGATGTCGAGTGAATATCTATGGATACTTATGTACCCACCCAGGTATGTGTGTGTACGTGTGCGTGTATGTCTATGTGTTTGTATGTGTGTGAATATCTTGTGTGGGCGTGTCTGTATGTGTGTGTGTGAATAGCTTTCAACACAGATATACTCACTTAGGTGTGTGGGCGTGAACGTGTGTGTATATGTGTGGATATCTATGGAAAATAGTATACCCATCTAGACGTGTGTCCGTGTGTACTTGAATACTGCTTCTTGAGATCAGACGAGTTATATATATATATATATATATATATATATATATATATATATATATGCCAATAGAAAAACTGTTGTTATTGGTGACGCGTTTCGTCCAATGTGGACTTTCTCAAAGCAAAAAACGAAATGAATTTAATTAAAGAAAGTAACTAATAATAACAAAAATCAGAATGTTCTTAGCAACTGGAGGAATGTAGAGAATGCTATTTTTCATATTGTTAACTGAATATATATATATATATATATATATATATATATATACACACGTTTGTTTATTTGTCTAACGGCATATCAACACCTTATGGGTTGTTTAATGCCGAAATTTAATTTTCTTAGGGGCTTTGAAGTAATAAAAATATGATATATGTTATTCAGCTTTCACAATTGAATATATGGTAGATGATACTCAACTTTTATGCATATACATGTTTTTGTGGATATGATTACTAGAGGTGGAGATATGTTTGTTTTATTTTGTAGTTTTGTTGAATTTATATTTGGGAACACAGTTTGAGTTATATATATATATATATATATATATATATATATATAAAAATGTGGATTAATTTCTTGAAAGAGTTCATTCATGTTGATTGATTGGTTGGTTGATTTCGTTTAGTAGCATATCGACCTCTATGCGTTATTTCATGTCAAAATCTAAATATTTTGTAAACGATTTTATGGCTACAACTAAATACAATTTGAACGTAATCGTATGCCTTCATATACAGATAAAATGCATTGTCGGTCATTTTTCTATAAACTATATTGTTGGTAATTTTACTATAAAATTGTATTTTTATACTTTTATAGTTTTTTGCTTTTATTTTGGGGTTCACTATGAGCCCATAGCTAGGACCGTAGCAGATGTTACCACTCTGGATCAGGGTGGACTTGAGAACAGCAGCAATTAAAAACCTCAACTCTTCTAACCAGAGATCTTGCTGTACTGGATGTAGTTTATCGTCATACCGGGATTATATATGTCTATCCTGTCAGAAACGTATAGTTGAATATGAGCAAATGCAAAGGCACGCAAGTCGCTTGAAATGTATGCACTGAAGCAAAGATATGCACAGGTAAGTCACCAGAACGATATAATTAATAAATGACCCGAGTGTAAACTTGTCAAGGAAGATAAGAATCAGAATAAAGTTATGTGAAATTTGAATATAGATAGCACTTGGATAGAGCGCCAATATTCGACTGCGCTACAGGTAAGAATGGGCAAGAATACACAAATGGATTAGATTAACTATATGCGAATTCGCTTTGGATTGATGCAAGTCAAGAGACCGTAAGCTTATCGAAGAATCTTGGAATTAAATATTCTGCATATTCTTGTCCTCTTATTGCTAGGAGAATATAATTCTGTGTTCTGGGTATCTTTATGATTTGGTCGGGAATGGCACTCCACAACTTCCTATCCTTCGTAACTCTTAGTGCTACCAATGATAGTATGGATGATGTTTCTCCTTACTTTCCTCTCCTTCCGATAATGATTCTCCACAACTTCCTATCCTTCATAAATCTTAGAGCTACCAAGGATAGGAAGGAATGTCCCACTACTCTCCTCTCTCTTCGATAATGGTACTCCACAACTTCCTATCCTTCGTAACTCTTAGAACTACCAATGATAGTATGGACGTTTTTTCTCCTTACTCTCCTGTCTCTTCGATAATGATTCTCCACAACTTCCTATCCTTCATAACTCTTAGAGCTACCAAGGATAGGAAGTAATATTTGTTTCCCTACTCTCCACTCTTTTCGATAATGGTACTCCACAACTTCCTATCCTTCGTAATTCTTAGAGCTAACAATGATAGGAAGGAATATATATCTCCTTACTCTCCTCCCCTTTCGATAATGGCACTCCACAACTTCCTATCCTCCGTAACTCTTAGAGCTACCAAGAATAAGTAGGAATGTTTGTCTCCTTACTCTCCCTCCCATTCAAGCTTCTGATAAACATTTACACAGACTCGTTAGGCGAAATGAATCGATGTCTCCCTCCCAGACTTTCTTGCTTTCAGTATGTTTTCTGAGTGCCAATTTCTCCAAGCCTTTATTTCATTTCTCATTTTGTGTCACAGAGTTTTCAACTGTCGCCTTCTGAATCTAATTCTAAGAATTGTTTTCGTTCTATTTTCCTTAATATTTATTCGATCGAGCTAGCATTCTCACGCCAACCATCACGGTCCTGCATAAATGTCGGAATGTCTGTATCATAACAGCTGGTCAATGCAGGTGGCTGTTGGGCGACCCACTCGTCTTGATCTATCAGTGTCCTGTAAAGTGCATACTGCATTGGCGTAAGATTGTAGAAATATCAGGGATGGGTGCATAGAGCTGTGATTTATTTGGATATTGTCTCCAGGTATAGCTCTCATCATCGGAATGTAGTCTAATCAAGCTTAGACTATCGGATAGGCTTCACTAATGGTAGTTTGTTTTTTTTACAATACTTCAAGATACTATTAAACCAAAATATTAACTTAAGAACTTGAATAATATTTTTAATCAGACCAAGACTCTCATATGGATGTCATAGCATCCAACTCATTCAAAAAATTTTAAACTATCAGCTATGTAGTTGTTTTCTCAGATCAATAATTCAAAATGTCTTCATGTGAATGAAGCCTGTAAAACTTAATGATCACAGTCCTTCATCAGATCAAGAAACACCTGAAGAAGACAATAACAATAATAACAAAGATGAGGATAACAGTCCAGATATAAATGATGTGAATAAGAATTAGTTATAGTGGGAATCTTTGTTTCATGCCTTCTTTTTTCAAAGAGCATATTTAATAGCTGGGTATTTGAATTCTTTCATCAGTTACACATACACAATTTATCTATCTCACTCATTTCTCATGGTCTTTGTCTTATTATTGTTATTGTTAGAAGCCTTTGAGGTTGAGAAAGGTTGAAGCCTGTGTCTAGGCCAGACATTTTCAGGGAGCATGCAGATTTGAGTTCAATCCCATTCATGGGGTTGCCTGAAAAATGGTTACTCTTTTTTTAAAATTTGCACTGTTCATGATCCAATATTTTTTATTATTTTTATTTGGTTGAACTAGCTCGGACATTTATGAGTCTATCATGGCGATCATCATGGTCTTGCATCAAGGTTGGAAGGTCATTAGTGTCGCATTCTGTGTCATGACTTAGCCTGTCAATGTAGGTGGTTGATGGACGATCAACACGTCTTGCTTCATAGCTAAGTGTCCAGAGCAGTAGATTACTCATAAGTTCTTGGTTTGTTCACCAACAGTGTCTGGCAAAGTGCATTCTGCATTCATGTAATATTGTAGAACTATCAGGGATGGGCGCATAGAGCTATGATTTAGTTAGCTGTTGTCTCCAGGAGATGTTAAGTATAGCTCTCAGCATCCGAATGTAGGTTCCATCCAGCTTAGACTCTATGGTTTTAGTGGATCTCCAGGCAGTGGCACCGTATATTAGCACCGCCTCGACAGTAGAACGAAAGAGTTCTCAGCTTGAGGTTATCTGGTACAAACTGTCTCAAGTGAATCAATAAAATCTGTCGATTTACATAACCTGGGAACCGAGATAAATTCTACTGTAAAGGATGTAAAAATTCGAATAACTATTTTCTTTAAAACTTCTTAATTTTTCTCATGATCTGTCAATGTATTTTTATCAGCATATTTCTGTAGAACCACATTTCTGTCACTTCTACTTCTGTATGGTATCGTCCGGTTCACACTCCTCCTTGGTCTTTTGAACACAGGTAGAGGTTTATCTCTTGTGTCCTGATTAGAAGTGGATTTACGGTTCCTTCTAAAGTATTTTTCATTCTATTTTACTCCCAGTAGCTCATTGCGTCTTAGTTAGATTATTGCCTTGCTTGGGGCGAATTGATTAAAAAAATTGTTCAGCTTTCACTGTCACATTGGAGAATTGATATTATAAAAATGTACAGTATTATTTTTCTTGCTTCTTTCTATTTTTTCTACTACTTTTTTTCGTTATTCCAATCCGTCTTTTGGATTTATGCGTTACGTTGTGCTGAAAATTTACGTTGATTCTCGGACAAGTACTGTTCTTTATGATGCAGCTTCTATATAAACTGATGGTGATTTAAATCCTGTTTCATGGCATCCAAGGTTCAATTATTTTAAGTAGTATTTAACACACGGAGAAAGCAGGACGTAAGCGGTTTATCTTTAGTTAGATTCACAACAGAAGCTAAATAAAACACCGTCCTTGTGCCAGATTTGTTTTTATTTTAAATAACACACTTATTCCATATTGCCTACCAATTGCACTTCATTAAGTAATAATTGATGTGCAAAATTAGATTTAAAAACTGACCTAATTTAAAAGCATAACTGGGGTTGCTGAAAACTTTTCGGCCCACATAAAAACTCTGATCAAATGACAAAACGCCAAAATTTATTATAGAATATCTTCTTCATTGGTGTAAGAAATTATCAGCGCCACGTCGTAAAAGCTGAACTTAAACTTTAAACAAAAATAAATTGAGTGTATGGATCTATGAGTCTATGATTAGTAAGTTAGTCTCATTAATACCGTAGTGAGTTTGATTCTCACTCAGTGCCTTTTTACTTGTGATTTTGTAGCATTAAACTTAGTCAATAATATTAAACTAGTGTTTTACTACAGAGCAATCTAGTTTAGAAGATCATTGGCAACGAAGATCAAAATGCAAACTGAAGAATTCATACATTATTTACATTATTCGTCCTCATCTTTGTCGCCATATTTATCACAACGTTTCGGCCGTTGTACGCTCCTACCTTCTTCAGTTGGTTGGAATGTGGAACTGAACCCTTTATTTCGCTCACTGGGGTAGATTGTTCTAGTTCCACGTGCCATGTCTAATGGATGTCAGTTACCAGTTATATCCTGTTAATTTCCCTCTGAAAGTTCTCCACTGCCTTAACCATGTATTGAACTCACACCTGTCACTGGATCTAACCAACGCCTTTACCCACTGTGCCATGTGTTCTTGAGGACACACTCTGAAGAATTCATACGTTAAAATATTATGGCAAAATAAAAAAGATGAAGATACTCGTCTAATAATTCATGAAATAATAACAAGAATTCGCAAAAGAAAAATTCGTAAAATGCACAAAGTTTGTGATTTTTTTATTAAGTCGAAACCATTTTTTTTAATCATTTCATCTCTAGAAAGGATATAAAGCCACTAAGACGCAAGGGAGTTATTGAGGATGAAAGACAAACTGAGGGACATGGGTAAAACTTCATTGAAGAGAAATGACATTAAAACGAACGGGTTTCAAGGACGCTGAAGATGACGATTGACATTACATTTAAATATATAATGATTATAGTTGAGAAGAAATCAAGGAGCTGGAAGAAAAGTTATAGATTGGAATTTAGTCCTTATCAGAGGAACACTAAGGAAATGTGCATGGTTTGCTTTGAATAAGGCATGACATGTCCGAGCTGTGAAAGTCGGAACTGGTGGATATAAGGAATGAAACTAGTTCGAACATCTCTCAATTCAATAACAATAGTGTAGTGTCAGGTATTTTCTGGGGCGATACAAAGAACAGACCATTCTTTTAGCATCTTTTTTGATGACACAAATACACAGATTCCATTTGAGGCCGGAAATGAGCATTAATCCCAGTCGGCGTTCGAAGCAAGAAGTCTTTTCAAGGGTAGAATTACTTATCAGCATTAGTACAGGTTTGGGGTCTGCATGGTGGTGATGAAATATTAACATTTCATTTTTTTTCTTTTTTGATTGATTTGAACAAAACTCTATTATCATGGCATCACACGCTCCAAAATAATATAACTGTCAATAAATAGCATATTTAAAAACAAAAAAATATTCCAGTCTACACTACACATTTCGTCGTAGTGTTTTGCCTGTATATGGAAAAATTACGCCCCGAAGATGACAATTTGAAATTGTCGAAAGTACTTGACTCCTCAATTCTATTTGACGACAACACAAATATAAGGATCTTATTATTGAAGGAATTAATAGTAAATTAATGTCGCATTAAATCTTGTTAGCGAAGTGATTTCGCCATTAATCACATTGACATTGGTAATTAATTCTTTGTATAAATTACTTTATTATAATATAATTTATAAGTTGCACACTCTAATATATATATATATATATATATATATATATATATATATATATATATATATGTATAAAACACATTTGTATATTTCATAACTTACCTCCTCTGACGTTTACATCATGAAACTTAAGTCGCACAGTACATAACCTTAGCGTTCTACACTTCAGAGCTAAAAATTTAATTTTCAGATGAACACAACAATTTTGTCTTAGAAAATCAAGACCCTGATGATGACATTGTGCTAATGTTGAAAATACTCGGAATAAATGAATATGTATCAAAACAGTAATTTTCTCTCTTCTTTTAATAAGGATACTAAGAAGCTTGTCCGTGAATAAGGCAGGATCCTATTGAAAGTAAGTAGACAAAACTTGTCTAAATTATTCAATGAGACAGGTCATATTGAAAACATGCTACCAAAATATACGCAATATATATATATATTTCACTCTTTCTTGCTCTCTCTCTCTCTCTCTATATATATATATATATATATATATATATATATATATATATATATATATATATATATATATATATTTATGAATAAAATGACAATAAAAATGACTTTATCAAAGCAAAATACGAAAATGAAATTAAATGAACCATGTAACTAATAAAAACAAAAAACAGAATGTACCTAGCAACTGGAATGTAGAGAAACGCTATTTTCATATTTTTTTAACTGAAAAATAACGTCAGAGATTGTCACGTGGAGAATATTGTCATTATATCTGTGTTGATATATTCAACCATTTTCTTTCGATTTTATGAATCTGTTGTGCATATTTGTTTGTAAGAGCATTAATTTTGTTAAGAAAGGTGAAATAGGAAAAGGCCTGGGCGTAAATTAATATTTGGGTAATTTTCTATGGCGGCACTCTCCAGAATTTTCCTTCTGAGTGAGTTATTTTCTTTTTTTATGAGTGTAGCATTTTAAAATCAAAATTATGGTTGTATTTATTTCTATGTATGACTATTGCATTAGCTAAGTTGTTTTTGTGAGGTCTCTTTTTGTGCTCATAAATGCGTTTTTTCAAACTTCTACTTGTTTCTCCAATATATTGGGAGGAACAGTTTTGGCAATTTATTTTATAATATTTCTGAAGCAGGCATTTATAAAATAAATTGCCAAAACTGAAAAAAAGCGTTTCTCTACATTCCAGTTGCTAGGTACATTCTGTTTTTGTTTTTATTAGTTACTTTGTTCATTTAATTTCATTTTCGTATTTTGCTTTGATAAAGTCCACATTGGACGAAACGCGTCAGCAATTACCAGTTTTCCTATTGTCATTTTTATTCATAAATATTGTCTTCTCTACCGATTAAATCGGAGAAATTATCATATATATATATATATATATATATATATATATATATATATATATAGAAAGAAAGAATGAAATTATAGATATATTTGATAGTGTCACTGATAGTTTATTTTACTGGATTAGGGGCGGTTGAGGACTTCTCTCCGTTTCTTAAATTATAAACTATAGATGAGCCAATTCTGTAGAAATCATACAACTTTTGCACAAGCACGCCGCTCTCAGGTTTTTGCAGAAGTTATGGCCGGTAGGGAAATTAGCATCAAGTTGGAAAAATAGCGTAGAAAATTTAACTCTCAGAGAAAATATTTAAGGCAAGCGGGCAGAGAAAAGTGGCGTAAAAGCTACCTAACGAGCTGGGTGAATGATTGGCAGGGCGTGGATTTGGAGAGATAGTAAAAACAAACAAACAAAAATAAACTTTACTTACTAAGAGCTACAAAGGACAGAAAGTTGTGGAAAGCCGTGATCACCCAACCCCCCAATCCTGGGTATGACGATAAATTATATCCGCGTCCTGGGTAAGACGATAAACTACATCCGCATCCTGGGTAAGACGATAAACTACGTCCGCATCCTGGGTAAGACGATAAACTACGTCCGCATCCTGGGTAAGACGATAAACTACGTCCGCATCCTGGGTAAGACGATAAACTACGTCCAACAGCAAGGCCTCTGATCAGTAGGTTTTGAGGAGCGTGAAACCACCTCTTAATCGTTGGTGTTCCTATGTCCACCCTGACCTGGGGTGGTAGCAGCTGTTAGGGCCCCAGCAATGGGGGAATAGTTAATTCCCAAACTTGGGTCAAAACACTATGAAAGTGTAAAAATAGGATTTAATACAAGAAATACTTTGTAAAAGATTATTACCAGCAATAAATTTTTGAAGAAAAATTATTACCAGCAATACATTTTTGAAAAAAAAAACACCAGCTATACAACTAAAAAAATATCCGCGATACTTTTAAAAAAAAAATATATTATCAGCAATAAAAATCATGTCCGCATTAAATAACCCAAAGATGTCGATATGCCGTAAAACAGACGAAACGAAACCAAACCAAACGTGATCACTCCCGTCCTGAAAAGACATTACGCATAGAAAAAAAAGTGAAAGACAGTGAATAAGAGAAAATGTATTTAAAATAGAGTACCCTAAAAGACGAGTGGCAGTAATAGGGTATATATTTCCAGACATTATTCTTTGTGGTTGAAGAAGAGACTTAAGGCAACAGAAATATGTTTTTACAAAAGGATATGAGATCCCCATAGAGTGCATAGGTGAGAAATGAAAACGTTTTATAGAAGATAGAAACAAACAAACAAAACAAAAAGACATACTTCAAATCAGAAAGAGAGAATTGAAATTTCATGGACGCATAATGAAGAAAGGCGACTTGGAGAATTTGACGTCCACAAGAGAGACAAAAAAAAGCAGCGCGTAAACTATCTAACCAGTTTGTGTCAATGGTTGGCTGTACAGGAAGTGGAAGGTTTGGTGAAAACATAAACCTTACTGTGAGCTACAAATAATAGGAAGTTGTGAAGAACCATGATCGCTCACGTTCTGAAGAGACGCGGTACTTAGAAAACCGCTCGAAGTTTTAAGTTGTGCATTACTTCATGTTTAATTCATTACAGTTTGCATTTTACAATGCTGAAGATGGTCAGCGTGTAATTTAAGGAAATTCAACACGCTATCTGTTCCATTAATGAGCGAGGATTTGTATTTAATGTATAAATGAATATTCATAGGCTGAAGTATTTCTGTCGGAGTAAAACAACTTTCTATTTAAAAAATATTGGTTGCTATTCGTTGCAATGATTGTAGCAGTAGCAGCAAAGACATTAATAACAATATTAAAATTGGATTTGATGCTTTTCGATTTCACTGAATCAGAAGACATTATGATAACAATAAGAATACGGCGAGTAATGATGAAATTATGGGAATGAATGATGGCTAATCAGAGTAAGAGTATAAGAACACCAATTCCGTTAATAAAAATATAAAGGCTTGACTATAAACCAAGAATACAGATTTTGAAAATAAGGCAATTAAAGTGAAAGCGGCCTAATAAGACTGAAAGAACGGAAAGAGGGATAAGAATAACAACGTAATGAATAAATGAAGAATGATATACGTTATACTGGCAGGAATAATGGTTGAAAAATGAAAACTAGACTGAATTATTTAAGAATAAAACACGGCTAAGAAAGACATAACGAAATGTAACGGAAGAATAGAAATGCGATTAGAGTTTCAAGCAAGATTATAAAATGATGGGATAATAAAATTACCAGGAAAATACAGAACAAGAATAGAAAATGAGAATGAAAAAGAGCGAGGATAGGAATATGAGAATAGAAATAGCGTTTTTTTTTTTTTAAATTAAAAACAAATAATAATAATAATAATAATAATAATAATAATAATTTAGTAATGAAGTGAGGAATAATAAATAGAATCGAAATTAAATGAGAATATAAAAATAAGTAAACAAGATACAAAAAACAATTTTAAAACATGAGACTTGGTGAGGGATATTAATAAAAAAAAACAAGAGAATAAATATTCGAATAAGAATAAGAAATGAGAATGAAATAGGAATATTAAAACGTGAATGTAAAAATGAAAATACAAACAAGAATCAGAATTGAGAATGAAAGCGGAATGTTAAAAAGCGAATGTAAGAATAAAAATCTGAAGAAGAATAAAAAACGAGAATGAAAGCGAATTATTAAAAAGTGAATGCAAGTATAATAATGCGAAGAGGAACATGAAATAATAATGATGAAAGGAATAGCAAAAAGGGAATGTAACAATAAAAATACAAACAAGAATAAAAGAAGCAATATTAAAGTAATTGTAAGATAAAAGATACAAACAAGAATAAAAAATGAGAATGAATTATTAAAAAGTAAAGTGAATGTAAGAATAATACGAACAAGAATATGAAATGAGAAGGAAAAAAGGAATAGCAAAAAGTGAACGTAAGAATAAAAATACGAAGAATAAAAGAAGGATTATTAAAAATCGATTGTAAGATGAAAGAACAAGAATAAAAACTTGAAAATTAAATTGGATTATTAAAAATCGAATATAAGCATAATAAGGCGAACAAGAATATGAACTGAAAATGAAAGAAGGAGTAGTAAAAAGTGGATGTAAGAATAAAAATACGAAGAAGAATAAAAAAAGGATTATTAAAAATTGATTGCAAGATGAATGATACGAACAAAAAACATGAGAATTAAAGCGAAAAAGCTAATGTAAGTACAATAAGAAAAATTCGAACATAAATAAAAATTGAGAATAAAAGAAGAAATATTAAAGTAATTTTATGATGAAAGACGCGAGCAGGAATAAAAAATGAGGATGAAAGTGTAAAGAGTGAATGTAAGAATAAAAATACGAACATGCACACGGAAGAAGGAATAATAAAAAGTGAATGAAAGAATAAAATTACGAGAAAGAATAAGAATTGGCAAGGAATGATGGAATATGAAAAAGTTAATGCAAAAAATAAAAAAAAAAATTAAAAATTAGGTTGAGAGAAGGAAAATGAAAATAAAATTATATAAAGAATAAAATACTTCTAAGGAATATATATATATATATATATATATATATATATATTACGATAAACGTGCAATCAATTTACAAATACATGAATTATTCACACAAAAACTAATGCAAAGGTTAATGATTTAAATAGCGAGACATCCATCATCGCAAAGAATTCAAATAGTATACAAAAACCTCCGTATCCGTTATGAATGAAATGATCCCTGTTTATATAAACTTCTGCCGTATTGGTTCTTATTTTTACTACAAGCTTTCGTCTGTTCCTACAGACATCTTCAGAATAGATGTTGTTCTTGTTTTTCTCTTAGTAATAAGAGGACTACGAAAATATATGTATTGTTGTATCCGAAATGCTATTGAAAATGAGTTATTGTTTTTTGGAGCGCGCATAAGCAACGCTGAGTTTGATTTTAAATTTTTTAAAAGTTGTGCGTTCTTATAAATATGGTGATGAACAAATTTTTTTACTGGTAAATTTTTCTGTCAAAGTGGCATGAACTATATTGTTCAATAATTACAGTAATGTCGCACTTATTATCCAAAAGTCGCACTTGGATCAGTTATTTAAATTACGATAAACGTGCAATCAATTTACAAATACATGAATTATTCACACAAAAGGTTTTTGTATACTATTTGAATTGTTTGCGATGATGGATGTCTCGCCATTTAAATCATTAACCTTTGCATTAGTTTTTGTGTGAATAATTCATTTATATATATATATATATATATATATATATATATATATATATATGTAAATATATGGATATAGATCCGACAGTATGAAGAATACGTTTTCACAGCGTCGCCCATGTGATGACAACGTGACCATGTTTTAAACGGAGCGCTGATCTTATAAAACTTTCAGTTATTTGTTTGGATAAGTCCTGTTCTTATGTACATCGTCTTTGTCATGTTGTATTGATAATGTTATAATTTATGAATATGTCCTGAAGATGGTTTATTAGACCGAAACGTACGATGTTGACATATTAACATTAAAACAGTATAAATTGTATATAAGGATTTTTGTTTGTTTTTTCCGTATATATTTTTCTTCATATATATATATATATATATATATATATATATATATATATATATGTATAAAGTGTGTTTATATATTGGATCATGTTATTTAAGACATGGCAATTATGTGTAAAAAATAATATCGCCCAAAAGTTCACCAAATCTGAAAGAAAAAGAAAAAAATCATTAGACGCTTAAACTTAATTCACATTTAAAATCGGTCCAAGTTATTGGAACACACACACACACACACACACACATATATATATATATATATATATATATATATATATATAGATAGATAGATAGATAGATAGATAGATAGATAGATAGATGCAAATAAATACATGAGTAAGAAAGATAAAACAAAATAAATACACGAGTAAGAAAGATAAAAAAGATACATTAAAGTGAATTAATAGGAAAACAAAGAAGATATTAGAAATTAATGACAGATGAGGAATCATGCTGATATTTCAACTTCTTAAGAATAAATATCTTTTATGATTAATGTCAAGTTGTTGCGAATATAGCAAAGCTAAATTTATGGAAAAGTTTGCATGTATATGAATACGTGATCATATTTAATATGTTCAAAGTCAGTCATGACGCTCGGTGAATATTAAAGATGGTTGAAATCTCATTATTTCTCTTCTTTTTTTTTATTTCGCTCTCACGAGAAAAGCAATGGCGAGTCTAAAACAATGTTTTGGTCTTGAAAACGTAAAATGATACATGAAAGATATTTGCTACCTAGCCAAAATACGATTAAATTGCCGGACAAACTTAATTTCCTTTATTAATTTTTGAGCGATATCTTTTTTAATCTCCATCGAAAATTAAACTCAAATCTCGTTTCAAATCTCGCCGGATGATATTTCAATTTTTTTCCGACCTACGGTTGTAGAATGTATAACCGACATAAGCTTTGTAATATAAATCAAGAAAAATACGATAAAAAGAAGGGAAAAAAAGCTTATCAAAAATTAATGATGGAAATGCTTTGTTTTGTGTTGAACTAAATAATTAAATATTGAATGTTGGCAACTGTATTTGAAGTTTAGGCCAATTTTCTCTTGGTGCGTATGGTCAGACCGATGCTAGACTGGCAGGACATCCCGCGGTGGCTGCAGTGAAATATCTAGTCGGCTTCCGTGCTATTTTTTCTTCAAGCTGATTACGCGGCATGATTGAAAATGGCTTACATGCGCTAAATCTGACGGTTGGAAGCTTCTGCGATCCACCCGTAGTGAGTTAATGTTACTCCGAATAAGTGACTTTAAAGTGTCTCCCCCGAGCACTCCTGTTCAGTTGGCTATATGATAGCTTAACAAATGATATAATTTTTTGCAGGTGATTCTAGGTGATATGTCCCGTCCAGTATAAATGCATCTTCACCAAGAATGGACTCGATGCTTGGGTCTTTGGCTTTTTTGAGGACACCCACGTTAGTGAGGAAATAATACCGTTTGTAAGCAGCACTAGAGGAATCTTCAGGTGGAACTTTATTTCGTCCACCGGGGTAGATTCTTCCAGTTCCACGTGACATGCTTTTTTTTAGATGTCTCGTTATCAGTTATCTCCCTTTAACTAAACTCTCTAAGTTTTTGTTCGCTTCCTTTGTAACCAGGTATTGAAATCACAACGCTTTGGCTCAGGTCACTTCATTCAACCATCGATTTTATCCACTTGGTCATGTCTCCTTGAGTACATCAGTGTGTGAATTTGTGGGGCTTAATGTCTCAGTAAACTTTTTTTTTTACCAGAGCTCATATTTCAATTTTATTGTTATTATTGTTTTTCGCTAACACTCCGTATTACTGATTCCCATATTGTATTCATTTACAAGCTTTCCCGGCTTAGGAGATTTCTGTAGCCTAGTATATGCGCTGATTTCTTAAGTTTTCGTATTTTCCAGTAATATTCTCTGTCTATTGTTTCAGCCTCATTCCAGATGCGGCGGTGATCTCCCTTTTCCCTCCATATATGGTCAGCTATGCCTGGTTTTTCTATTTCTCCTGGTGATTACGGTGTTCTCTAGTTTTATCTTGAGGAGGCGGCCTGTTTCTCCTTTATATTTCTTACTACAGCTGCATGAGATGGCGTACAAACAGTCCTTAATCATGTTCTCGGTTATGGGAGATCTTATATGGAAGAAATGTCTTCGAAGTGTCTAACCACTTCTGAAAGTCGTCCTGATGTTATACGGACCACAGATCTGTATTTTTCCGATAATCCCTTCACATAGTAGGCAGACTGAGGCTATTTCTTATGTGTTACCCTCTTGAACCCTTCTATCTCAGTTTGTGGAAGCTGCTGCCATGTACCCAGGGTAGTTGATATGCTGTAGGGTACTGATTATACTGATATTACTTGTTAATATGTCTCTGGGTCACCACTTATGACTTTTGCTCGAAGTAGTAAGCAGTGGACGATCTCTTTCTTTACATTGTATGGGTGGTGGGAGTTGAGGTATTGTCCAGTGAATGCTGGCTTGAGGTATACGAATGTCTTGAACCCATGCTTTATTCGATATATTAATACATCCAGGAATTCTAGTTTGTTGTTGTTTTTTCTCTCCATTGTGAACTGTATTGATGATCTTATTCCGGACTTCCTTCTGGTGTGGCCAGAGTATGAAGGTGTCATCTACGCATCTCAGTCGTAGAGTTAGTTTTAGTGATGTGGATTCTAATGCCATTTCTTTGTAGTATTCCATTTATATGTTATACTGGTGATAACGGCGAGCCTATTGCTAAGCCTTTATCCTGCCGATAGATGTCTGATTCCGAAGTGTGTTATACAGAAAGTCAGCATCTCTATCAGGTTATCTATTGTTAGGCTGGTACGTTCTCCTAGGGATGAATCCGAGGCCAGTCTGTCCTTGAATACCAGTAGTGCCTCCTCTGTGGGTACCTTGGTGAACAAACGCGCCACGTCCAGGCTCACCATCTGGTTGGATGGGATGGAAGCATCTTTAATTATTTCCACGATGTCGTGAATATCGTAACGAAGATGAAGACAATACTCCGAACAATAGTGTAAATAATTATAATACCCCATCTCAGAAATATAGACATATATCCACATTTCTCTTCTGTTGTCTCAAGTATCGTCAGCAATCCCTGATCAATTCTATAATCAGAATTGCTTTGTACTCCCTTAGCTATCAAACGATATAATTATCAAAACTATATTCATTTATATATCTCCGGTGTATTTATTTATATAGGGTGTCTCAAAATAATGTATACACTCTTTGAATCGATATAACTTATTCAATTTATGTATTTTGACTATATGATTAATACAAGAGAAAGAATACAAATTTAAAGAATTTGAGAGTAAAATATATACAAAACATACATAATTAACTTTAATAAGATAAAAGCTACTTGGAGCAATGGCAGAATGTTCATATAATGATGAGTTCGCGTCAAGTGCTCAAAATGGTTGCTATTCTGTTCAATACACTTTTCGTATCTTAAAGAAATAGACCTACAAACGTCCAGTATCATTTCCTCTGGTATTTGAGTACGTTCTTCTTCAGTTACTACTCTCATTTCAGCAATTGTTTCAGGTTTTCTGCTGCAAACGTTCTCTTCTAGAAACCCCCGCAAAAAGAAATCCAAGGGTGTCAAATCTGGTGATCTAGGTGGGTATTCAACTGTCCCTCTTCTTCCAATCCATCTGTTTTGAATATTTTCATCCATATAAGTTCTCATATCACAGTAATCTATTATTAACTATTAATAGTTAAAGAGTGTATGCATTATTTTGAGACACCCTGTATATTACCTGTCTCATCTGTAGTGGGAAGGGAGATAAATCAACTTAAGTTAGTAAATTTGTGAGTGATTACTTTCTTTAGTCGTTTTAATAATCTGTACAAATAAAATATTTATCTGCATTTAGACAAAATTAGTTCCCAAGTAAAATGAAGCGCTTAATTAATCAGTTCCTTTATTACCACGTCTTTTAGATTTCAGTCTTATTTGTTGAAGACTTTCATGTGAGGCACTGAGATAGCTTTGTCTATTAAGTGATTGTCTTGTTTCAACTTGGTTTTGAGATAAGCTTTGTCGTTGCTGTCTTGGTCGTTCTGTTGCGAATCTTTTTTTCCGGGAGATATTTCGACTTTACTGTTATGTTAAGCACAGAAAAATATTAGGCTGTCCCAAAAGTTCGTAAACACTTGCAAAAAATTGAAATTTTACTCGCCAAGTAATAACAAAAACAACAAAAAGACCATCATTTTCCAAGACTTTCTGCCATCGATCTGCAAGCTTTCGGATCTGGTGAAAGTACCATTCAGCCGGCTTCGAATCAAAGAATTCTTGACACGCTTCCTCGACTTCATCAAACGAGTCGAATCGGCGGCCCTTCAGAAAGTGTTGCATTGAACGGAAAAGGCCGTCATCTGATGGAGCACAGTCAGGACTGTAGGCTGGATGTGGCAGAACCTCAGAACCGTCCAGCTCTTCAAACTTGTCTTTGGTCTTCCTGGCGGTGTGTGGCTTGGCATTGGCCTGCTGCCTCAAAGCGCGCTTTCGGTTGATCAGAGCCGGGTACTTTTGCTTCAACTTTTCGTAGACCCGCTCCAGTTGCTGACAGTAAAGATCGGCACTGATGGCACGACCATTCGGAACCAACTCAAAATGCACGATTCCTTCAAAGTTCCACCAAACGCACAACATGACTTTCTTGCCAAATCGAAAGTTTTGGAACCGACGGTGTCTCTTGCCCTTTCTGAACCCATCGCTTGTCTCGATTGTGCTGGATTGTGTTGCATAAAAATTCAATTTTTCGCAAATATTTACGGACTTTTGGGACAACCTAATATTAACATGAAAAGATACTGAGCAAAAAAAAGCGTTTTTATATAATACCAGGAGTAATCAATGAATCATAGATACAAGTGAATGTTTAAAAAACGTATAAAGTGAATGGATTAATTAAACAGGTCATTTGCCTCTATTTTATCCCCGCTTTATTGAATCTCAATACATTGTTTCAAGACTTTTGTTTTATTGCATCTCACTATTAAAACTTTCTAACGATTGGCATCATTGTGGACGGCACGGGTACGCTAGTATGTACATAAGTATAACATTTCTTTTCACAGTTTCTTAATTGAGAATCACTTGATTAATGTGCGTTCTAATATCTTCCAAGAATTTATTATCCATTGAAATATATATACCTTTGAAATATCAACTGCTTCTTTCTGATACTACCTATCACTTCAGAACGAAGCCGATCATAACTCTCCCCAGTCTTCCTGTCTTTTAGTGCTCATAATAACTTTTGCCCGCCCCCAACATCCATCTTTCTCCTTGTTCTGCTATGCATTCACAGAATCTTGTTAATGTCATTCCGATTGTAAGTATACGTATTCCCCTCATGTTATTCTCAGCATTTGTCGGTAGAATCACATGTCTGTCACTTTATGTCTTTTCTTCATCTCTAAGTATCCATTGCCACATACAGGATTGGATATTACCGAATTGTTAAGCAAACTTTTCATTGTTTATATCGATATATACTTATGCCTTAGTATATTGCTTAGTTTCTGGTAGGCATCTTTCACTATTCTATGCTTTTCTGTGTCACATTTTATCTGCTACTAAACTTCTTCTATAAGCTGTGTCCATCATTGTTTTCCCCAATTTATTGTTCTTTGTAAATGTTGTAACCTAGAAAGAGGTACTGAATGACGAATAACCGAAACGGAGGTTGGAGGTGAAATGGTAATCTTTATAACATCAACAAAATACAATACTCGGCAACGGCGTGAAGTAGGTAAACCTCTTCTAGAGGTGGACCACTTACCTCCACTTACAATAGTGTCCACCGTATTTATGAGGATTGGGACAGACCTCTTAGTGTTCATAGGTACGGTATATAACAGTAACTTTCCGTATAGATTTTCTTTTTCCTATCTCTCCTAATCCCTTAATTTACACACTCTCGTTAGGTAGGTCATGCGCTGCTTTCCTCTGTTCCTGTTGTATTTAATATGTCCCGTGAGTGTTGAATTTTCCAAGCCCTCTTTCCTCATCATGTACCTTTGAAATATCAACTGCCTCTTTCTGATACTACCTATAAGTATTTTTTTCGTTTCCATTTTCTCTAAAAAGTCGTCATTGCTCACATGTTTAGTCCATGGCATTCATTCTGTAGAACCACATTTATGTTACCTCAAGTCTCCTTTGCATCTGTGATAAGATTGTCCAGCATTCATTAACATATAGGAGTACCGATATTACATAACAGTTCAGTAGTCTTTTTTTATGATTTTCACATTCCCAATACATTGCTCGCGCATTTTGGAGTGTCCCTTTTGCTGATGATCGTGCATTCTGACTTTTCACATTTAATAGTTAGTCGTTTCTTCTTGCTTTCTTTTTCACTTTGTTTAAGAGGTCATTCAGTCTCCTTTCTGAGATTGCCATCAACCAAGTATCATATATATATATACTGTTAAAGTTATTTTTGCCATTAATAAATAAATATCGGTCTTCTAGTCCTCTTATAATCGATTTCCTGCTCAGATGAAATAAATCCGATAAAGAAACGCATCATTATCATACACTCTCTTTTTATTATTTTTTCATAATTTCATATCAAGCAAGGCAATAAAGCTACTAAGATGTAAGTCATTACTGGGAGTGAAAGAACTGAGAAATCGTTATCGAGGAGAACGGACAATAAAAGAACAGAATTTACGGAGACAGAAGGTGACGACTGACATTACATTTACATGTTTAAAATTCATAGTTGACAGAAAAGCAAGAAGTCGGAAGATAGTTCTACAGACACGAAGTGTGAGAAAAATATTAGAACAGAAGAAAATGAGATCTAACTTCCAATCTAGTACTGAGTTTAAATTCATAAAGTCGGCGTACGAAAGAGGAGAACTCATTACGTGAATATTTTTAGAATAGGTAAAAGGAAGCTATTTCACAACAGTGGGGAAATGATTGATGCCAGACCAGGGCTGCTAAAGTTGCAGATTGTTTTTTTTTTAGATTCTTCAATAATCTCTAGGTATATAGCAGAAACACCAGACCAGCAATATTCGATGCAAGAATGGTAAACAAATTCCGATGAGAAAATTGTCTAGAGCCAACTTTCCTTGCTGCAGACTTATTACTTGAATAATTAGTTCTGATTTGAAAGAATTAGGTCCTTAAACATTTTATTGCATACAATATCTTTGTTTTCAGGCTATTCTTTGTTAGTTGTTCTATTTTGCGGGGTACGTGTTGTTAGACAGAATCTTGTAAATATGACCGTTCTTCCGTTTAGCGTTCGATCATGAAGATAGATCGGCAAGTCTTCCTTCTTTCTTAAATATCTCGTGACTAAAATATGATTTTTTTTCTGCTGTATTTGAAGCAGTATAATCTCATAAATATTTTATAACTCGGCTCATAACGAGGTTTCGTTGTGTTCTTTGTATCCGTTAGCGTTTACCGATGTTGATTTGAGTCGGAAGAGTTATTATCAGAGAACGTCGAGAAAAATACGTTAGAATTTTGATCGAGTTTGATGTCAAAGACTAACAGGAATGCAGTTATTTTCTTTCACTTGAAGGTTTTAGCACGGTGTTACAGATAAAACGTTCGTTTGATGCGATCAAGATGAATGGGAATAATCACATTGAGTCTTTCTGCATTTTTACCAATGTGAATCGAATGAGATTAGTCTTAAATATAATAATAATGATCAACATCATCATAATAATGATCAACATAATAATAATGATAATAACGGTTAATATAATAATAAAAATATAATTAGAATAATTGCAAGAAACTGTTATAAACATCACCCAGACGCGGTTACAGAGATAGAACCTGTAACATTATTTGGACTATTGTCCTCATGTTTGTCACAATATTTATTACAACGTTTCCGCCTTCTTCCGGTGGTTGGTATGTCGATCTGAACCTCTTTATTTCGCTCACCGGGGTAGACTGTTCTAGTTCCACGTGTCATGTTTGCCACGAGTGAGTTATCAGTTATCTCCTGTTAATTTCCCTCTGAAAGTTCTCCACTGCCTTAACCGGGTATTGAACTCACACTCTTTGGGTCCTGTCACGGGATCTAACCAACGTCTTTATCTACTGTGCTGTGTGACTTTGAGGACATATGTGTATGGATTTCTGGGTATTATAAACCTAATGTTTCAGCAACCATTTTTACCAGTGCTCATATTGCAATTTTTGCTGTTATTATTCCATGTTTTTACCAGAGCTCATATTGTAACTTTTGTTGTTATTATTGCTTTTCTCTGGCACTCCTTATTACTGGTTCTCATGCTGTATTCATTTCTATGCGGTTAAGGCAGTGGAGAACTTTCAGAGGGAAATTAACTGGAGATAACTGATAACTGACATCCATTAAACATGACACGAGGAACGAGAACAGTCTACCTCAGTGAGCGAAATAAAGGTTCAGTTCAACATTCCAACCACCTGAAGAAGACCGGAGCGTACAACGGCCGAAACGTTGTGATAAATATGGCGACAAAGATGAGGACAATAGTCCGAATAATGTAAATAATGTACATAATTCCTCATCTCAGAAATATAGACGGAATTTTATGGGACCACAAAAAGACCACAAAAACAATGTCCTTTCTTGTTGACAGATTGCAGATTTTAATGTATCTTTGAAGAACTTCAAAGAAACTATAAAAATTCAAAGATCTTCAAATGGATATCTAAAAATTGTGGAACATAATACATCAACAATTCCAGCTGGAGCTGGAGCCCTCGGACATTGCAAAAGGCTCCGATAGTCTCATTGAAGAAATACTAAAAATGACACTCACAAGTAAAATTTACACAATACGAAGACCTTTATCTATGTAAAATGTGTGAGACCGTAAGGGCATTTTTGTTTTGTTTTTTGTTTTTCTGAAGCATGGAATAGCGAAAGATGCACATCAGAATCTTTGTAGGTTATGCAAGCTTTCCTCTGTTCCTCTTGCCTTTAATCTGTCCTGAGAGTATCAAATTTTCCAAGTCTTCTCTCTTCATTATGTGCCCTAGAAATTTCAGGTGCCAACGTTAGGTACAAGTGTACTTTTCGTTTCCATTTTCTCTAAAACTTCATCGTTATTCACATGTTCGGTCTATGGTATTCTAAGCACATTTCAATTGCTTCAAGTATATTTTACATCTTTGAGAAAATTGTCCAATATTCACTGCCATATTGGATGACGGATATTACATAACAGTTCAGCAGTCTTTTCGTTGTTTCTAACGAATTTTTTTTTCTTTTTCTTAATAATTTACTTAGTTATTGGAAGTCATTTTTCGCGGACCCAATATACCTTCGGATTTCGGTGTTGAATTTTCTCTGTTAAAACATTTCCAGTATATTGAAATTATTGTACTTGATTTTGGGTTGCCCAATTTGTAATTTGCATGATGGGCTTTTCCTTTTGCTAACAACCATTCTGTTTTCTTGTAATTGAGTTTCAATCTTTTTTTCTTGCTTTCCTTTACTACATTCTGCAAGAGTTCTTGGAGATTCCTTTCTGATATCAACATTGTGTCACCAATTTATGTTGTTAAGATTGTGGCCGCCAATAACGAATCCTGAGAGAACTTGAAATTCTCTCAGAATCGCCTCACTGTATAATTTGATTAAGTTCTGCGAGAAGATACATCCTTGTTTTACTGCTCTTTCTATTTTTGTATTCTTACTGAACTAATTTTCTAACCGAATACAGACGGTTTGCTGCCAGTGTCTTGGATTATTCTAATATGATTCTATGTCAAGGTTACCTAGCAGTTCCAACAGTTCTAGGTGATATACTAGAGAAAGTAATTATGCCCAACTTTTTTTTAAGCCACAATCCACATTTCATGGAACCATGCTTTTTGCTTTTTATAACAGGGGATTTATTGCACCTTTTTCCATACAAATTCTCCCAGACAAAACAGAAAAGAGTTAGATATTTTCTGGAACAATAGAATAAGTCATTTTCCCCGCATCTTTGACAAGGAATTGAATACGAATGTTCGATTCTAGGTCTGGAGTGATCTTGAGAGAAAAAATACGTTCGAAGCATGGAACATTATTGAGAGTGGAACCATTCATTTTAATAAGTCTACCCGCAAAATACCAGGAAAAATGATAATATCATGTAATAGACAAATATATGCACATACAAGCCTCTGCATAGTTACAAGTGCCTAAAATTAACGTGAAGGTGAACTTGCTTATTTTCATGATTAAACTTACTGATCAGCACAGACTTTCTGTTCAGAAGACGGTCTTTATCGGGGATAGTAATTATGCTCAATTACTCTTCTAGACATAATCCAGCTTTCCGATACATACATGAGCACTTTCAGGTGCTGCAATGCTTAGCAAGCTTGTCTTGCTAGATCAGTTACGTCTGAGTAGTGAGTCCGATCTTCACTGGGTGCCACAGAGTTTCGGCCTTGTGCCAAATCTAAGCTACGCTTAGAAAATTAGCATAAATATACGCAGACACAGACAGAGACACACACACACACATACATACACACACACACACACATATATATATATATATATAATTTCTTCAAAAATTATAATATAAACATGTTATGATATCACTACAAAAATAGCGATTTTGTATCAACATTTACGGTGTTTTATCAAGTGATGATTTTTGAATAAATAATATTTGCTCTGCTCTGCTCTGTATTGAGCACACTTTTAAGAACAGTATTTTTGGTTATTGGAATTTATTCTGTCTAAGACAATCCTGTACTATATATATATATATATATATATATATATATATATAAGATGAATTGAGGATTGCGTTTAAAGATAAAAGGTAATACATATCTATCTATCTATCTATCTATCTATCTATCTATCTATATATATATATATATATATATATATATGATAAACGGAAACGTTTATCAATCTAACGTTTCACTTGTATTGACGCTTTAATAAAAGTGAACATTTAGATTGATATACGTTTCTTATCTTTCTGTCGGACTCCGATCCATGTTTGATCTGTGTTTGATACCAAATCACACACACACAGGCAAGCACAGACAAACACGCACACACTGATAGATAGATAGATAGATAGATAGATAGATAGATAGATAGATAGATGATAAAATAAAGGAGAATAAAACAATGTCAATATTCTATATGTGGAATAGAAATGTTCAGCTTTTTCACCATGATAATCTTATGGAAAAATGTTTTAGCTGGTCTTTGTTCAATTGTAAAAATTCAAAATATAAGTTGAAAGAGTGGAAATGACATCTCAAATAAAAGCAGAGAAAAGAATTCGATTTTAGAAATGAAAATAAAGAATTCAACTGAAATCATAGGAGTGGAAGCAAAATTACGAAACGTAGGTGTGACTGATTGAACAATTACATAAAAATAGACGGAAGCGTAATTTTAAATTTACATAATTCCTTCTTCATTCACAACGATACACATACTGTACAGCAGGATATATATATATATATATATATATATATATATATATATATATATATATATATATATATATATATATATATATATATATATATATATATAGAGAGAGAGAGAGAGAGAGAGAGAGAGGAAGGAGGGAGAAATATAGAGATAGCTAGATGGATAGATAGACGTTTTGTTAAAAACGACAATCATTTTATTTAATTTTTCTTGTGTTCGTAGAAGTCTTTTCTTTTCTAGACACAAAGTGTGCCAAAACTGTCCAGAAGTTCTGGCATCCGTGCACTTTCGGCTATTTTTTCAGCCATCATCAAAGACAATTTGTATTTTTTATTTTGAACTGAAGGAATGTGTGTTTTTATATCTAAGTTATAGGAATGTTTTATTTTCCAAACACGGTTATCAGATTGTGGCCGTGTTCATAGTTAATGCTGCTGAGTGCTGGCTTTTCCTTTTTTTTATTATTAGGGCATCCTTTATTTTTAATCTTTTTTTTTTTACAAGTGGATGAATATATTATACCTGTATTTTCTACTAGTGTTATGGAGTGGTTTCACAGTGGAGGCTTGTATTTGTACTAAGTCGGTCCTAAAATAGGTTCAACGTACAAAACGTTAGGAACTTGATATAATAGGTAATAACGCAGTAATCTAGTTGTGGTCGCTGATACTTTAGTATCCGACTAACGGTCGTCCGGCATCGACTGACTGACCGACCCACTGAGCGACTCACTTGTTACTCTTACTACTCCTACTTATTATAGGTGGGAGAGTCTATTAACTATAGCGTAGGTGTGTTCCACTATAACAACTAGTATGCTGTGAATGGAGTTTAGTAGGTTTACCTCTGTGTTTAAATGAGTCATAATTGAGCTATGGTCGGGTAGTTGTAATGTGAGTCGTCTAGATAAGCATGTAGTCGTATGGCCAATATAATCATTTATGAGTTTGGTTTGATCAGGAATTCGGTTCCTTAAGGGCTATTTGAACACGTAAATAGTATTGTTTACGAGTTCAAATGTCCCACATACAATAGCGGACTACTGGATTGGCGTTTAAGTCCCATCCGTTTACTGTTGAAATCGCTACATTGAACCGCCGCTTCTATTCCGACAGTTTCCTTTCTGGGAACTTCCTTACATTTATTTGTTTCCCTGCAATCTTCAACAATTTAAATGCAACTTCAATCGCTATCTTCTCTTTTCTTGAATCCCATCCATCTTTTGTTCTATCCTCAATCCTCCCTAATTTCAGTCTCCTCTTTCACTTTCACTTTCACTTTCTGCGTACTAGTGGCATTCCCGCTTTTCTTGGGCGAAAAAGAAACATTTCGACTTTTAAATTCATTCGATCTAGTCCCCTGATAAAGCTACACACATAATCCAGCGCCGTTTCCATTGATGGAAACATTCCTGGAACTCCTTTTTTGGCAATAGTGAGTAGCTGTCTCGTCCTATTGTCTTGGATTTCCTCGACCTCTCGAAATCTTGTTCTTTTCAAGTAGGAATTGATTTTTGGAAAGTGGAGGAAAAAGTCACAAGAAGCGAGATCTTAGTAATATGGTAGTTATCGGACTTGGGGGATGTTTCTTAGACAAAAACTGTTGCACACACCATGGCCACTGATGAAACCTCCGTGGTGTGGTGAGACTACCACACTCTACACACTTTCCTTCAAAACAACAAAGCGAGCGCGAAAGTTATATTATAGTTATAGTTATAAAACATCTACATTCTGCGTACTTTAGCTTCGTTATCATAACAGCAGTCCCGATATATATATATATATATATATATATATATATATATATATATATATATATATATATAGTTTATTTAATCGAATATATCACAGGTAGAACGCATTTAATAAATACGTTTAAACCTCCATTAATACCAAATATTGACAGTAAGCAAATAATTAAAATATTTTAAAGTCGTGTCTCTTTATGCTGTAGGCTATTTATTATTGCTGACCAAAATAATTGTTTTAGTTATTATCCGAGAATTGACATGTATTATTGAGAAAGACAGAGGAATGGTTGCCATTTTACTTCTATTTGTCTCAAGGTTAGAATTTCCAGTCTACAGTATTATTTAATCCATAGGATTGGGCAGGTTTAAGAGGCAGTTGCATACCTTTCCCAAGGACATTTATGGGAAAGTGAACCCAAGAGACGAGCTAAAAATTTGAACTTGGAACGCCGATCCCTCTTTTTTTGTCGATAACCGTTGCGTTATTGGCACTAATAACAGAAAAACGCAATCAACTCAATATTCCTGGTGCTACCAAAAAATAAAGAAATTATTAAACCTCGTATTTTCTTATAAAATCTGAACAAATTTAGATATTAAGTCAGTATGTTGTGCATTGAAAATCAATCAGAAAGGTATTGTTGGTGATCAATCAATAAAAAAAGCGTTTTTGAAATCAAGGGAATATGAGGTAAACTATATGTGTTGGAATAAATATACGAAAATCAGTTTCTGTCTATATTTCTCAGATGAGGTATTGTAATTATTTACAATATTTATATTGTTCCGACTGTTGTCCTTATTTTTGCTGCCATATTCACGGCGTTTCGGTCGTAGCACACTCCGGCCTTCTTAAGGTAATTGGAATTTCAAACCGAACCTCTTTAATACCTCTATCGGTGTAGATTGTTCTATTTCCACATCCCATGCCCCAGTATCAGTTATTTCCCTTTAAATCAACTCTCTAAGTTGTTATTCACCTCCGTTGTAGCCAGGTATTGAACTCACAACTCCTTGGGTCAAGTCACTGCATTACTTCAATCAACACGTTTTCAGTAACGCTTTCATCTACTGGGCCATGTGTCCTCAATGATAAATATCTATATCAATCTCTTAATATCTGTCTATATATCTAATGTATGTATGTATGTATTTATGTATGAGAGACTATCACATATACATTTCTATATACACAATTTACTTTATTCGGACTATTGTCCTCATCTTTGTCGCCATATGGCGACAAAGATGAGGACAATAGTCCGAATAATGTAAATAGTGTACATAATACCTCATCTCAGAAATATAGACACATACATTTCTATATATTATAACAATATCATATAGAACGCGTTTCGTCTTTTGGAAGGACTTCGTCAAAGT
>CAHIKZ030002457.1:2127500-2170000 GCA_903632075.3 Acanthosepion pharaonis | reverse complement strand
CTATAGGAATATAGCACTTGTTGGTAGAGGCTTACCCCATCTTGTATTTTCAAGCGGTCATCCAACCACTCAGAACGTTTCTTAATTCCGATGTTCGAACCAGAACCAATGGTTCAACGTGATATGACCGTAAGCTATTAATTTTTAAAGTCTCCCAAATCATAACTGGATTGTTTTGAAGACTTTAATTTGCTTATAACTTTTTAAAACTCTAGCCGAGTGGTTAGAACGTTTGCTTTCCAAGCATGAGACCGAAGTTCGAATCGCACCATGGTTGATTTGATGGGAAGGTGACCTTCATCGGCTTGTAGAGGCGACCCCAGCGTGCGGCCCCTTTGGGAAGTGCATGAAAACCATAGCACGGGTTGACTCTTATGAGTGAAATTGGGTAGACGGAACTATTTGCCAGCCGTCGGTAGTTGGACTAGCAAGAAGTGTCAAGTCATCGTGACCGAGTGTGTGAGCGTACTGGTTGTGTTCAGACTGTTGATCACGTCAAATAATGCGTTCTCTCCCCAAAACTGTGACTAAAGTCCGCTCAGCCCAGTTGCAGTATATACCACATGTGGGATCGCTGGGTGTTGAAGATAAAACAAATGCGCCTGAAAAAGCGTCTGCAATAGGGATTGGATAGCCCACATAGCAGACATGCGTACTCAGATTTTTATTTGCCTTGTAAATTTTAATTTTCTAATACATTTCTAAATAATTCGATTTGTTTTCCTTTTAAAGTTTTTTCTCTTTCAATTTTACTGATTTTGAGTGTATTTCCCATTAGATTTTAACACATCTAACAATATGTTCGCGACAAACTTTTTCCCGCTAAAGTTGCAAGACGTTCTAGATTATTTTCTTAAAGACATTATCCCGTCGGCAATTTTAGTTGTGTTCAGTTAGTGAATAGTTTTTGAATATCATTTAGTTCTTAAAAATGCAAGACGTAACGTTAAGTAATAGATAAATGATACTACCAAAATAAATAAATGTTTAATTTTCTTAAACTACTTTGAACATAATCCACGTAATTATGTGTGAGCGTCGACACACGCAAAGACACACACAGATGCAGACACACACAGATAAATCAACATAGCGATAGAAAATGCAGTAGGCTCAATGTATTTCAATTTACTCAATATCATGATTAAGCCGACAGGTAGGGAGGTTACCAAAAACGATAACATATGCAAATCAATGCATACACAGGTGTTAAAATAATGGGTTCAGGCGTGTAACATTGCTTAATTCTACCAATTCAGACATTTACACGCCATACCACACACACAGTAGAATCTTCTTAATATTATATTCGTATTTTATGGTCAAGAACGAAGGTCCACTCAGACAGCTACTTCCCGAGAATGGCGTCTCTGTGGAACAAAACACTGTGAGGTTGCGTATCAGATCACTGCGATCACCATAATTACAAGTCTAGATTTGTTCGATTGGTTTCGTTTTTTTTACGGTTTATCAACCTTTTCTAGGTTACTTAAAGCTAGAAAATATTTTAGATCGAAAGAATTTTTTTTTGCAGATACTAATGAGTTACTGATACAAGTCCTACTAATGATATTCATTAACCGCCCCATGCGGTCGGATGTGGCACAAGGCCGAGTTTATTGTGGGGTATCCGAGCCCGTAGGCTCGGGCAAAAATTTCCCCTAAACGGGGTCGGGTAGCTGTCTACCACCCCAGATGAGACTCTGCCCTTTGGCATAGCCTTGTCCGGGTTCCTCTTTGCCCAGAGGCAGAGAGTTCGACAAGCCCAATTAAACCATAGTCGCGGGTAAGGAGAATGTCGATTCATACCTTTATCAATGATATTTGTAAATGGCTAATTTGTAGAACAGAACCCCAAGAGGATGCTTCTCCGATCATTATGATCACCACATTTTCAAAACTAGGTTTGATCGATTGATTTTTTACGACTTATCAACTTTTTGTTGGTTATTTAAATCCAGAAAATATTTTTGGATCGTAAGAAATTTTGGGACATAATAATGAATTACTTATATTAACGTATAACATTATCATACCTTTCCCAAGGGTAAGAGAATGCAACGAACCTGATGGAATTGGAACTCGGCTATCCAATTTCCAATATCGAGCAGTTATACATTTCACCACCCGTGTATCAAAGCTTACATCACTTGGTATTTCCAAGCGGTCACTCATCTAGTTATTGACCAGACTCAACGTTGCTTAATTTCGATTCCTCATTATGTGCCATAGAAGTTTGTTTCTCCTTCTTTCTGTTAAGTATAAGTGTCCTTTTTTGTTTCCATTTTTTTTCTAAAACTACGCCATTGCTCCCATGTTCAGTCCATTGTATTTTCAACATCCTTCTGTAGAACCATTTTCTCAACTATCTTCTTTCAATTGTGAAGAGATTTACCAGCATTCACTGGGATATAGTGATATATACGCGATGTTGCAGAACAGTTAAATACTCTTTTCTTTGTTCCGTCCTGAGTATAACAATAAATGACATAAGTAAGCAATGCCACTGATCAGAAGATTGAAGGTTTTGAGGTGCGTGGAACCACTTCTTTTCTCTCAGATGATTAAAGGACAGCAGTTTCGTTTTTGGATGAGTTAAAATTAACACGTCATTCCTTGCCCCAGTTAACAATAGATTGTAGTTCATGTTTGAAATCAGCTGCCAATTTCACATTATCGAACCAATCAGACTTGCTATTAAGACAGGAATAAATAGTTGTGTCATCAGCAAAGATACCATGTTCAGATCTGATGACATCAGCAAAGTCATTCATGAAAATTAGGAACACCGTCAGTCCAAGGAGAGGCCATGACGAAAAGCTGCATTAATCCACAAAGATCTAGAAGAGTGGCCATTCAAGACATCTTTAACTATTAATATATATTATATATAATATAATATTACTAATATATATTAATATTATTACATTATTTTATCAATAAATATACCTGTTAACCTTATTGCAGTAGAATAAAAAAAACTATATTATTTACAATATTCGGACTATTGTCCTCATCTTTGTCGCCATATTCATTACAAAGTTTCGGTGACATAAAGGGTTCAGTTGGAGCGTACAACGGCCAAAACGTTGTAATGAATATGGCGACAAAGATGAGGACAATAGTCCGAATAATGTAAATAATGTACATAATACCTCATCTCAGAAATATAGGCAGAATAAAAAAAAAAACTAATATAATGATAAAGAACCTCAATGATTAATTCCATTTTACCACCGTTGTTAATATTTTTCTGCGGCTAAATTTTGTTTCCGGATTTAGAAATAAATAAATTCTTTATGTTCAGTAGAATTTTTTGCTTTAAAAATAGACATTTTTGTTCAATTTGAATTTCTTTTTATTTCATTCGTTTCCAAGTGAAGACAGAAAAGAACATTAACATTAATAGTTTTGTTTTTTGAAGTTTTTTACCGCGAAGAATCATGGAAAAGACGACTGGAATAAAAAGAAAAAGAAGGAAATGCTCAGGAAATTGAGAAACACATGAAAAGCATGCTTAAAATGTCGCATTTCTGTTAAAGTTAACGAAATATTTTATGAAATACTTTTATGAATTATTTAAAACTTGAAAATAATAACATCAGCTATTTTATTTTTTTTAGATAAAATGCTTTTGATTTTCGACTGTAGACAAAAAAATCTATATTTATTGAGTGAAAAGGAATACCATGTGAAACGTGCGGAAAGAACACACACCACACACACACGCGCGCATATATATATATATATATATATATATATATATATATATATATATATATATATATATGTATGTATAAAAAGAAAGAACAGTAAGATATATAATCCGGTGTTCTTATAGATATTTTATTTTTACAAAATAGTACTCAATGTAAATTTACAGAGCATTAATATTATAAATCAACTGATTTAAGATATGTTTTTTTTTTCGCTACACTGTTCTAACCATGTTTCAAAAATTGAAGCTAAAAATCTTCGAATTTAATTTTGTAATTTCATCCTCAAGCGAATTTTCAAAAAATTCGTTTGAGGATGAAATGGAACTAATGTCTTTAATTTAATTACAAAATTAAATTCGAAGCTTTTTAGCTTCCATTTTTGAAACATGGTTAGAACTGTGTAGCGAAAAAAAATATTTTAAATCAGTTGATTTATAATAATATATATATATATATATATATATATATATATATATATATATATATATATATATATATATATATATGACAAAGTGGAACATGTTTACTTGCGGCGTGTTTCGTCCTTCAAGACTCCAGCAGACTAATTTTGTTATGTTGGTAGGATTACACATGCGCCTTACAGGGGTGTACTGAGAATTTTACCAGCAATAATTTTACCTACTAACAACTGATTCCACTTTGTCACATAATTTCCCCAAAACTGTTCTTGATATATTAAAATATATATCGTTATCTCATATATATATATATATATATATATATATATATATATATATATATATATATATATATATATATATATATATATATATATATGTGTGTGTGTGTGTGTGTGTGTGCCCATACGTGTGTGTAGAGAGAGAGAGAAAAAAGAGAGAGACACGTTAGAGTTCAAATTCCAGTTTATTTCATGTTACTTCTGTCTCTTAAGAAAGGTATGAATCCATCCTTTCTTCCCTCCTTACCCTCATCTATGGGTGAATAGCAGGAGGGTCGTCTGGGGATCTTGTGGTACGCTGAGCACCAATTCTCTGTATTCGTAACGTTAGAAAGTTGCAAATGATAAAAAAATGTCTTCCACAACACAGTGAACTAACTCTCCGAGCAATTAGAGCTAGCAACTTATATAATCATTCCAGTCTCTATATTAGTAGAAAGAAAGTTGGTTCCATCTGACGTACTAGATAATTGTTCTCTCCAGAATCTATCTTAAATATTTATAAGTCTACCATTTGCCCCCACTTTGAATAGTGCTAGCACATTTGGTCTGGTACTCCTATATATTCAGAGATTCAAAGAAAAATTTGCAATATTATTGGTCGTGACCTGGCATCTCGGCTTCACTCCTTTTCCCACCGCTGTAACCTAGCTTCCCTGCGCGTTTCCTATAATTACTTTCATGGTAATTGTTCTGATGAACTTTCCGCTATGGTACAGTGTAACCCGGATATAAGAGACCCGGATATAAGAGAAACCCGGATATAAGGGAGATTTTCTCTAGTCCCAAATTAGAGCCTGTGTTAATGTATATAAAATACACCAAACTCGGATATAAGAGAAATCCGGATATAAGAGACTTCTTCTCCGGTCCCGACAACTCTCTTATATCCGGGTTACACTGTATCTAGACTATGAATTTAAGCGCAGTACTAGACTGGCGGCAAGGTCTCATCATTTTACAGTTGAAATGGCTACATGTAACTGTACATATGGACACTAGGTAGGACTTTATAGAAAATTTGAGGTATTATGGTGATTGTAGTAAAAACGTTAACTAAGAATGTGCTGTTTTAATGTAAGGAATTCTGTAGTATATTTGGGTTAGTAATTGTAGTTAGCCAAGTTTACGATGAGACAGTTTGAAGACCAACCTTTCCCTACCCATGTTTTGGTTTTGTGCCACACTTTTGTATTTCAAAATAAATATTTCTTTCCGCTATGGTACCTAGACATTATGAATTTAAGCGCAGTACTCGATTAGCGGTAAGGTTCGATCATTTTACGGTGGAATGGACAAGATGTAACCGTAAATTAACAGTTTTCTCTATTGCACTTCCCGTTTGTGGCACTTTCTTCCGGCTTCTTGCTTCGCAGCCAACTTTGATCTATAAAAGTTTAAATCTAATGTTAATCGTTATGTTCTGTCTTCTTAATCCTTGTTCTTTTATTGTTCCCCTCTCATTAATAGTAGTTTTTCTCATATTATGTAACACTCAGTAAACCCCTTGCATTATTGTGGCTTTATTTCCTTGCTAGGGGTGCAATGATAAAAAAAAAAAAAAAACGGTGCAATACTCTCCCTGCAGTGGCATCAGCCAGACTGATGGAAAGCAAAAAGATTTTACTGAGATGATTAAAAGTGATTAACATGCCATTTCTTGCTCCAGGTAAGAATAGATTGATGTTCATTTTGGAGGTCAGTAGGCAATTTACCTTTACCGAACGCATTATTTTTGTGTCTAAATTTTATCATTCTTATTCTGTGTTCACTACAGGACATTTACATAAAATTGCGCTTTTAATTTTGGGATCCTCTTAAGAAATATGAGTATTTATTGATTGTTAAAATAACATGCAGTACAATCTATTTGATAAAAAGATTTTTTGATTGGTTCCTTTTCGACGGCTTATCAACCCTTTACTGTTTATTTAAAGCCAGAAAATATTTTTAGATTCTAAGAATTTTTTTTTTTTTAGATAATGATGGTTCAAGTGATACAAGTTTTACTAATTAACTTACAGATGCGGGGGTGGAGAAAAGGTGGAGTCATACCTTTCCTAAGTGTATTTCCATGTAAGTGGATATAGCGAACCCAACTGGAATTAAAATTCGGCTTTCCGATTAACAATTCCGAGCGATAATCGAATTACACCAGCCGCATATTATTATTTACATTTTTTTTATCATTATTTACATCCTTTTCGGTCGGACAAATATCCTCATCTTTTTTTTTATCCCACAGTTTCGGCCATTGTGCCTTCTCACCTCTTTTAGGAGTTTGTGGATCCGAATAAACTTACTTAAATGAATATGTTTCCGCTCTCTATAGGTATATCGTCTTATTTCAAAGTCTAGGCGATTCACTTTTTACGGATTATCAATCTTTTGTGGGTTATTTAAAGCCAGAATTTTTTTTTTGTTTTTTGGTTAGAAGAATTTATTTGAAGATAATAATTATTTTTACTGATAAAAATCTTACTAATTAACCCATATCTTGGGAGGAGAATGGTAGATCTCTACCTTTTTCCAGGGGTATTTGCACATGAGTGAATATAACGAACCCGATTGGAATTGGAACTCGGCTCTTGGAGCGATTATCCGTTACACCAGCTACCGATCTAAGCTTACAACATTAGATATTCCCAAGCCAGTCGCCCATCTAGTAATGATCAGGCTCTACGTTGCTGAAGTTCACTGATCGTAATGGTATGGCCGTAAGGTTTTAAAAATATATTGCAATAACAATCATATGTATTAATGTAGGTCCTTATTTAAAGAAGTAAGAGGGTACAAATGAATAGATTTAAAACTGACAAAGTTTTCCATTTCATGAAAGCAAATGTTTATAGACATGAGAGCGTTATTGTTTTCTTAATCTTCTCGTTTTTTCTTTTTCTTTTTCTGCGTCCACATGGCGTCTCTGAGATCGCTTTTCTTTTTTTTTTTCTTCCCGCGATCAAGACGTAATGATCCATTATTTATGGGTTATTGGCAGGGCGTAATGATCGTGCAAACTAACTAACTAAAGATCTAAGAGCCAAACAGAATTATAATATGATATTTTAAATGAATTAGTTTCGTATTGTCTCTTCCAAAGAAACAAAATGGAAAGAAAATTGGTAAGTTCTAATTGCGAAAACTCATAGTTCTTGGCTTGGTTTGACCCGAGACTCTCAGATATGAAAACCAACGACAAATCTTCTGCATTCTCATCAGAAATTAAGTGATTGGACGAGAAAATTAAACATTCTTGGTGGCGGCTAAAGTAAACCACGAATTTTGCTGCTTATAAGACGCATTATTTCCTATAAATATATTCAAAGCCCACTCTGCGTCATATAAATCGAAATTCGGTGATGTCAGTTATAAGTTTGGGATATGGGGTGAGCGTCTGCTCCCCGGTTACACCCGGTTCTGGCTCCTATAAAGTAGAATAAATCCAATGCTTCAAAATTACAATAAGAGAATTCTTAGAGAAGCTATTTATACAGTTGGAAATAAACCTTCCAAGATGGAGGATTCCAAGCTATAATACCGCCATATCGATTCAGCAGTACAAGAACTATTGTACTTTTTAACCGACACGCAAATAAAACATAACCTTATTTCTGCATCCAAATTTCATCTAATTTAAAATTAGTGCTTCATCCTGGTTTGTGATGAAGTGAAAATACCAGGCTGCAAATAAGGTTAGGTTTCAAGTGGTCATATGCACTTTAACGTCTTTTCTAATTATTACATTGCTAATAGTTACTATAAATTTGGTACTTCTTTCCGTCTGTGATGGATATTCATGCTGAAATATGCTTTTTATTGGGTAAAATTGAGAATAGTTTGGAGGGCTATGAAGAAGAAAGAAAAAAAGTTTTCTTTTGATACCTTCCTTCAAAATTTCTGTATGAGGGCCGCTAACGGAACGGGGAGTCTTATAAACAGCCATATACGATAACTGGAACATAGCGGAAAACTGAAAAAAATATACAACACGAGTGACGTTAAGGTTTCCATCATCAGGGTATTTGGAACAGTTCTTTAAGAGATTTGCAGATTTCTTCTTCTTAAAATTCTTCTTTTTCTTCTTCTTCTTAAAATTTTTCTTTTTCTTCTTCTTCTTATTAAAATTCTTAAAATTCTTCTTCATAAAATTCTTCTTCTTCTTAAAATTCTTCTTAAAATTCTTCTTCTTCTTAAAATTCTTCTTAAAATTTTTCTTTTTTTTCTTCTTCTTCTTAAAAATTCTTCTTCTTCTTAAAATTCTTCTTTTTCTTCTTCTTCTTAAAATTCATCTTCTTAAAATTCTTCTTAGAATTCTTCTTCCTAAAATTCTTCTTATTATTAAAATTCTTCTTCTTCTTAAAATTCTTCTTTTTCTTAAAATTCTTCTTTTTCTTCTTAAAATTCTTCTTAAAATTCTTCTTTTTCTTCTCCTTCTTAAAATTCTTCTCTTTCTTCTTCTTCTTATTAAAATTCTTCTTAAAATTCTTCTTCTTATTAAAATTCTTCTTAAAATTCTTCTTTTTTTTAAAATTTTTCTTTTTCTTCTCCTTAAAATTCTTCTCTTTCTTCTTCTTAAAATTCTTCTTTTTCTTCTTCTTAAAATTATTCTTCTTAAAATTCTTCTTAAAATTCTTCATCTTCTTAAAATTCTTCTTTTTCTTCTTAAAATTCTTCTTTTTCTTCTTCTTAAAATTCTTCTTTTTTTTCTTCTTAAAATTCTTCTTCATAAAATTCTTCTTAAAATTCTTCATCTTCTTAAAATTCTTCTTTTTCTTCTTTTTCTTCTTAAAATTCTTCTTCTTAAAATTCTTCTTTTTCTTCTTCTTCTTAAAATTCTTCTTTTTCTTCTTCTTAAAATTCTTCTTCTTAAAATTCTTCTTAAAATTCTTCATCTTCTTAAAATTCTTCTTCTTAAAATTCTTCTTTTTCTTCTTAAAATTCTTCTTAAAATTCTTCATCTTCTTAAAATTCTTCTTCTTAAAATTCTTCTTTTTCTTCTTAAAATTCTTCTTGTCCTTAAAATTCTTCTTAAAGTTCTTCTTCTTAAAATTTTTCTTCTTCTTCCCACATCCCTTCAGAACGTTAGCGATCATGGTTCTCCTCAGTTTTCTATATCCTTCATGGATCTTAATAAATGTCGTCTTTTTTCCATCTCCCCCAAAACCCGATCCGACATCCATTCACTGATGCTCACCAGGTGGATAGTGTTTTGCTTTCCTCTTTCCCTACTACCTTCAATCTGTCATGTAAGTATCAAATATTCTTCATCTGTGTGCAGCAGTGTACCTTTGGGACTTTAGCAATCATGGCTCTCAACAGTTTCTTCTCCTTTGTAGCTCTTAATAAAATTTGACTTTTTGTATTTCTCTTAAAAATTACTATTAATTTACACAGGCTAACAAGGTAGGTTGTAAGTTACTTTTCTCTGTCCCTCTTGGCTGCAATCTTTCCTGTGAGTATCAAATTTCTCATGGCCTCTTTCTTCATTATGTGCTCTAGAGATTTCAACCCTCTTCCTGATGTTATCGGATTGAGGAATCGGAGAGCCGAGTTCGAATTCCAGTCGAATCCATTACATTCACTTACGTGCTAATACACTTGGGAAAGGTATGAATCCTCTTCTTCTTCCCCCCAGCTATGGGTAAATAGCAGAACAGACCGGGTTCTAGAGCATTGGATGACAACTGGTCTACCGCAGAAAGAAATGGCAACCTACTGCAGGAAAAAAATCTGCCTCGTCAGTCATGTATAGAAAGATACATGATCGCCTACGCGTGTATCACGCATGACACATAACTGACTCCTGGTGTTAAGTATGTGATTTTTTTTTGTTTCCATTTACTCTAAAACCTCTTCCTTGCACACATGTTTGGTTCATAGTATCCTCAGTATTATTCTGTAGAACCATATTTCTATTGCCTCAAGTCCCTTCTTCATCTGCGGGAAGATTCTCGAACGTTTACTGCCATATAGGACTGATATTACATAATAGTTCAGTTGGGGTGTAAAAAAATGATGAGGGTTGCCAGTTTTCATCTTGTAATTTGCGAATCAATGATCTTTTTAAAAAATTACGTGTAAATTTTTCTTCTTTTTTACATTTTGTACTTAATAAAGCTTGCCCGCCTGACCCTCACAGTTCACCCTCTTACCCTTTCTCTTTTGTTCAGTCCTTTTCTCTTCTTCATTAAGTGCCTTGTTCCGTCAGGGCGTGGGTGTTCGTGTCTCTCCACAACTTCCTGTCCTTTGTAGTGCTTAATAAATTTTGTCTTTCTGACATTTCTCCTAAACCATCTTCCATCTTCCATTTATTGAAAGTTACTCATTCCTTATTATGTGCTAAACTAAACTGTCTCCTGAGGTTAAGTATACGTTTCCTTTTTGTTTCCATTTTCCTTAAAACTTCGTCGTTGTTCACGTGTTCGGTCTATGGTATCCTCAGCAGCCTTCTGTAGAACCATATTTCTGTTACGGCGTCTCTCCATCTTTGAGGCGTGTATTTATTACTCGCAGCCATACAGGAGGACATATATCACGTTACAGTTCAATACTTTTTTTCTTTGTTTCTAGCGAAGTTTTTTTTTTATTTCTCTGTACTCTGCTTAGCATCTGGAGTGCCTCTTTGGCTATCCTAATACTCCTTCGGATTTCAGTGTCACACTTTCCGTCCCCTGTTAAAACACTTCCCAGATATTTAAATTTCTTCATTTGTTTGATTTTGGTATCTCCAACGTTGCCGATCATGGTCTATGCATCCTGTCTTGCAGTTGATGTTTAATCCATTTGTCTAGATTTCCTTCATTACCTTCCGTAAGAGTTTTTGTAGCTTTCTACTGTGCTAAAATTTAACAAACGACATTCTTTTGTCTGTAATTATTGCTTCTTTTAAAAGACTGACCAGTTTCACTCTAAAATCCTACTGGGCTGTTGTTTTGGACCGACCGTATAACATTCTTGAACGATGTCGGCTATATACAACCATGTTCTCAGATCGAGGTTTCAAAATGGCTTCGAGCGAGTGAAGCATCTAGATTCTAGCAAAATCGTCTTTCTTTGAACCTCGTAGACTGGCGGTACAGGATCATAAACAAAGGACTGTACCAGTTAACAGAAAACATATCACTTGAGGACTTTCAACATCAACAGGCTAGAATGGCTAGCACATGTATGTCAAAGAGAAAATAATGATATAATGAAGATGGTGACATTCCACACTACTTGAAAGAAAAGGTTAGGAAAGAAATCGCCATCAATATTGGAAAGAGCAATAACAGCTACTAGGGTTAAGAAACCGATTTTCATGAGAAACATTTTATAAATTTTAACCGACAATGAATGCCGGCTAATCTTATCCTTACCACTATTATTACCATCGCTAAAAAATACCAAACTGTTTGGTTCAACTTTGTGAACTCGGGGACGCCTAGTTGGGAACCTATCAATAGAGTCAACAACCCCATAGTTGGCCTCCGGTCCCGCATTTTAATTTTAGAAAACATTTAATTAATCAATTTAAGACAAAAATGACGAAAGAAAAGAGAGCTGAAACTTAATAATAATAATAATAATAAGTGTTAAAAGGAATTTAAGAAATAATAGTCAAAAAACTTCTAATAATATAGATATATATTCCTAAAATATTAAAAGAATAAGAAATATAATTAAAATAACATGCTGTAATCAATTTATGCAGATTGTAAGATCTGGCATTAATTATAAAAATAAAAATTATAAAATGAATTCAGTACAGATATACCTCACCTTACGTCCTTAATTGGTTCCAGAGGTCACGACTTGGGTCGAAAAACGACTTATGTCGAAATGACCACATTATAAACCGGAGATAAGCATTCCCTATTCGCTATTACGATATTTATGTTATATACGTACAGTATTCTGAATACAATAATTAATTTCCACCTTATGTTCCAGCGATATAGCCTTAGGCTTAGCATTAGTACTTGCACTGGGAATTTTTCTTCGGAGCCATGGGCAAAAATATATTCCAAATCATAACTGAAATGTAATTACAAAAACGTCAACGGCAGAGTACAGATGTAAACATGTCTGAATTCAAAATTAGTGTTGGAGCGGGAAACAATGCACGAGTGCCGCCTGTTGGCAGGAATTTGAAATAAGAAAATCTGCTGAACATTTTTTTATTATGCTATTTTTTTATGATTATTTGATATATATATATATATATATATATATATATATATATATATATATATATGTGTGTGTGTGTGTGTGTGTGTGTGTGTGTGTGTGTGTGTGGTATATATAATATTATTTTTAAATTTATTTAAATATGATTTTATATGTTCATTGTTATCTTAGTGTTTTGACGTTTCTAATATTTTTAACGGCCGACGTAAACTCGAGTAAATCGACCTATGTCGAGTTTTATCTTTCCATATAAAATTAAAAAAAAAAATTAACTCGAAACGACTTAAGCTGAGGCATCAATGTAATTTTCATACGTTGACACTCACCTGTACAATCCCAAGAGCCACTCGATGTAGAGTGTTACCGAGTAAGAGGCACAGCTTATGTGAAAAAGATAACGGTTGACCCTAGACATGAATATGTTAAGATTGCAGTGTTCGGGGAAGCATCAAAATATGCGTCTGCTTGCTGGACTTTGTCTTTACAGTGAAGAAATCCTAAGAGCATTAGAAGCCCTATCAGGATTCAGTATTGGCGGCCACAAGCTTAACAACATTACATATACAGATGACACTGTGTTGACAACGGACACAGAAAGGAAACAACAAGAATTACCACAGAAGACAGCAACGGAAACCAAGAATTTAGAACTAAACATCAACTGTAAGAAAACTGTAAGCAAAATGTAAGCTGCTCGGCCCGGGGGCAATGATCAAAGTGTAGTACGCTGCCTTTGTGAGCTTCAGAGTCGGCGTCTGTCGAACTCTCTGAATTAGCAGAGAGGGACCCGGACGAAGCTTTGCCGAAGGGCAATGTTTCGTTCGGGGAGGTAGACAGGGCCTGAATCCGTCTAGGCGGGTTCAAAAAAGCTATATTTTTGGCCGAGACTACGGGCTCGGGGATACCCACATTAAACCGACCTTGTGCCACATTCTATCCTCGTGGGTGGATTGATAAATACTAAACTGTAAGCAAAATGGACAACTTCGTAAGCTTCATGGATACGGTATTACAGGACGATTATTTGATTTAATACTATGAGGTTGGTGCAAAAATAATGACGTAATAACGCCGTTTTTTGACGTATTTTTTAACGTTAAAAAACGACATTATTGCGTCATTATTTTTGCACCAACCTAATATTATTCTTGTCAAACCGTGAAATGAGGGTCGTCCTGAAGGGGTTCCTCCCCCAGTTCCTTTCATCCGAACGCTGGTGTTCCTCTTGGCTCTATTCTGGGTCCTACACTGTTTCTGATCTACATCAACGCCATTCCTGACGTCATCAATTCCCAAGTAGGCATCTACGCAGACGACACTACTATATACTCCTGTCTCACTAGTAAATCCGGCCTCGCTGAAAAAGCTAACCTGGCCACTGGTCTCAAAAAGGACCTCCAATCTGTGGTTGGCTGAACTAGGAAATGGCTTGTAGATGTTAATGTCTCCAAAACGGAACTGCTCTCATTTACACACCATAGAGAACCCTCGCTGCCTCCTATCAGAATGGACGATGCTCAACTCCACAAGGGCTTGGGCTCACGTTTTCAACTAACCTGAGGTGGGACAACTACATTGAGTCAATAGTTTCTTTTTGATTTTTTTTCTCGCCTGACTCCATCCTTCAAATCTACAAATCTACCATTCGTCCTTGTATTGAATACTGCTGCCATATATGGTCTGGTGCCCCCGTTGTTCATCTCGAGGTCCTAGACACAATACAGAGACGGATATGCAATGTGATAGGTCCTTATATGGCATCTCATCTGCAGTCCCTCTCTCACAGGCGTGATGTGGCTTCCCTCTCTCTTTTCTACAAATATTTTCATGGCAACTGCTCCGTAGAGCTATTTTCAGTTGTGTCATAACTGCATAAATTTAAGCACTCTACTAGGTTGACATCTCTGTCTCACCCTTTCACTCACGAAACATTTAAATATAAACGCTTCTTCTACTCCAACAGCTTCTTCTCAAGCACTTCCCGGCAGTGGAACTCCCTTCCTCTTACTTGCTTCCCTGATAGCTATAATCTTCAAATATTCAAATGTAATGTCAGTCGACATCTTGATGCCTTGATCTTGATCCCCGTTCTTCTCTATATCCTTTCCTGACCCCCCCCCCCACTTTACTCTTTACTCTTGTTCTCAGTCTCTGTAACTTCTAAGTGGTAATGGCATTCCCGCTTTGCTTTGGGGTGAAATGCTTAAAAAAAAATCCAAGATGCCAATTACAAATTGGAGATACCAAAATTAAACAAGTGTAAAAATTTAAATATCTAGGATGTGCATTATCAGAGGATAGAAAATATGACACCGAAGACGCATTGGGATAGCGAAAGATGACTTCCAAAAGTTAAGCAAAGAATTAAGAAACAGGAAAATGTCATTTGAAACAAGCAAAAGATCACTGATCTGTTATGTAATCTCGCTCCTCCTATATAACAAGTGAATGCTGAACCATGTTAATGAAAAAAAAAATAAACTTGATTCGAAATGTGGATTTACAGAAGGACTTTGAGAATAGCATGGACTGAACACGTGAACAACCACGTGATTTTAGAGAAAAATGAAAACAAAAAGGACTTCAGAAAGAGACAGTTGAAGTTTCTAGGGAACATAATGATGAATGAGGGCTTGAAAAAATTGTCACCCACAGGATATACCCTGAAAGCAAGAGGGAGAGAGGAAAAGGGCACATAACCTAGCAAACGAGCTTGTAGAAATGGTTGTCAGAACAAAGATTAGGCGATATAGTAAAAAAGAAAAACTAAGGGCTACAAAGGACATAAAGTTTTGTGGAGCGCCATGATCACCCACGTTCTGAAGACAGATAGCACACATAAGATGATTAATTGCACGTTTCTAAAAAAATCGTTATTAATTATGGGCCTTTACCTATAATCAATTAATACTCAAAAATGAAATTATAAGACTCCTCCTTCTTCTTCTTCTTCTTCTTTTTCACTCAGCATTTTTTTCTTCTTCCTCATGACTCTTATTCTTTTTTTTTTCTTCGCCACTCTTCTTTCTCCACGTCACACTTATTCTTCCTCATCCCCTCTTCTTCCTCTTCACCTTTCTTCTTCTTCCTCATCCTTCTTTTCTTCTTTCTCATCACTCTTCTTCTTCTTCTTCTTCTTCCTGATAACACTTCTTTTTCTTCTTCTTTTCTTTCTTATCACTCGTCTCCTCTTCTTCCTACTCATCACTCTTCTTCTTCCTCCTCCTCCTCATTCTTTGTCTTCTTCTTCCTCCTCGTCCTCTTCTTCTTCTTCTTCTTCTTCTTCTTCTTCTTCCTTCTCATCACTTTTCTTTTTCTTCCTCATCACTTTTATTATTATTATTATTATTATTATTTTGCTCCCTCATCATTCTTCTTTTCTTTTTCTTCTTCTTCCGTATGCCATCTCCCTTTAGAACGTCAGCCATCGTGGCTCTCTACAGCGTCCTAACGTTTGCGGCGTTTAGCAAAGTTTAGCTTTTTACGAATTTCCATCTCCCAGTTCCGCCATGATGGGTTAAAAATGACAGAATAATAGAAAGGAGAAAAGTGAATGAACGAACAAAGGAAAGATAGAAAAAGAGAAAAAAAAAAGAAAGAAAAAGCAGAATATTTGACCGTTTAAATGTTCCTGGTTTGTTTTGTTTGTTATGTATAACCATTGTTATGGAAGACAGAGATTTCATTTTCTGTTCTTTAATATATATTTTTTTCTTTCTGTTGTCTTTGATTTAACTTGACGTAGAGAGTGCCACCAGGCTGTTCGATTTGTTCACCTTCATTCCTCTTACGATGAATGGTGAGAAGGCGGAAGAAAAAGAGTGGGGGGTGCTTAGTTTATTATTTACATATTTATTTATTTACACCTTTCACTCTTTGTCAAGACCAATGAGATTACATATAGCTTTAACTTTTGTAATCATGCGTGGGTGGATGTCTTTGCACATGAAAAAGAAAGAGATAGATAGATAGATAGATAGATAGATAGATAGATAGATAGATAGATTTAAAATCTTTAAAGTACATCCTCAGTCACGGATATTAACAGACCGATATATATATATATATATATATATATATATATATATATATATATATATAGAGAGAGAGAGAGAGAGAGAGAGAGACAGACAGACAGACAGACAGAGATAGATAGATAAAGAGAGAAATAAGGAGAGGATAAAGAGGATAGTCTTATATGTCGTGTTTCTTCAGGGGGTAAGAGATAATGGCTCTCCACAACTTCCTACCCTCTGTAACTCTTAGCAATGTTTTGTTCACTATCCTTCTAGCTTACTCTTCTAAAATCCATGTATACAAGCTCTTTCTATAGATTACTGGCTGTTCTGTCAGCCCCTTTTGCCTTTAATACGTTCAGTATCAAATCCTTCAAGCCTTATTTCTTCATTATATGTCCCAGAAATGACAACATTTTCTGGTTCAAAGTATAAGTGTTCTTTTTGCTTCCATTTTCCGTAAAACATCTTTGTTGTTCACATGCTCCGTGCATGGTATTCTCACAGACTCTCATCATTTTATAAAAGTCAACTCCTCACAACCCAATTTGGTTTTCATTCTGTTAAGGAGTGCGATGATAGTATATATGTCATCCAATGACTCTCCAATATAAATCTGTATACTTGCTATGTCGACTACAAAGCAACATATGACCACATCAATAGAGACTTCCTCTTCTCATACAACCATCTTCCAAATTCTGAAACAAATGAATGTTTACATCTGATAGAGGAATTTTATTGATCCACAAAAGCATATGTGCCTGGCGAGGACCTCAGTATCGAAACATTCCATACCTCATCAGGTGTACGACAAAGAGGAAATGAGAGTCGAAGTCTTTCCTGCTTTATGTACTGTGTGTATATAAACACAGATGTGAAGAGATGGGCTAGATCGCTTAAGCATTCCATACTGCATCCAAATGATTCTACTAATAGAAAAGTGTGATCCTATTTTCTATCACGAAGTCAATGTAATGATGAGGTGGAGGCTATGCTAATGACATAGGTATTCATAGATTAGAATAAGAATGATCAGGAACAAAAATCATTATCCTCTATCAAGTATTTCAAGAAATAGGACTCAAGATAAACCGTTCCAAAATAGAAACTATGATCTAGAATTGCAATGAAAGCATATATCCAACACTAAACGTTACACAAACTAAAAACCTAAATCAAATATCAAACCTATTTTTAATCATAAATACAAATCTATCCTAAGCCTTAAATCTCAAACAAAATCTAAGTTTAATCCACAACACTAGTCCTAAATCTAACCCTAAATCTCTATCTATAAAAGGCAGGATGTATGTGTGTGTGTGTGTGTGTGTGTGTGTGTGTGTGTGTGTGTGTGTAACGAATGCACGGCCGCAATTTTCGACGGATTTGCACCAAAATTTACATACACATGCTCCAAGTTAGCGGGAAGGCCAAGACCGACTTTGCATTTCCCAACTCCCATCGATAGTGGAAATATTCGATTTTTCATGCTTCTACGGCAATTTTCATGTAGTTTGCGGCCATTTTGTACTGGCCAGAGTGAGAGCCTATAGTTGGCTGCCACGAATAGGCAGGAAGATTCTATTGGCCAGCGTGAGAGCCAACAGCTGACTGACACGAATGTTAACTAGCATGCAAAAAAAATCGATAGCTGCATTCGTCACAAGTGGGAAAAATGTAAATCTGCATGGCACTTTACTCAACTTGCTTAAACTCAACGTTAATTTTGATTCCGCAGAACTGGGTAGGATGTGAAAAAGTATTTGTTGTTAACATTCTTTTTTCATTCGGTTTTTCCAGTTACGAGTCCTTTTTTGAAGCTGAGCGTTTTGTGTTCATTTGTTTAGTTCTTTTTCTGTAACAGATTTAATGTTTAGTATAGAGCTTAGAAAAAATTTGCGGTGTGAGATAGGCAAGAAGTAAGGCATGTAGCAACATCAACACGGCAAAGGGCACTCTTTTAAAGGCAAGGAAGGGCAAAATATTTTAACTCAAGTGATAGCGATTGCTGTATGTCGTACGATTTTTGAATCAAACACGGGCAAAGACGGGTCATGCTACTAGTCTGACTTAAATTTAACCTTAAAAATATTCCTAACACTTGCCTAACACTTGTAGAATTATATTCCTATATTCTATGTTTTAAACCTGTTAAAAGACAATCACAGCAAAGTATTCTCAGTTTGTCCTGAACCCATTAAAATCGGCTCCAGAGTTCAGTACGAAACAATGCTTTCTGATTGGTCCATAAACAGTAACGTGCTTCTTCCTACGCCCGTACGGTTGACCTCGGATTGACCTGTTCAGAGTTCAACGCGCCAAAAAAAAAAAGTTCTCGAGTCCACCCGTGATCAAGAAAACTCACAGATATGAAACTTCGATATGAAACCCAACTTCCTCGCTAAAAGTTAATTTTTATTAATATCAACCCAGCTTGTAGAATTTAATTTCTTTTCAACATCAACTCATCTAGTGACCAATTCAACCAAGACGAGATTGATAAACCAACTCACTCAATATCTTAACAACATAAAGGAAATAGTAACTATATCAGTCGAAGCGAGACAACTCTACAGTAAGTCAAGCAATCTATTTCATTCAATTTCACCATCAACATAATCTGTTTAATTCCTTACCAGATCTATAGCATAACACCTTTTATATTACCCTTGATTACACAACCAAGAACTCTAAAGTGTTTTAAACAACTTTATTATATCGTGTGTATTTGTTGTTATATAAAAATATTTTCTGTTAAAAGAAATATTTGCCTATTTGATTATTTGTCTTGTTGTTGTTGTCCTTGTTGCATTTGATTTAGTAAAACTAGTAGAGCGTCAGTTTAATTTGTAGTTTGTTACTGATACAGATTGGCTAACCCATTAACCATAGGTATCATCCAAATACCATCTCTATAACTAATACTAACAATAAATTTTAAACTCTGCGCTAAATATTAACGTATCACTACAAACTTAACGCTAACGTTTAAAGTAAGTAAAAGCTAATGCTAAATACGAGCTTAATATTAACTCTAAGCTTAACCCTCAAAAATCCTTAATTGTAAACCTTACAATAAAATTAACCGTAAACATAATTCAAATATTAATAGTATATCTAATCCTTATTCTAACCTCAAAAGATTCGACAGATTTAACCCATTAGTCTAATACTAAGTCCAACCATAAAATTTGTCATTTACAATAATTATAAACCTGCTTCTAACGCTAACCCTAAATCTAATCCAAAAATTCAATCTAACCATTATTATAGCACCACCAAACCTAAATTTATCCAGTGCTATAATAATGCTCACACCTTAAACCAAACTCCAGCTCTAACCGTAAATCTAATATTAAGTCAAATCATAACACTACCCCTAACCCTAATTCTATTCTAAGATCTAACGCTAAATCTAACCCTAACCATAAATTTAAACCAAACTCTAATCCTAAATCTGCCTTTGACTTTAAGCTTAACTCTAAGCTTCAATTTATTGAACAAGAGTTGGGTTTTATCCATTGTTTTCGGTTTAGGATGTGTTTTACTGCTTCATTTCTCCCATGGCCTTTATGATTTAACTGTATTAACTTTTTGGTGATCTGACAGATCAGTGGCTGTGACTTTTCTTTGTGAGGCTACCGATTTGACAGTTTTCTGGTTGCTGCATCTCGAATGGTAGTAAAGAGCCCGAACTCTTAGCTGGCGTTTAGATAGGTTGCTCTGGTCAACAGTTGAATAGTATCAGGGTATTTGCAGTGCCGTGTCGAGCATTGATATGTGTCCCTGGTTGGTTTTTTATTGTCATAGACGATGAAGAGTGATAATTATTTTGTTCTTGTTCTTAAAAATTAAAATGATCTTCTCATGGCAGTTACAGTTAAAAGAAATACGAGTAAACCAGTAAAGAGATATCACCTCCCTGCTAAAATCTTCCTTAATATTCGTGCTATTTGCACTGATTTCTGTAGTGTAGAATCTTTTCTCTTGAAACGTTCCCTATGTATATGTTAAGGTTTTGTTAACTTAATTTAAACTCATTCATCTCTAACAATGATTTTAGTCTTTTAAACTATCTTTGTCGAAAAGATTTTAGGATTCATATGCATGGCTTTGATGTTTATATCTGGAAAACCTTCCAATGGCAAGGTAATCGTCTGTTGAGTTCTCGGAGGATTCTTTTATGCGCATTCTACTTTCTTTATTGTACTCTGTTAGTGTTGTGGAGTAAATAAGACATTTCCGGTAGCACAAATGAACTAGGAAGGACGCCTTAAATAAAGAACGCAACGTAAGGAGCACTTTGTCGCAATCAGGCAGTCTCAAGTTTTCTGTTTTCGGGTAGAGTACGACACGAGAGCTGGGTAAATTTTGACCACTGGCCCGAGTGTAAGCGATCGACTTTCCCACACTAAACTCGACCTTATGTCACATCTTCTCTCAGTGGGGAGACTGGGTAAATACCAATCCGTTGGTGTTATTCGGACAGAATTCTAATGACGTCACGACATGTATCCTAAGCAAGATATATTATAACCGCTAGGAGTGAATTATAACAGTGGCAACGAAGAATCGAAATTCATACTATTAGGTAATTATTTTTGCTTCGGCGCACATGATAACAGTGACGACAAGAAAATAGAACCACGTTGGTTTCATTTCTTTTTGGTGTGTGTAAAAAGAAAAGAAAAAGAAAGAAGGAAAAAAACCCAGATATTCTTCAAATATGAAAAAATTATAGCCTAAGTGGTAAAAATATGAAAACAGCAACAACGGTAACAACAATAGTTGTTGGAACTCCAGAAGTGTTATGGTCCGGTTCCTTGTACCACGGTGATAGTCCAAGATAGAACCAATAAAGAAGAACTCGAACACGGATATGGAATAACACAGATATATTATAAACAGGAATATATACAGAGAAGTAGAAAGTGTTAGTACGAACAATCAGGTTTAGTAGAGAGAACAATGTAGTCTCGACCAGTATCACTATTCCAATTCTTGTAGTAATTGTCTGAATGCGACTCTGTTTCGGTCTGCCTCTGACTCGACTGACTGACTCGCTCGCTCTGACTGACTGACAGACTCCTGATGGACTTCACTCCAGACTTCAGACTGAACTTCCAGCTTCCTCTTGAGGCGCAGTATTTATTACGTATGGAATAGTCCATTATGTTATTATGGGTAAGGTCCCATAACAAGAAGCAAAAACAAATTTGAATGAAATAATACGAAAGAAAAAAAGAAAATTCCCTAAGTGGCTCTTTCACTGTCGACTGTGGCAATTGCCATATCTGAATTCACATACAACACAGGTGGTAGCATTACCTTTTCTGCTTATTTTAGAAGATGCGAGCAAATTTTCATAGAAGAAAGCATCGAATGGGAAGACGAAAAAAAAAAAGGTCTTTTGTTGAGAAAGTTAGCACTGGTGGATCATGAAATTGTGTACTACCGAAAAAAAGGAGAAATTTGATTTGACGAAAACTGTAAATATCCTGACTAAAAGTTTTTGCGAGAAAAGCTCGTTATTCAATACTCGTTGGAAGTGTATGGATCTGACGAATAAAGATGGCAAAGATTTTGTCACATATGCTGGAATCGTTAAGAAGGAGTGTGTAAGATTCAAATTAAACGAATTAGACGTAGAAACACGTGCTAAAATTCTAACGAAACTTGAACAGAATCAAAAACTAACACTAAAAGAAATATCTGACGAATGTCAGAGAATCCTAAATCTGAGACGAAGAAATTGAAGAAGAAGAATGCGCATACAGACAAGCTAAAGAAAAATGTGGAAAAAGAAGAGTTAATCCATGTTTCAGACGTGGAAAATTACATCTCGGAGTTGACTGTCCCTTTAAGAATACGAAGTGCTACATGTAGAACATAAAAAGTCACAGTGTAAAACTAAAGCAAAGAAAAATCGCGTAAACAGCATTGCGACGGAAAAATAGTTCCAGAAAACCAAAGAAAAATTGTGTGTGAGAAAATTAATAATGTGTATCTAAAAATGCAACAAAACACTGGTAGTGATATCACAATAATTAACGATGCCACATGAAAAGTAAACAGAAAACCTTTAATAAAAAGAACTTCGAAAGTTATTTTTCCATGGTGAAATGACCTGTAACGTCTTAAGTGTGTAAAAAGCTATGACTTATGTGTTTAAAACTACAAACTTATTCGCAGGGTTTTCTTCCAAATAAGCAATATGACTTACACTTCTCTAGGTCAATTGCTGATGTATTGACAGTTATTGTTCAAACAGTCTATCAAGTTTTAATTAATAATGGGGAAGTTCGGGCTATTGCTTTGGGTATTTCATAGCCATTCGACAGGTTTTGGGAGGGTGGTCTTTTTCACAATTTGAAATTTTATGCACTTTCGGAACGAATATCTAAACTGTTTACGTCTTTTATTTTTTACGTTACAAAATTCAAGTTGTCCTGAACGGCCAATTTTCTTGCTCTTTTTCTTGCAGATAATCCACAACGCTCCATCTTTGGACATCCGTTGTTCCTAGGTTCGATGAGGTCAAATAATCAGAAGCTACAATCTAAACCTAACTCTAAGAATAACACTAAATACAAATTTAAGTCTTAACCTCACGCTAACCCAAACACTAATACTGACCCTAACTCTAACCCAGTCTCTAACCTTATAATATTAAGCCTATAGCTTATATCTATATTCCTCAAAATGTGTGTGCGTATGTATGTGTGTGTGTGATCGGATGTTGTTTATACGTTTCCACAGTTTTCATCCGATTTCGATGAAATCTTTTTGTTTGAGAGGTAAAACCCGCAATTCGTTGCTGGTTTTGGTTCCAAATTGTTGGTGACAATGGCTCTCCACTACTTCCTGTCCATTATAAATCTCAGCAACGTTTTATTGTTTACTATCTGTTTTTGGATATATATCTTTCATAAAAACTTTAATAAAAATAAATAGTTTAAATTATTACAGTAATATTATTTATTATACAGTTCCATTTTTTCTTTTCAGTTGACGGCATAGCGCGTGTTCGTCTACGACAGTTTTGTGAAGAATACCGAGTCTGTCACTGCAGTTTAGCGTGCGTATCGTCACCGAGAGATTCGTCACCGATTCAACATTCACCGAAATCCGGCTGTTTCCACTCATAACAGAATCTTACGTTGGGTTCATGCACTTCATACTTGAGGGATACTAATGAATAGCGGACGGGTCGGAGGCCCCACGAACGGTACCTACTCCAGAAAATGTGGAACGCGTCGGATAAGCTTTGCTGTGCAGTCCGAATCGCGCTTTTTCGGAAGCATGCTATTGAACTTGGTATCGATAATCGTTCGGTCAGGCGTATTTTGCATGAAGAACTGCATTTCCACCCCTACAAATTGGTTATTGCGTAACAGTTGAAACCGAGGGGGTGGACTATGCACAGCGGCTTAATTTCGCACGTCAGATAGAAGCAGTTTTTGTGGCAAATGACAGCCTTATGTTAATGCGTGATGAAACTCATTTTCATTTCAGGGGCATGGGGAACCAGCAGAACTGTCGTTATTGGACTCTTGAAAGTCCAAGAGATTGTACGAAAGACTACTTCACGGCTCAAAACTGACGGTCTGGGGTACTGTTGGAAAAGATGGCATCATTGGTCCTTACTATTTTTAAGACCATAATGGGAATTTGGTTACTGTGAACTTTGAGCGTTATATCGAAATGATAAACAACTTCTTTGTGTCTGAATAACGATGAAAACGTATTCCTATCCGGCTTGTCTGCTTTCAGCATGATAGGGCAGCGCCCCATTCAGTCAGATCATCAGTGGGCGCTCTTCACCGTCTTCGGTGAACGCTTTATTTCTAGGTTTGCTGTCATTCCTTGGCCTGCACGGTCCCCTGATTTGTCTATGTGTGACGATTTCTTATAGGGAAACCTCAAGGCATGTGTATTAGGTTGGTGCAAAAATAATGACGTAAGAATGTCGTTTTTTGACGTTAAAAATTACGTCAAAAAACGACATTATTACGTCATTATTTTTGCACCAACCTAATATATGAACATATGGCCCGTGCTGTTATGGGACCTTACCCATAATAACATAATGGACTATTCTATACGTAATAAATACTGCAAGAGGAAGCGGGTGTTCCGCCTGAAGTCTGTAGTGAAGGCCGTCAGGAGTCAGTCAGTCGAGTCAGAGGCAGTCCGAAACAGAGTCGTGTTCAGACAAGTACTACTAAACCAGATTGTTCGTACTAACACTTTCTACTTCTCTGTATATATTCCTGTTTGTAATATATCTGTGTTATTCCATATCCGTATTTGAGTTCTGCTTTATTGCTTCTACCTTGGGCTATCACCGGACCATAACACGTGCATTGGACGATTTGAAGGAAGCTATTCGAGTGGAAATCGACCAAATTGACAGAACAATGAAGGGAAGAGTGGAGGCCCACTTCCAAGAACGCCTTCAGAAATGCATTAATGAAAACGGACACCACATGCGGGATGTTGTTTTCCACACTTGATTTTGTCAAATGCTAAATCAATAAAAAATATTTTGAAGCTAAAATTAATGATGTGAATTTTTCACAAACGTCCGTCCACTTTGCCTCAGCTTGTATAACCCCTAACTATAAAACTAAACTTAACGTAAGTCGTTATTCTAAATCTAATACTAACACGAAACATAATTTAGATTTAGATCCTGTTAGCTTAACACTAACTTTAAACTTAAATATAAAACTAAACCTAACCCTAAATCTATGAGTCAATCAATTAAGTGCCATGCATGATACCCGCTTAGACTTTCATGTATAACTTTCATGTATTTCAGTAGATTGCCATTTCTTTCTGCGGTAGGACAGTTGCCATCCGAGGCTATAGCACCCGGTCTGTCCTGCTCTTTATCCATAGCTGGTGGGGAAGAAAAGGATTCATACCTTTCCCAAGGGTATTAGCACGTATGTGAATGTAATGGATTCGACTGGAATTCGAACTCCGCTCAATCCGAGCCGCTATCCATTACTCCACCGTGCCTCCACAAAATCTATACCTAAATATACACTTCCATCTAAAACCAAATATAAACTTTCATTTCTCAAATCTAAACCAAACGCTAACCCTAAGTTATTTGAAGTACTCTTTGAACAGTGAGATGTCAGTTTACCTGAGAAAAAAATTACAATGATTAATAGGAAGCGTTGAATTTAATGCATGCGAGATTTCACAGCACAAGCATCACTTCTTACCTAAGGTCTGGACGTTAATCTAACCTCATGTTTACTCTTTACCTAATCTCTAACCCTAAGGTCTGTACGTGAATCTAACCTCATGTTTACTCTTTACCTAATCTCTAACCCTAAGGTCTGTACGTGAATCTAACCTCATGTTTACTCTTTACCTAATCTCTAACCCTAAGGTCTGTACGTGAATCTAACCTCATGTTTACTCTTTTTACCTAATCTCTAACCCTAAGGTCTGTACGTGAATCTAACCTCATGTTTACTCTTTACCTAATCTCTAACCCTAAGGTCTGTACGTGAATCTAACCTCATGTTTACTCTTTACCTAATCTCTAACCCTAAGGTCTGTACGTGAATCTAACCTCATGTTTACTCTTTACCTAATCTCTAACCCTAAGGTCTGTACGTGAATCTAACCTCATGTTTACTCTTTACCTAATCTCTAACCCTAAGGTCTGTACGTGAATCTAACCTCATGTTTACTCTTTACCTAATCTCTAACCCTAAGATCTGTACGTTAATCTAACCTCATCTTTACTCTTTACCTAATCTCTAGCCCTAAAGTCTGTACGTGAATCTAACCACATCTTTACTCTTTACCTAATCTCTAGCCCTAAGGTCTGTACGTGAATCTAACCTCATGTTTACTCTTTACTTAATCTCTAACCTCAAGTCTGTACGTGAATCTAACCTCATGTTTACTCTTTACCTAATCTCTAACCCTAAATCTTACTCTGATTTTACCCCGTTCCTAATCTTCCTAATCTAAATCTAACCATTACATCACTCCTTTTTTTTTTAATTTGGTGATATGATAATTGTGAGTTCAGTCTCTGGGCTGGGTAGTATGTACAGAATGCGATGGGTAAATTATATATATATATATATATATATATATATATATATATATATATATATATATATATATATTTTTGCGCATGCGCGTTGTTTTTGATTTTGTCGACTGCACAGTATAGTAGGGCCAGTTGGGCAACGTCTGTGAGGAAAAAGAGTGCCATGACGCAATTCACTCCGCCAGAAATTTGGAAACGACATGCTGTACTATTTGGCATTTACACCGGAATCTCCAATACGAACATTTCAGAGTGTTTGGGCGTCAATCTGAAGAGAGTGCAAAAAAGATGGAGTGATCACTAGTGATGGTGACGTTATTCCTCCATTAGTCTTCCCACAGGGCCTCGGATTCAACACGGAGGCCCACATCAATTGCTTTGAGGAGGTAGTGCTTCCATGGGTCAACTAGATGGCTGCTGAAAGATCCTATGCCTGCCAACAGGACTCTGCAGCATGCTACGCAAGCAGAAGAACCCAGTCATGGCTGTCAAACAATTTCTGCGATCACATCACACTTACATCTGGCCAACTAACTCCCCAGAGTGTAATCCGCAGGATTATTATGTGTGGGGCGCAATTGAGCGAGTGACCAATAAAACTCCTTGTTACACCAAAGATGAACTGAAGTCAAGCACCAACTTAAACAAGAAGACCGTTCAAAAGAGCTGCAGGAGATTCCATAGTCATCTGGAGGCCATGTTTGAAGCCAATGGCGATTTTAAGCCAATGGCGATTTTATTGAATAAATTCACTCTCTGGTGTTTCAAGATATTTTTGTGTAATTTCGGTAAACATATCTGTTAAAATAAGCTGTCAGTGTTATTTTTCATTTTTGCGTAATTTAGACGACAATTTAACCATAGCATCCTGTATTTAGACTCAGTGTAAACGGAACTGAGTAATAATTGATTACTAAATAAGTACTAGACGCGACACCGTAAACATGGTCAGCGGAACAAAACGTTTTTTTAAATCATTTCACACAAAAAGCAAGTAAGACTCGCAAGGTTACTGAATATGAAATAACAAGAAAAAAGGAAAATATTATTAAGGAGCGAGAATAATAGAAGATTAATCAAAACGACAGTAGATAACGACTGGCATTGCATTAAAACTTCTAAAGATCAAAGTTGACTGGAAAGCATGGAGCCGGAAGAGATTTCCACCGGCGAGAAGTGCGAGAAAAGAAACTGTTAGCAGAGAAGTTACGGTTACATCTAGCCAATTCAATTGTAAATTGGTTAGACCTTTTTGCCAATCTAGTACTGCATTTAAATTTATAGTCTAGGTACCGTAGTGGAATATAAAAGGCCAAAAGGGGTGGTGGGTTAAGGCTAGTCTCCTTCTGTTTTATAAATTATACTAGCTAGCCATAATTAATGACCCAAACATACCACAGTATTACGTAGACCAAAACAATACATTCTTACTTACCATTCTTACTACAGTCACCATAATACCACAAAGTCTCTATGCAGTCCTAACTTGTCCTCTTATGAACAAAGTCGAAAGTCCATCTGAACAATTACCATGAAAGTGTTTATAGAAAAGGCACAAGGAAGATACATTACAGCGCTGGGAAAGTGGCGGAAGCTGAGATGCCAGGTCAGGACCAATAACATAGCAGATTCTTCTTTTGATTTACCCTTGTAGAATAAATAAAGTGTTCTGCTCGAAATTCCCTCAGGGTTACCCGAATCGACAAGCACCCGAATAAGGCCAATATCCTGAATTCAAATAATGTAAATAAGACTGTGGGAAGGATTGGTGCACTGAGTAGACTTTCTATCACTTGATCTTCAGTGAAACCCATCAGTTAGTAATGGTGCGAAAACGCAAGGCGTACATAAAGTAACAATGCCTATAGTGGTAGTGGCAGTGGTAGTAAAGAAATCTATTTGTGCATTTGTAGCTCGTGGCAACAGCAGCAGTTTAAGAAACAATGAAATGGTTGTTTTATTTGTTATTAAAACGCTAATTACAGAAAACAATATACGAGACGGAAAATGTGACAACAATTGAAGTAGTCTAGGAGGACTGTTATTTGTGCAGTCGTTGTATCAACTCATGTATACGTACGAATATCATTTGTCTCCTAAAAAGCCTTAACTGCGATATCGTGGGAAGGATTTATTAAACTCGTACGGCCAAATTGTCTTTATATCTGATCATAACATAACAACATTCAGGCAGTTAGGAAAGAAAATAATGTAATAATTATATTTCTGAAGTGGAATTAAACATTTTTGTTTTAATCATTTCGCTCGAAGCAAGGCAGTAAAGCCACTAAGACAAGGAATTACCGAGTGTAAAAGTGTCATTTGTCCTTATCTATAACTATTCTTCCTTGGTCCTAACCTGGATCATAACAATATATATGATATAAATTATATATATATATATATATATATATATATATATATATATATAAAATTAAATGCAGAAATTTAATTTTCTTGGTGTCCTTACCTATAACTACAGAATGAACTCTTCCTAACACTATGTATACTACGCCTCTCAAGAGAGAGGGATGAACGAAGCCGAGCTTCTCGGCTTGACAGTCGAACTCTCTGCCTCTGAGCGGAGAGGAACCCGGACGAGGCTCCGCCGAGAGGCAGAGTCTCGTTCGGGGAGGTTGACCAACCCGATCCCGTTTATACGGGTTCTACGGGCATTTTTTTGACCGACCGAGCCTACGGGCTCGGTAAACCCACGTTAAACACGGCCTTGTGCCACATGCAACCCTCGTGGGGGGTGCTAGATACCGAATCGAGTCGAGGCGATAGTAGTTCACTCCAAACCAGACTGACAGTCATACTAACACCTTCCACATCTTATATTATTATTTCGTGTAATATACCTTCGTTATTTCTACTCTTGTGTTCGTGTTGTTCTTCCTTGGTCCTAACCTGGACCATGAAAGAAAGTATTAGAAAAAAGAGAAATATTATTAAGGAACAAGAACAATAAAAGAAGAGGAATGAAGGAGAAATTCGATAATGATTAACATTGCATTTAAATGTTTGAAGATCAAAATAGACTAGAAAAAATGGAACCGGAAGAGAGTTTTACAAGCAAGAAGAGCGAGCAAAGAAACTGGTAGCATAGAACTTACCGTTGCATCTAGCCATCTCAACTGTAAATTGACAAGATATTGTTACCAATCTAGTACAGCACTTAATTAAATAAAATCAAGATGCCATAGTGGAAATTTAAACAGAATAATTACTATTAAGATATTTATGGAAAAGTCTTAGAGAAGCTACATTACGGATGTGGGAAAATGACTGAATTTGAGAAGACATCTCAGGACAATAATATCGCGAATCCTTCTTTGGATTTTATCAAGAATCTCTCAATATAAAGTAGATCCATTCCACCATATGTTACTGCAATATTCTAAGCATGAACGAATGGTAGACTTATAGATATACAAGATACATTCTGGAGATAAAAATTGTCTAGCACAACTCAGTGAACCAACTTTCTTAACAAGCAGACCTAGCAATTGCTTCAGTATAATCTTTCCACTTGATGTAATGGAATAACCAGTCACCTCCATAAATGATTACACTATAGGTAGTAAATACCTATAGAGTCCACTGTCTACGAGAGACTCGATGACAGAGAAGTGCGTGTGAGCAAGCACGTCCGACCTTTCAATTAGGGGCACTCACTACTAGATTGACCTGTGTGTATAACTGTACCGTATTTCATATTGTACTTGTGTACAATAAACCTTTCTTCTAGTATCCACCTGGCGTCGTGTTTATACCCTTAGAACGGAATATAACACCACTTCATATCAACAAAGAACGTTAGTCTGAGAAGTCGAAACGAGTCACTTGATGGTAGACTGAATGTGGTCTCTCAGATGATTAATAGAGAGAAGTTTTGTTTTAGAAGCGTTAAAATTAACAAGCTATTCTTTACTCCAGTTAACAACAAATTGTATGTCATTTTTGAGATCAACTACCAATTTGACCTTATAGAACCGACCAGATTTACTATTGAGACACGAGTAAATATTTGTATGATCAGCATAGATACCTAGTTGAGAACTGATGCCATCAGGAAGGCCAGTGATGAAAATTAAGAGCAAAGTAGGTCCGAGGATAGAGCTCTGACTGACACTTGCATTCATACAAATAGATGTAGAAGAGTGGCCGTTCAAGATAACTTTCATTTTGTGATTTGATAAAAAAAAAGTCTAAATCAGTATAAATATTCGTCCAGAAATACCATAACTCGTGATAAAAGACCACCATACCAAACCCTGTCGAACGGCTTCGAGATATTCAAAGCCACACCCGAGCTTCATCATTCTTATCTAAGGCTCGATAGAAACTTTCAACAATAATCATTAATACATCAGTAGTTGACTTAGAGAAACGTGAGTCATATTGCTTATCAGAAAGAAGACCTTGCGAGGTAAGATCCTTAACCCATTCGGAGTTGATTAGAGATTCTAGTACTTTACCAAAATAAGTTAGAAGGATAATAATTAGAAGTATTAGAAGGTTTACGTGAGTTCTTAAAGACTGAAACGTCAGAAAAAGATTTCCAACGAGCAGGAAAACAAGGAGCAGCATGGCATTTATTGCAGATTTTAGAGAGAACAGGATACGGTTCAGGAGCACGTTTCTTAGGAATTTGATAAGACCAAAAGAATTTAAAAATTCGTACAGAGACACTTCAAATACATAAGTCTGTGTATGACGTAATGTTCTTAATGTTTTTTTTTTAGCATTTTTCGGCGTTGATCATTTATAACCAAATTAGCACTGGTGATAAGGCTGATATACTCAGAATATTTTGTGCTACCGATATTTTTGTCCAACGCCCGAAAAAAAAAAAAAAATTAAGAATTCGCCATGTTCTTAAATAGTCTTGTCAGATTTAGACTTTCATACGGATGTCCTGAATGGCGCCCCCCCCCTTCAAAATGTCTGAACTAACGATTTTTCAGATCAATGACAAAAATATATTCAAGCGAATTAATCTATGGAAGGAGTCTGTTCTTAGTCGTATCTTGTAGCCTGGCGCTACAGGATCACAAAATAAAGAACTGTACCAAGTAACAGAAACAACATCATTTGACGAATTTTATCAGCGGCAGCAGTAACTAAAATAGATAGTATATGTAAATCAAAAAGAAAATAATATCATCAGCATGTTGACTTTCCACACCGCCTTAGACAAAAGGCTAGGAAGGAAACTTTCATCAATAGTAAACAAAGCAATCACATTTAGTGGACTTGGGAAACGTATTTTCCTGAAAACTGAAGAGAAATAGTTTATAAATGTCAACCGACGGTGCGGTACGCTAATTGTTGGGTCAATATGACGTATTAATACATAAAATGTTAACCTCCTTGTAGCTATAGCGACAATGCATTTAAATAATGCAGGGTACCTGTGATTACTAGCAGTCAGAGTTAGTCACGCCATGGGTTGCTACAGAGAAGCTCATTTTGTCTCGTCAGTCACCGTTACTCACGGTTACTCAGCCTGGCTTGACATTAGCATGGTAAATAACATGGTGCTAGAACAGTGGTTTACCAAAGGGACGGCGCGCCTCATGGGTGCGGTGGAAGAGGATAGCAGGTGAGGCGCAATGTTTGAAAGACAATCAAAGATTTAGAAACATTTTTTAAAAAATCATATTCCAAATATAAAAATGATTTCAAAATTTAAAATATTATTATGGATTACTTGTAATTGCATGCATGAGTCCCAGTATAAATTGTCATAAATAATTACTGACCGATTTTATGATTGTGATATTTGTTTTGCATTATATCAATCATTAAGAATATATTAACTAGAAGGGAGAGTTATCAATGACTAGCAGTAGAGCCCGGCGTTGCCCGGGAATGTAACAGTAAGAGATAGATCAAGTATCGACCATCATAAAGACTGTAAAATAAAATTGACAAAGATTATTGTATAAGGTTGACAGACACGCATGTCTTAATTTTTTTGTTTTGTTTTTTTACGAATTGGTCAAACCCAAACTCAAACAAAAAAATTGTTTTCAATCGTTATGAGTCTACCGATTGAATAGAATTTTATTATAAACAATTGTCTTGTAAATGGAATTTTTAAAGCATTCTGAATATAAAGATAAAGAAAAAACTATGCAAGACAATAAGAAACACTATCTGCAAAAATAAAAGTGAAGTTTTGTTGAAATCGGTTGAAAAATGTAGGAAATCCGATCCCATATAAACGAACACAGACACACACAAACAATCTGGGTTTTATAATAAGTATAACTCGATATGAGTTGTCCCTCTTTCATTTTCGTGATGCCTCTTAATCGTGTTTTCAAATTGATTTCTTGCAAAAACAATTGTGTTTTTCCAATTTTTGGCGCTGTCAGAACCACCGCAAGGTAATTTTACGTAGTCCTGTGAAGTTTTGTTGAAATCGGTTAAAAAATGTAGGAAATCCGATCCAATATATAAACGTACAGACACACACACAATCTGCATTTTATAATAAGTATGATAATGTCCTGACTTCGAATCTGTGGTTATCTCCCTTTAACACTCCGTCTGTTTTATTTTTTGTTTATTTTTTTTTTTTTTTTTTTTTATGAACTTTTTATCATATAAAATTTGGTGAGGCGCGGATAAATTTTCATCCCGAAAATGCAACCTACAGAAAAATAATTTGGGAACCAATGTGTTGCAATAACGTATTCCGCCCCATAACCATTCAAGAATGAAAAACAAAAAAAAAAAGAAATAAAAAAGCAGGATAGACAGCGCGATCAGGAAAAAAAAAAATGAAGCATTCCCTTGTTTGAAATTCGTGTCGCCATTAAGAACGTATATGCGTTTGGATGTTCTTAAAATGACCCCAGAAGAGTTAATCAGAATTAAAAAAAAAAGAACATAAGCTTGAAACTAAAACAGTGAATCAACTTCGAAAGAAAATTAAAAAGTTTTTGGAACAACAATCTGATTTTTTTCGCTCGCTGCTGAAGTAACAGAAAAAAAGATGAGAGAATACAGGCCACCGCGCTCCTACACGTAGTGTAGCTGGGTCACAAGCCCAACAAATGTTCAATTTATTCGAATTTGTAAACCCCGAGGACAAGAACAAGATACAATGTGTAAAAAATAAATTCCCGGAATACTGTTAAGTATTAACTAAGAGAAATATAACGTATGTCAGATATTTATTTTGCAGTAGAAACCTTCAGAAAAAAATTGGCTAATTTCTGACTGGTATAAAACTTAAGCCTAAGAATTGTGAATTTGGCAAGCTCCTGGAAGATTTAATCAGAGACAGAATTGAATTCAGTAAGTAAACAAAGTCGCGAATTACTACTTCGTGACTTGGATTTAACACTAAACAAAGCAATAAACAAATGCCGAACGATGCAATTTAAAAGTATAAGTGAAAATACGTCAATTTCGACAGTATTGTAGAACGGAGGACTGAAAAAAAAAGATAGGGAAAATTGAAAAACCCGATGTCCCAATATCAGAACATCAGCCCTTAATGTCATATTCGTATGGTAAATGCAGAAAAAAACTCACCGAAGGCTTACGAACAAAAAAAAAACATGTGGAAGATGCCACAAACGCAACCATTTTACTAGCATGTACCACTGTGAACCACAAAACGTATCATAAATAAGTGATCACTACCTATTTTTAGATGAAATCATGCTAGAAAAAAATCGCAGTGACATACGACTGTACAGAAGAGATAGTAATCAAAATCATTACAACTATTCATTTCAAGCTGGTCCCTGCAAGACAAGCCAACATAATACCCCAAAATGTTCTGCTTACGCTAGTCCGCTACAGACAACCAAAGAACGACTGAAGAGTTACAGTCAGCACATCATCCAACGTCAAGGTCAAGTGAATGCTCTTTCAGCGACAAGGTAAAGATACCTGTCATTTTAAGTTGTTAACCTGAAAGTTTCACCAATCCTTGGAAAATATGCATATGTGGACTTCAAGTTTATTGAAACGACTAGAAGTAAACGCTCTGGACCTGTAACTAGAAATAAGAAATACACCATTGGAGTTGGAACATCTGGACACCTTCTAATGAGTTATCGTCTAAGAGCATTATTACACGCAGTGCATCGTTTATTCCATCAACATACAGAAAATCTATATTTCGTTCGAAAAAAGGCATTCTAAATATAAAAATAAACAGCAACAGTAATATCACAACCGACATACAGGAATGAATTCGAATCGTTGAAGTCAAGTGATCGCGTCTGAATACAATAATTAGTTATATAGATATATATATATATATATATTCGTTCCTTCTTTTCATGATATTCTGCGAATGGTCTCTTTCGTGGCATTATTTTGTTTTTTAGTAACTCTGTGAAAATGAATGCGTAGACAAGAATGAGCATGCTCGACGTTTTCTCTCTGCTTTTAATCAAGGTCACAAAGCTGCCAAAGATCCTCGGAATATTTGCGCAGTCGACAGAGATGAAATGCTTCAAAACAAATCAGTCAATGCTAAGCTGTATGTTAAACAAATGAACAGGTTCAAAGAGGCTATTCAGCTGAAAAGACCTGACCGGCGATATAGTGTGATTATTCAACATGACAATACTCGCTCCTACGTCGCTTACATGACTAATCATGCAATTAGAGAGCTAGATTTCGAAGTTCTGTCACACCCAACATATTCTCCTGATTTAGCCCCTTTTTTGCACCGCTTTCTAAGAATTAGAGGGGTGTTTCATTCAATAACGACGTTGAGATTAAAACGTGGCTTGATGAATTTTTCGAATAAAAACCAAATTATTTCTATCGTCGAGGCATTGAACGTTTAGTGGGTCGTTAGCAGGAGGTTGTAAACAATGAAGCGGGGATGCATTGTTGAATCAGTCATCAGAACTGTCAATAAGTAATAAATATTAAAGTAAGTTATAAAAATCGAACGAATTTATCTAACAACCTAATATAAGCTATGATTTAGTCTTATCGGAAGAGAATTCATTTCAGGAAGGGTTCGCCATGATGGAAACATATTGATATATTAACCGCCTCGATGTAACAATACTCCCATAAGTTTAAAGTTTAAGCAATGAAGGGGGAATACATTGTTGAATGATTCATCAGAACTGTTAATAATTAATAAGTATTAAAATAAATGATAAAAACGCACGAATTCATGTCACAAGATGACAGATGACAAAGCTTGGTCACTAGCCATTATCATGGGACAAACCAAGATAATACATTGTCACAACTGCATCAGAAGAAACATAGAAGAAAAGGACGACACGTACGCTGATCAAGAAAGAACGACAACCAAATATCAACACTCGTATCTGATGAGTTCAACTATGATAAACCATTTTTTTTAAGCATTACGCCTCGAGCAATGCGTGAAGCCACTAGGATGCAGGGGGTTGCAGAAGATTTGGAGTGAGAGCAGATAGGAGTGATAGAAGAAAGGATGAGGAGAAGGATAGTGGATAGATCAAGGTAACTGGAGATGTCGATTGACATTACATTTGAATAGTTGGAGATTATAGCTCTCAGGGAAACAGTAATTGGGAAGTGTGTTCCACAGGCGAGATGTGCGAGGTATGAAGCTATTGGAGTAGAAGAGACGGCTACATTTAAAAGTTTCTACAGTGTAAGGGTGGGAGCGGGATGCCAGCCTCGTAGGGCGCTTGAATTCATGGAGTCTGGGAACCAGTGAAAGCAGCTCAGTGGAGCAATTACCATGAAAGTATTTGTAGAGGCGACGGCGCGTCTGTGAGAGATTGACTGGAGACGAGACGCCAGATCAGGGCCAATTATATTACATATCCGTCTCTGGATCTTGTCAAGAACTACGAGGTAAACAGAAGGTGCCCCAGACCATATATGGCTGCAATACTCCATGCATGGGCGAATGGTTGATTTGTATATTTGAAGTATCGATTCCGGAGAGAAAAATTTCCTGGCGCGGCACAGAGAGCCAACTTTCCTCGCGGTGGACGAAGCAATTGACTCAATGTATTTGTTCCATCTCAGGTCAGTAGTCAACGTGAGACCGAGCAGACGCAGGGAGTTGCTCTCAAGAAGTTGACTATCAGGCATTCTAATGGGGTGCAGGGAAGGATCTCAATGGTGATTGGTGATTAATTAATGTATCAGACACTGTAAATCAGATCCTCTTCAATCACGTCACATTCAGAAGCTGTCAGAATTGTCAAAATTATAAAAAAAATCCAATACAGAACATAAATTTATTAATGGCTAGAACAAGGCCAATTCTAAGAGTATAAGAGTGCCTTACTACTATGATTTTCCATACATCTTATCGTAGTGACATAGACTATATAAAAATATATTTGTCTATTTGATGAACATTCTAATGTTTATGTCTTGAGATGTGAGATGTGATGTATTAATATAAACAGAGTTAATTTCTCTGTAAATATAGAGACCAATCACATTTCAGTAAAGCATGATGCCTTCGATTACTAGCAATCAGAGTCACGCCATAGGTTGCTAGAGATAAGCTCACAAAAAGTTTTGTCTCTACATTCAGTTTTGCTCACAGATGCCCAGCATGGAACAATATTAATGTGATAGATAACAGTTAATGAATGCCAATTTCTTCCTTTATGGAAACGGTTAATCTTACCAAAGACCATTTTAGCGTTGTCTTTGAAACCGTTATGTGTAGGTAAGATTTACGGATTTTACACGACGCTGTCCACTGGTTTTACCACAACTGTGCTACTCCCTCGTTAAAAAAAAAAAAAAAAAGAAAGAAAATATTTTGTCCCTTTAGAATGTAGGCTACAGAAAAATAAGGCTTTGTAGATTTTTTTTTTTTTTTTAGTTTTTTACTTTTTTTTACTTTCCGTGAATTGCCTTGACTTCTTGAAAAAGAAAACAGAATGGTTGTCCATCGCTTCCTCCATTGTTTTGAATACCCAGTTTCTGCAGAAAGCCTAGTTCTCCCTGCTATTTAAACCATATGTGGGAGATAGAAGAAATAGACTCATGCTTTTTCCAAGGCCATTGGTGCGTAAGTGAATGCAATCGACTCGGCTGGAACTTGAACCCAGCATATCTTTTGATTATTCCTTCTCTGTAAGAAAAAGAGATTAATGATTAAAGTAAAATTTTGCAATTTTTAGCATAAAATTTCGACAATCAATCTGTACGTTATGCATTGAAATTGAGAAAAGGATTGTAAAGGATATGAAATTAAGATCAGTGCTGCTTGCAGAGGATCGAATTATTAGATTTATGAATCCTACTCTTGAAAATGATGGAATTATTTACATATTGGTTAGTAACTTTGTCTCGAATAACAGTATCTGTGTATTCAGCAGCGGATCAGTATAGCATCTGTGTGTTCTTCCAAGATTCATGTCTCGCACTCCGACACTTCTGCCTAGGACCAGTGAATATGTATGTTAACAGAGTACGATGTGTAAATTGACGTCATTTTATATTTGTAATTTCGAGCATGCTCGCTGTTTACTTTTGATTTTGTCGACTGCACAGTATAATAAGGTCAGTTTGGGTACTGTCTGTGAAAAAAAAAGTAACATGACGAAATTTACTGTTATGGGGTCCACCCCTTTTTCATACAAGTGGACTCTACCAGTATGTATTTGTACTGCTGCCGTTAAATACCCAGGGTCAGTCAGAGCAGAGATTGTGATTGAGTTGGAGGTAGAGTAATAGTGTGAGGTAACCGCTTGTAGAAGTCACAGTTACAAGCACGCCCGACTCTAAGGAAGCCCAACTTCGAGACTGTATATACAGTGTAACCCGGATATAAGAGAGTTGTCGAGACCGGAGAAGAAGTCTCTTATATCCGGGTTTCTCTTATATCCGGGTTTGGTCTATTTTATATACATTAACACAGGCTTTAATTTGGGACCAGAGAAAATCTCTCTTATATCCGGGTTTCTCTTATATCCGGGTCTCTTATATCCGGGTTACACTGTATATATATATATATATGTTATTATTGCTACTAACCGCGTTCCTGGATTTACTAACATTGTATTATTATGTAAATACATTTATTTGTTATATTTAATTCCTGCGTTTGTCATTCATTGGACACCGGATTTCATCTCAGAATCCACAACATTTACTCTGCCAGAAATTTGGAAACGGCATTCTGTACTACTTGGCATTCGCACTGGAACTGCCAATATGAACATTTGGGTGTCAATCTGACGATTCGGAAAGAGTTGGATGAGTCTAATGGGGATTACGAAGGTTTTTTAAGTGATCACTACTGATGGCGACGTTATGCCCATATTCGTCTTCTCACTGGGCCTCAGACTCAACACGGATGCCTACAGCAAGCGTCTTGAGAAGGTAGAGCTACCCTGAGTCAAGTGGGTGTCTGCCCCATGCCACACAAGCAGGAGAACCCAGCCATGGCAGTCAGTCATAACCTATCATCACCCCTTACATTTGTCCACCTAACGCCCTAATTATGTGTGGGGCACAGTTTTTTTGAGAGACCGACAAAACTCCTTGTAACTGCAAAGATGATCTGAAGGCAAGGATTATGAGAGCATTCACCAACTTAAACAAGGAGACCTTCCAAAATAGTTGCAGAAGATTCTGTAGTCGTCTGGTGACCCTGATTGAAGCCAATGATGATTTTATTGAATGAATTTACTCTTTAGTACTTCAAGGTATTTTTGTGTAATTTTGGTAATATATCTGTTAAAATGAGATGAAAGTATTTTATTTTTGCGTAAATAAGACGACAATTCATCCATCGTACGCTGTATATATATATATATATATATATATATATATATATATAATGTGTGTGTGTGTGTCTGTGAACATTGATGTCAACATCCAGCGGCGACATTCTGTTTTATGCATAAAGGCATCAGATTTGTTTGTTTTCATGCCTTTAAGCGTGAAACAGACTGCTGCCGCTGGTTTTGAGTTCAATGTCCACATTTCTGTTCACATATGCTCTATGTCTGATACCGAATCAATAAATATAGCATACCGTAAAACTATATTTTCATCATATATATATATATATATATATATATATATATATATATATATATATATATATATAGAGAGCCGCTGGTGATCATCGTTTTTAAATCCTTTGAAACCCCAAAGCGTGTATTTTTGTTTATTTTTGCTTCATCAAGTCCTCACCCCAGAGGACGATACGTGTTATGTAAGATAAGTTTTACTTTTGACTGTATTCATACATATATGTATATATATATATATATATATATATATATATATATATATATATATATATATATATATTTTATTTTGGATATTATGATAGATCCTCCAAACATGCATATGTATATGTTTGTATGTGCGTGTCTCTGTACGTATGCGTGTGTGCATATGTTTGTGTATTCTATTGAATATTACCGACAGGGAATGTCTGGAAAGTCTTTTGTTAAATTATTTCTGAAAGACTTAACAGCTATTCCTTGTTCGTTCTGTTAATAGAAAATGTTTAAACACAGGATTGCTGCTTAGATGTATTATGATTTATATATATATATATATATATATATATATATATATATATATATATATAGTTCTGTGCAAATGTAAGTGTTTTCCTAAGATAATATTTTAGAAAATTGTCTCTTTTTTCCAGATAATCAACAAATCTTAATTAAACTATATATTCATAAAAAAAAACATTTATTAAATCAATTACAACCCCTTTCGAAAACTTTTATCAAGCTGGAATAAAAATATTAATTAAAAATTAAGATGTGCAAAATCCTTACATATAATATTTGGTAACTGCTTTTGAGGTTACAATGACTTTTTCTCTAAAAAGTTTCTGGCAGTGGTAAGTGACCATTTGTGACCATTCTTCTTGACAAAACACCCACAATTGCTCGATACGACCTGAGTTTCTTGCATGCACTGATTCCTTTCACTTGAATCACAGATTTTAATATTGTGTTTAAATCAGGACATTTACTACGCCGTTCTTGACTTGAAATTTCTTTTTACAAACCCATTCTTTTATGAATTTGCTTCAGATCATTTAAAGTTCCAGTCCTGATTTCAACCCAACTTTTGAACTGAGGACAAGAAACTTTCATTCAAAATTGCTTGGTATCTTGCAGAGTCCATTATGTCATCAATGCATACTATTTTTCCAGTTACAGCGACAGAAAAGCACCCCCAAAATATAATGCTGTCCCCGCCATATTGAATGGTTGGTATCAAATTCATCTCTTCAAACGTCATACTAGGAGCTCACCAGATAGATCTCCCCTAGAAAACTCTAGTTTGTTCTCATCCGACCATAAAATCTTTTACCAGAATATTTCTAGCTTATTAATATGAGTGTTGGCATAGTTCAGGCGAGCATGCATGTGCTGTTTTTTTGTAAGCAATGTTTTTTTTTTCTAGGCATTTTGCTATGGTGATCAGCATTTTTTAAACTTTATCGCACTGTAGATGTATACACAATGATCCCAACATTGGACACTGAGCAATGGAGAACGGCAAAGATCGTAGCAGGATTTGTCTACTTGTTCTTGCTGTTATTTTTCGCGGACGGCCACTAGTGATGCCATCATATCAAAGGCCTTCCATTTATAAATAATTTGTTACACGGCAACTCAATTTGATAGTTTTTTGTAGCCTTCTCCATAATTTAGGTTTTAAATATGAGATTTTTTAAATCTTCGGGAAGTTCTTTTGATTTTTACATATATATGTTTTTTTTTTTTAAATTTAGTTTCTAACTGCAAACTTTTTCATACATACTCAATGAGTTATATTGTTTCACTGCAGTATACACAGTTTACAAAAAATGAACATGTGTCATTTTGATTTTTACATGTGCACAAAAAATTATTTGCACTGGCATCCATGAAAAACAAAAATGCAGAGTGTAAATGTAAGGGTTCACTTACTTTTGCACATCTTAATTTTTAATTAATATTTTTATTCCAGATTGCTAAAAATCTTTGAAAGTAGTCGTAATTAATTTAATAAAGATTTTTCTTAATGAATATAGTTTAATTAAGATTTGTTGATTATCTGGAAAAAAGAGGCAATTATTTTAAATATTATCTCAGAGGATCACTTACTCTTGCACAGCATTATATATATATATATATATATATATAAGCGGTGAGACCTTCACAGAGTGCCGACAATCTGTTTCATCCTTGAATGCAATCTTCAGGCCATGAAGATTACGTTCAAGGATAAAACAAACTGTTGCCAGTCAGTGTTGACCTTAGTTTCCACTTTTATATATATGTGTATGTGTGTATGTATATATATATATAGACAGAGAGAGGATTAAATAGATAGATATACTTTGCATTATTATTAATTGTTTTGATATTTTTAATCGAAAGTTACCCAATTTAAAATTTCTTATTGGAATTTACTAAGATTAACTTTATCTGGCACAAGGTTTCGAATGTTGAGCACTCAATGCGTTAGTAATGGTCTGCGAAACGACTCCACTTCGCGGTAGTCTTAAATACTTATGAAGCATGCATACCTCTGACGTGTGGTTATTTGCGTAGCACACGGTGAGAATCGGACTCACCACAGATCATTACACTCCTACGGGAGTACTTTTGCTCTAGAACCAAAATCGAAGTCAGAGTTAGTAAATAATTTAGCGTTATAAAAGCTATATAAATGTCGGCTGAGGTAAAGTAGGCATTGCCCGAAAAAGAAAAAAAGTTAATGGAAAATAATATGCTTAAAAGAAAACGAACGTGTTATTATTTTTTTTTTTCTTTTATGTACACAAAAGCATGACACCAACAAAAGGAGTATTTTCA
>CAHIKZ030002457.1:2095000-2122500 GCA_903632075.3 Acanthosepion pharaonis | reverse complement strand
TCGTAGAATACCGACCTTGATGCTGAAAAAAAAAAATGAAAAAATTCGTCAGATAAAAATAACAGTCAAATGTTTCGATCTAAGTAACAGTAGAAATTAAGAAAAAAAAAGAGACGAAACGCTTATCAATTTACTATTTAGTATTGAAAAAGTTAAGGCAATTATATATATATATATATATATATATTTATATATATATATATATATATATATATATATATATATATATATACAAGTAGAGGATTGGTATAGACGGAATAAAATTTCGTTACACCCCCCCCAAATTTCTTAAATGGATGCTCAATACAGAGTAGAGCAAATATTATTTATTCAAAAATTATGTTTTATACTTTTTTAATAAATAATAAATTATATATATATATATATATATATATATATATATGAAAAAAATTATTAGGACATTTAAAAATAATCATAATTAAGTAATTTATCGAGTCTAGAAAAATCAACAGAATGCAGAAAGGACTGGACGGCTGTTTTCGTCCTAAATTTGGGACTCATCAGCAATGTGCATCTCCTCTCTCTCTCTCTCTCTCTCTCTCTCTCACTTTATATCCTGTTCAAAGGGGTCAGAGAGGAATGACCCAGTTTTCACACTTGCCTGTTCTTTTGAACAGGAGTAGAGGTTTATCCCTTTTTTTCTTTTTAGAATTGAATTTCCGGTTCCTTCGGAAGTCTTTTCATTCTCTTTCTCTCCCAGTAATCCCTTGCGCCTTAGTAGCGTTGTTGACTTGCTCGAACCGAATAGATTAATATATATATATATATATATATATATATATATATATATATATATGTATGTATGTATTTGTGTGTGTGTGTTTAAAATGCCCAACACAATATTAACTACCGAGCAAAGTATTACAGTTTATATGTAGACAAAAAAAAAAAAAAAAATCCTACTACGCTACGTATAAACGTATTTGACAACGATTAACCCAGAAGCTAAAAAGAATAAATTTTATTTCCAATACCAAATCTTCAAACCCAAGGTAATATGCAATAAATTAATAAATAAAACAGGAATAGTTAGAGTAAAAATAAATAAGCAAATTAAGGTAATCCTGAAAAAAGATGGAAAATATTTCTTCCTTGCTCTACTTCCTATAAACGACATATATAGAGACCACACAAAAAGGAGTAACAATGATTTAAGACATGAAACATATGATCACTATGATGTGTCGATTTGTATGTCCACACTGATTATATCTATAAACACTCTCCAATAATGAACTTTCTTCCCTAATAATTATTGCCACATTTTAACAAATACATTGCATTTTACACAAACGCACACACACACATATATATATATGTATGTATGCATTCAATGCATATATATATATATATATATATATATATATATATATATATATATATATATATATATATATATATATATATATAAACTTAAACGTTATTGGATATTCATATTTGAGTAGACGCTCTGTTTATTTATTAAACAGAGATTTTATTTATTTTCGTCTACTGGCATGACTATATATATTTGTGTATGTGCATAAATATATATATATATATATATATATATATATATATATATATATATATATATATGTAAAGCAGAGGAAATATTAATTATATTATGAAAAAAGAGAACTTTAAGGCTTCAGGGGATTATAATTTATTTCCCTAGGACCGGGCTCTATTTTCATACAAAAATATTCGTCACCAATATATATATATATATATATATATATATATATATATATATATATATATAAAGAGAAAGAGGGAGAGGGAGAAATAGATAGATAGATTTCAATTCATACCTGACGATTGCCACATGTGAAACTCAGAGTTGTACCAAAAGGAGATGAAAAAAATGTTATTAGTAGTATAAATTTTAGCATTGAACACTGTTTACATCTGCCAGCATTCCTTTCGGGTTTGTATCTCTCTCTCTCTCTCGCTCTCTCTCTCTCTCTCTCTCTATATATATATATATATATAATGAAAGTGCAACTCCGACACAACATTGAACATATGCAACGTAAGATAAATGAAGAATGAAAGAAAACTGAGCTGGTTCAAATTACACTATCCTCACCAGACAAGCCTTAATGTTTATATATATATATATATATATATATATATATATATATATATATATATATATATATATGTGTGTGTGTGTGTGTAGAGAGAATGAGAGAGAGAATGAGAAAGATAGAAGATCGACATAGATTTGTGTATGTTTGTGTATGCGTAAATTCAGATGAGAATTCGACACAATGGTAAATATATATCACAATTTGGAATTCTTTTTTTTTTTTTTTACTTCCTTCGCTGATTTTTACCAGAAAATGTTTTTCCCCAGGTGATACATGATAATCGGTGAAACATGCAAAAATAAAATAATTAAATTGTTCTTTATAAATTGTTATTTTATATCTTCATATATATATATATATATATATATATATATATACATATATATATATATATAATGCCTCGAATTTATTTTTATTGTTTTATTCTTCATTTATTTAAGTTTTATGATATACGTTGTATTGAACACTTATTTGCTAGCTTTATCCTAGTTGAACTTTCCACACACACACACACATATATATATATGTATATATATATGTAAAACGGCGCGCATTATCTCCTCTGATGGTCTTTAACAAGATACAAGCACATTTACCTTGATAAAGTCTATCATAGGACATAATATGCGCTATTATATATATATATATATATATATATATATATATATATATATATATATATATATTCAGTTCCAAAGCTTTTTTGCATCTAAGTATCGTGTGCAATCATGACTCTGCACAATTTCCTGGTCTTTGTAGCCCTTAGTAAAGCTTGTCTTTTTGCTTTATCTAATAAACCTTGTTCTGCCAACCATTTACATTCGTTAGCTGTGTTATTCACTGCTTTCCACTGTCCCTCTTACCTTCAATATGTCCTGTGAGTGTCAAATTTGCCCAGAACTCTTTCTTCATTATGTGACCTTGAAATTTCAAAAGTCTCTTTCTGATGTAACGTATAAGTGTCCTTTTTGCTTCCATTTCTTCTAACACTTTGTCGTTGTTCACCTGCCGGGTCCATGGTATTTTCAGCATCCTTCTTTAAAAGTACATTTATGTTGTCCTAAGTCTCTTCTTCATCTCTGTGGAGATTGTCCAGCATTCACTGTCATACAAGAGGACTGACATTTCCTGAGCTTGTGTAAATGGTTGTCAGAAGAGGGATCACGTGATATAGGAAAAAGATAAACATTACTGAGGCCTATAAATTCCCGGAAGTTGTGGGAGCTCGTAATCTTCCTTATTCTCCTGGGTCAAAGAAGATAAATTTAAACTTTGTGTTAGTTTCCAGTCCCAGCCATAAGTCAGGTAGATAATTTCCCCTACACCACTATAGCACCTTCAATTATATATATATATATATATATATATATATATGTGTGTGTGTGTGTGTGTTTGTGTTTGTGTGTCTGTATCTGTGTGTGTGTGTATACACAAGAGAAAATCTAAGACCTAAAGGTAAACACCTACCTTCTACTCAGTAAAGATAAGTGCTCAACGCCTAGATTACCTAGACGTAGCGAAAAACACTTCACTTCGTTAACTGCTAAGGAAGGACAGCCGAAGTTCAAACGACTGTATATAAATGCATACATACATACATACACACACACACATACACATACACACACACACACACACATATATATATATAAAAGTGAACATTGAAGTCAACACTCAGAGGCGACAGGCTGTTTCATGCTAGGCGCAATCATCAGGCCCGACTATTGCGCCTAGCATGAAACAGCCTGTCGCCTCTGAGTGTTGACTTCAATGCTCACTTTTATGTTTATATTTACATACGCTCTATCTCTGATATTGAGCACTTTATCCCATAAATATAGCACACCTTAAAACTATATTTCTTCATATATATATATATATATATATATATATATATATATATATATTTTGTACGTATGTATTTATTATATCAAACGTTATTTTAGTAGATATCTGTATTTGAGTAGTCTCTGCATTTTATCTTAAACATTATTTATTTTAACGGTAATATATATATATATATATATATATATATATATATATATATATGTGTGTGTGTGTGTAGAGAGAGAGAGAGACAAAGATAGATAGATAGATAGATAGATAGGCTGCGCACAGAAGAATCAACACGATATTATGTCAATTTTAGGCTTTAAGGCAATCTTCAGAACTACGTGTTTATGCCTATGTCCGCAATATCTATGTCTTTAATCTCGAGCATGAACTCACATCTCCCAATTTCGCGGTCGTGGTCGTAAAGTCGAACAGTCGTCAGTCGCATAAGTTGAAAGTCAACGACGGCCTCTATCCATAAAATAAAATGCATGTGCGAGTGAGTGTGTATTACGTCTGTCGGCTTTCGAACACGAGAAATCAAGTAAGATAATGTGTTCGCTGGCAGGGTTTGAACGTGGGTCACGCTTTGTAGGAGAATCTACTGTTTGATCCGGTGTGCTTTCAACTGGTCAGGCAAGCAGAGCGTCGCAACTCGGCAAGGATCTTTTTGCCTTTTTGAAGAACGCACATATCCCCGTTCGGGTACGCAGGTCGATAGACGTAATCCATACTGTTTAAACGGAGCCCATCAGATCAGAAATTTCTCCTGGCAAGGCGAACGGAGGTTCAAAGCCTGCCGTCCGGGCATATCTTCTTTAATAATTTTTCACCAGTGAGCAGAACGTTAGATAAAATAAATACTGTTTAAGATAAAATGCAGTGTCTACTCAAATACAGATATCTACTAAAAATAACGTTTAATGTAATGCATATATACATACATACACACACACACACACATATATATATATGTGTGTGTGTGTGTGTATAGTCGATTCAAGATCACGTGGCAACTTTCGTAGCAGTTAAAGCAGCGAAGCGTTTTTGACTATGTCTAGGTAATCTAGGCGTTGAGTACTTTTCTTTACTGAGTAGGTAGGTGTTTACTTTTAGGTCTTTTTCTTTTTCTTTTTTATTTCCTTGTTCGAGCTTTTCTCTTGATTGTGGTCTTAAGTTTTTGAGAAATTTTTTGTGGCTTTCACTAATGTATTTGTTTTTCTTATATATATATATATGTGTGTGTGTCTGCTATATATATATATATATATATATATATATATATATATATATATATATATATATATATTCACAATTTAGAGAAATATTAATTGAAAATACAAGCATACTCCACCATGGAAATAAAAAAACAAAAACTTAAGCTTTTTGATGCCCTGTATATAAGAAAAATATAAAAATATATAACACTAAATTAGGTTAGTTATGTGTATAGCAACAATGTTTTAAAATGTCTATTAGAGCAATGTATTTAAAATACTTAAATTGTAATTATAAAAAAAATAAATCATATCAATTAAGGTTAGCTCCCTGAGAAAAACATTAAAAAACAACTTATTAGTTTTTACAATTAATTTTTAAATTAATTATAACGGAGTACGCTCATACGTTATAAATATAACAGAGCGCGTTTCATGAAAGAATTCACAAATATCACATTAATTTTTTGTCTTAGCCATTTATAATCTTGGATGTATATTGAAAATACATGGGAAAACAAAAGAAATGAAACAAACTACGACACCTTCCTTAATAAATTTAATATCAACATTAAGAAGATGTTCCGAGAATTTGAGACCATTAAAATAAAAATAAATATGCAGATTATTCGACAAAACATGCTCGAACATATATATTCAGATATCCTCGAATACATGAGGTCAGCACTTTCTCCATATATATATATATATATATATATATATATATATATATATATATATAATAGATAAAGGGGTGTCCTGAAAATGTGCCCACTCTTTTTTTAACTTTGTCGTCAGTTTCAACATTTATAAACATGCGTATAATTTCATTTATTATTTAATTCAAGCCATTAATCTTATTTGTAAGTCAATAAACATTAATATCTCTTAATTTTACATATTAATCTTCTTTATAAGTCAATGAACTATACTTTCATTGTCATTTAAAGAGCGAGTACATTTTATTTTGATCGGATTCAAAAAACGAATAATGGTATGGCTTTCTATTGCGATTTGTCTATAAAAATATTCATAAAGAGATGGTTTGGTAACACGTGTCCCCACTAAAAATAACGTTAATTATAAAACGAAATAATGTCGGATAAAAAAAAATACTTTACAAAGTTACTGTTGTTTATGTTTCGGGTAGAAAACTGAAGCTAGCAGATTTAGATTCGTAGAACGATAAATGTACTTTAAATGGAGATTTCCAACCATGCCCTGTCAAAACCTTTGTTTGGCTAAAATGGTAGCGGTTCTCTGTTGTTAATAGATGTTTCTCTGAATTAAAAAGAAAAAAAAAAAGAAATAGGATGCAAGTTCGTTTCCCTTTGGAATTTTTCTGTAGTAAGACTCCTCAATTTAGGCCGATTAGCAAGTCAAACACGTGTCCCCCCAAAAAGAAATTACATTTATATTAATAAGAAATAATGTCCGATAAAAGAAAAAAAAAAAACCTTAAAAGATGCAGGTCGTTGTCGACTTACAACCACGATTGGTTACGACCCACAGGTAATAATCTGTCTGTAATTAATTTTGCAATCTTTTTTTATCTTTCTTTTTAGGCATTATTGTATTTTTTTAAACTCATTTTTACGATTGATACCATTTGTATCATATCTCTACAGATTAGTTTTTTCCAATTTTGGCGTTTGCTAGATTTAAGTCAAGCACTTCATACAACAGTACAGTTGGTTTACAGTTGGTTTAATATTTGCTAAACATACAAAAAACAAAAAAAAAGTCGGTATACAAGTAGAAGTAGACAGGTAAAATTTCCTCGTTGTAGACATCTTGGTGGTTCTTGAAGAAAGATTTCAAAGACACAAATGGACACGGCGTAAAGTGAGAAGCGCGAAAGAATGCTACTGGAGAGCTGTGGCTGAAATTGTCGTACACCAACCTGGGAAACACTCACGCCTCCAGAGTCGAACAGTCGTAAGTCACATAGGTCGAAAGTAGAGGACGGCCTCTATTTATTAAGTATAGCATAAACATTAATAATACCACTTCAAAAGGGAGACAATCCGGAAATTGGGATTGATTGCACGAGTAATGATTTTGCTAGTTACCCATTTTTTCTCTAAGATAATATGTTCCTTTAGGGCGTAGTCAGCTTACGGCCTCATCACATTGAAACTCCGTACGATCACCGAAGTTAAGCAACGTCGATCTGGTCAGTAACTAGATAAGTGACGGTTTCGGAATACCAGGTGCTCTAAGCTTGGATATGCTGGTGGTGTAATGAATACTTGCTCGGAATTGTTAATCGGGAAGCCGAGTTCGAATTCTTGTTGAGTTCGCTATATTCACTTACACGTAAAGACCCTTGGGAAAGGCATGAATTCACCTCTTCCCTGTTCAGCTATGGGTTAGTAAGACTTATATCACTAAATCATTGTTATTTCCCCAACAAAATAAATCCAAATAATCTAAAAATAATTCTTTTTTTTAGCTTTAAATAACCTGAAAAAGGGTTGATAAACCGTAGAAAATAATTTAATCAATCATTTAATTAAAGATAATTCAGCATATAGTTGATCATGAATTTTCACAAACTCTTTTTCCTTATTATATGTAAATTTTTGTTTCACCGAAAATAATGGAGGCCTTTTCCGCCACTTTAAATTTTAAATTCAAAGCAGTCCGCCTGACCTGGTTGCCATCAAGTATAGAGAGACCAGTCTACTCTGCGATTTAATACGTAGCCGAGAAGAGATGGAAGGATGTCTTTTTCGAAGGCATTTATTTGTAATTAAATACAACAAACTAGTTGGGGATTTGAACTCGGATCGCTGATAGTGGACCGTTAACCATTAGGCTGCTCGACCATAAATGCCATTATTTATAAGTAGAATTGGAATTGCTGCCTAGATATTTGCTAAACATAGCAGACTTTATCACAATGTCATAAAAGCGAGGAATCCTGTGAAGATCATATTCACAAGATCAGCTAATCGTATACCAAATCGGTTGATTTATAAAAAAAAATGTATTCCCCAATATTCTTCTAATAATGATTTGGACCTTTACAGTAAGAACACGCCATGCAATCTTCCATGGAGCGAATAACCTTCATTTCCCCTATATTCCAAATATAATGAGAACATTTCTCTCTGAATATCTAGTATCAGGATTTATCATTATTTACATTGCTTATATTTAGACTATTGTTGCAATCTTTATTGTTATCTCTGTTTATTTCCCAGATGGATATGCACCCGACGGTGGCCGTTAATTCAACAAATTCACAAACACTTTTACCCACTAGGCCATTGCCCCGTAGGACAATTTGCTGTAGTATATTTAGAGCTTTAAACTTTACTGCTGATTAGGCTGTTACTGCTACTGCTGCTGCTGCTGCTACTGGATGTCGTGTTCTGACTGCTGCTGCGGTTGTCTTTCTTTATTAGCGGATACCTATATTCCCTTAAGGAAGGCCGAAGAACGCAACAGCCGAAATGTTTTGATAACAACAGAGATGAAGACATTCATCCGAGTACAAATAGTAAGAATAATGAGAACATTTCATACAGACAGCTTTTTTTCCCACGAACTGCTACTTGGTAGAACAAACTCCCACGTGGATGTTTCCATAAACACCTCAATCTGAATATGTCAAAATCAATGATAAACCGCTATCTATCCTCGATTTCCTCACAATCTTCATTTCCTACCCTCTAATCTTTCATTGTATATCACATACGCTATTCATCATAACCATTTAAACAGTAAACTTCTACCTTGAGTGGCTCTCGCGACATATTAGTTGATGCTTAGTTTTAAAATTAAAACGTCAAACTTGCAAAAATCAAGCAGATATTTATGTTTGTTCACAACTCGTGTGGTGTACACAACTCGCATGGAAAACGTTAGTAAACTGCAAGGAAATCACGTACATGATGGTTACGTTCAACCAATAGTAGTGTACATTATCCTGTCGGATAATACTGGGTTAAACGATAAACTACAACCGGCAGCAAGTCTTTGGGCGATTGGCGGTTTTGTCTAGCGTGAAACCACCTCTTGGTTGCTGTTGTTACCAGGTCCACCATAATCCGCGGTAGTAGCACCTATTGGGATCCCAGCTTTAGGAAAATAGTGAACCACCAAACAAAAACAAAACCCTATAAAAGCAGAAAAATACAGTAATGCATTTTTATATGAAAAATTAAAGCCGATACATATTTATAGTAAAATTACCAACACTTTTAAACAACATTACCATGAACAGGAATTCACTGGAGGAAGTGTCCAGTTTTGAATACTTGAGAGCAATCTTGTCTAAATGTGGTGCCTGTAGCTCGGAATTCTGCACACGGGTTGCAGCAGCCGTGGCTAAATTGGCAAAAATATGGAGGAGCAAAATCAGCTTTCAAACGAAGTACAGACTGTACAACTCGCCGGTAGTCTCCATTCTCCTATATGGTACATTATTGGCGGAAACAGAAAGAAAGATCCAAGCGTTTGAGGACGAATGCTTGAGAAAACTCCTTGGCATCTTCTATTGGGAACATAAAACCAATGAGTTTGTGCGGAAATGGTTTGAAAGTTTTCTGGGCCACAAGGAATCTCTTCTTGCCACTGTTAAATGGCGTGCTTTGGACACGTTACAAGGCACAGCAGCCTGGTACAAGACCATCATGCAAGGTGCAACGTAGGAGAGGACTGCAACGCAAAATCTGGTTGGACAATATCAAACAATGGATAAGCGTGACTATACCAGAACTGTTGATGGCTGCCATTGATATGCCGTTATGAAAGAGATTCAATATGGCTTCTGCATTCGGATCCCCCCCACTACAATTACAAAACTCAAGGGGATGATGAAGACGATGATGACACTTGTAAAGCAAAATTATATACAATACATTTCAAAACAAAATGACCAACAATACATTTTATCTGTAGTTGAAGCCATAAAATTATGTTCAAAATATTTAGATTTCGGTATTAAATAACAGATAAAGGTAGACATGTTGCTAAACAAATCCAATTCCTCTCGCAGAGTAACAACCACCTGAAAATAAAGCTGGTTCTGTTATTTGATAACTTTTAGGTTAATAATGATCTGCTGGGCTTATTGGCTATTCATAAGAACTTGGTAATGTGTACAAGGAACTCTTTTTTTGTTGTTGTTGATGTTTTTTTATTTTTTTTTTAAGCATTACGCCCCAAGCAAGGCGTGAAGCCACTAGGATGCAGGGGGTTGCGGAAAATTTGGAGCGAGAGCAGATAGAAGTGATAGGAGAAAGGATGGAGAGAAGGATAGTGGGTAGATCAAGGTAACTGGAGATGTCGATTGACATTACATTTGAATAGTTGGAGATTATAGCCTTCAGGGAAGCAGTAACTGGGGATGGTGTTCCACTGGCGAGAGGTGCGAGGTATGAAGCTATTGGAATAGAAGAGACGACTACATTTGAGAGTTTCTACGGTGTAAGGGTGGGAGCGGGATGGCAGCCTCGTAGGGCGCTTGAATTCATGGAGTCTGGGAACCAGTGAAAGCAGCTCGTCAGAGCAGTTACCATGGAAGTATTTGTAGAAAAGACAGAGAGAGGCGACGGCGCGTCTGTGAGAGAGTGACTACAGACGAGACGCTAGATCAGGGCCAATTAGATTACATATCCGTCTCTGGATCTTGTCAAGAACTCCGAGGTAAGCAGAAGGTGCCCAGCCCATATATGGCAGCAATACTCCATACAAGGGCGAATATGTGCTGAAAATAAATAAAATAAAACGTGGGTTTCCACTTCAGCGGTGATTGTATAACTTGTATGATCTCTTGTAAAATCTCAATGTTTTAAAAATCGATTTATGATTATGATTATTAAATAGATAAAGAACAAAATTCCTTTCTGCAATACTGAAACGGCAATTCTACCTACGACAAGAAGGCAAGAAAATGTTTTGCAAACACCTGTCACTTTATCAAATAATCTCGTCCAACAAATTTAGACTCGATACCATGCGGTTTTTGCTTAATGTTCCGATTCAATCTGATTCACTTATTTGCACTAAAGAAAACATTTTGACCAAAAGCTGACCTGGAAAATAATGGAAACATTTAAGGAGACAGTTCTACTTCTTTCTTGGAAGTTATTTTTGTACATTACCGTTCAGTAGACACTCCTTAAAATGCGACACTTTTCAGATTGGAAAATATTGATTTGTGACCATTTTAATACGGATCTCTTGTTCAGTGTAAAATCGATCTTTGATATTTTACCGAGTTATCGAAACTTAGTTGTTTGTTTACAAAGGTCAAGTTTGAAACTGTGCTTACGGCATTGATATTTGCGTACGAAAACAGACTTTTCTTATTCGGTAAAAAAGTTTTTTTTTTTTTTTAAAATAAGAAAAACACTATTTAAGTAGTGTCAAGAAATCGAAAACAAAGTGAAATTTTTCTATACTGTCCCTTAACAAAATTGCTGAACATTACTATGTAACAAACAAGCCAATTCATAATTGTACCTTTCGTTAAATGATATTAACTAAGTTAACACAAAATAAAAACATTATAAAATTTTTCAAGACTTCCAGTTAGGATCAAAATGTAGTATCTGTTCTCCTCCTCTTTAACCGCAATGGTAATATTAACCGTTTTAGTATACTAGGAAACATCTGAGATTCATTGACCAAGCTTATTGCTTTCGGGTGAAATTTATAAAATTTTTCTCTTAAAACAATTTTTCAGAAAATAAATTTCTCAAGTCCAGTAGCTGTTATCGCTCTTTCAAGTGTTTGTAGAGGTTTCCTTCCTAACCTTTTATTTCAAGTGGTGTAGAATGTCAACATCTTGAATATATCATTATTATCTCTTCGAATTACCATTTTAGTTGTTACTGCTGATGGTAGTCCTCAAGTGATGTGGTTTTTGTTATTTAGTAGAATTCTTTGTTTGACATTTAGCAGCGCCGGTTCATAATGTTCAAAGAAGGATGATCTTTGCCAAGACCCTTAGGCTTCACTCGCATAAAGTCTTTTCTAATCATGGATCTTAGAAAGCGGCTGTATACAGCTGCCAGTTTAGATATTTCTGAACTGGTTTGGCGCCTTGGATAAAATCTTGATCTAACGAGGCTATTCAAGAACGTGCTATGACGGAAGATCTGCAATGTAATCGATCCTGACTTGGCATCTCGACTCCAGTCACTTTCTCACAGACGTGATCTGGCTTCCCTCTGTCTTTTCTACAAATATTTCCGTCGCAACTGTTCTGTCAAGCTTTCTAGTGTCCCGATTACATAAATTTAATCGTGCTAATAGATTAGCATCTAGCTTCCATACTTTTACCCTTGAAATACAACCACCACTACTACTCCAATAGATTCATTTCTCGCACTTCCGGCCTATAGAAATCCCTTCCGTTTAGTTGCTTCAAAAATATAAATGCAACGTCAATCGCCATCTTCTGATGTCTTGAATCCTGTTCATCTTTTTTCTTTATTCCCCTTATACACATTTTATCTCACCTTCAGTGTATGTAAGCCTTCGAACCAGTGCCACTTCAGCCTTTCTTGGGGTGAAATGCTTAAAAAAAAGAAATAAAGTCGAGTCCTGGGTATGACAACCCCGAGGCAACACATTCCTCATTGCACTTATATACAAATATATATTGATATTTTTAAATTAATTTTCACTTAAGAGCCACTCAATGTAGAAGCTTACTAAATGTGAATATGGATGACGTGTTACAATTGACCATTGATTGAAGAAATTAAAACGATGGACTTCAGGGAAATATCCACGTTGGAGCAACATTTCTTGGGGAAAAAAGTTGTCTCAGTATTACTGCCTATATACTTACTGTAAGAGAAAAGGATTGGTGGATACCAAGGCCATTGTGGCTATCGTGGCTGGAACTCGTGAGTCTTTTCTCTTGAGTCGTAATTACGACACCTCACATTTAACCGGCCTTGTGTCACATCCTATCCTAACGGGTAGGTGGATAAATTTTCTATTTTCTTTATCCGACCTTCGGACTGGGACCAATTGTGTTTCTGTCTTCGGACGGAACACAAAAAATAAATGACTGATACATAGCCCAGCGGGTTCCAAGTCTGAGCCAGTACCTCCCCCATTGCACCAAAAAGGGAGAGTCGGTGGAATATTGACGCCAGCGCGACGAAATTTTTGAACTTGGCCCATGTACACCCGCTTGGGTTCCCCATTTTAAACAGGCCTTGGGCCATATCCCGAAATAGAGGTTTGACGTGTAAATGCCAAGTGTAGTATGTTCTCTTGTATGGGAAAATTGGCTCTGGGGATTCCAATCCAGCGCTGGTACCTATCTTATTGCATTAAAGAGATAGGGGTTATCGTTTTAATTTGCGGCGACTGAACAAATATTGTTCTTGGCCTGTGTGACCATCTCGTGTTAAACCGACCTTGGGGAAGAGGTTAAGTAGTGTCACAGGATATGGTCATAAATGTAGAGTCTTCAGGGATCGTTCTCACGATATAAGTAAATGTAGCTTAGCCAGCTTGGTGCAAGGCCACGGAATTTGAGCACCTGTAAGTATTGAACTCACCATAAATTTTCCTTTGTGCTATTTCGTTTCAGGGCGTGGACGATCATGACTCACCACAACTTCCTTTCTAGCTTTTTGTAAGATTTGTCTTTTCGATATCCTACCCAATAATTCTTGTTCTATCATCTGGTAGCTTATTTGCCGCTTTCCTCTGTCTTGCTTGCCTTCAGTATGTACTATGACAAATTAAAATTTAAAGTTAAATTTTCCAAGCCTTCTTTCTTTATTATGTGTCTTAGAATAAGTAAGAGAGATTAAATTTCTCAGTATGTCTTCTTTTATTTCCATTTCCATCAAGACTTTATCGTTACACCCATATTTAGTCTATTTTATTCTAAGTATCCTTCTGCAGAATAACATTTCTGTTTCTCCAAATCTCTTCTTCCCTTTTGCGTCCTCTGTTAAAATACTTCCCAGACATTTCAATATTCGTGCTTACTTGATTTTTGTAATGAATTGGCTTACGAAACTAGTTTATTCGTTATTGCTACAAGGGAAACACCGTGCAGATGTAACGCTGGTCTGATAGGTTGTTGTTAGTGTTGTCAGCCGAGCATTATTGCAACAGACTGTCCTTTATTCTCTTTCTTTCGTTGTCTTTCGCGGAAGGTGAAAGCTAAAAACAACGCCATTTTCAATTATATTGCGTATCTACAGGAATTAAATCAAAATCTCGATATAATATATATATATATATATATATTCTTTATCTCCTTTGTTATAACCTGACAGTGTTGACAACCATCGTTAGTATTCGTGCACACGTACACCTGCTGTTCCACACACCCGAAAAGAAAAACTCTTCTTACGAATTTGTTCGGTAACCAGATAGTGTCCGGCGATAAGCTTATTTTTAGTTTGATTTTTTTTTTTCTTTTAACTGCTTTCAGTTGATTTATTGATTTGTTTTGACCTACATAGGCTCATGGTTGTATTTTTAGAAATCAGGCTTAGTCATAAACGTTGTGTCAAAAGGATGGTTATTTCCTTGACACCGCTATGACTGTATTCACTTTTGACTCCCTCGGAAATGTTTACTTACAAGATTATAAAATATGTGAACCAAGTAAAACACAATATTTATTATTCACTATTTAAAAAGATTTATTATTCATCATTTTAAAAAGAAAGAAATTGGAAAAGAAATCTTTTTATTCACCTATTTGTAGAAAATGACCAAATTATCAAAATCTGTAAACCAACTTCAATGCAACATTTATTCGTGTCTATATTTCTCAGATGATATATATATATATATATATATATATATATATATATATATATATATATATATCTTACTTATTATAAAAACGCAGATTGCGTGTGTGCGTGTATCTGTACGTTTATATATTGGATTGGATTTCCTATATTTTCAACTGATTTCAACAAAACTTCACAGGACTACGTAAAATTATCTTGTGGTGGTTCTGACAACGTCAAAAATGGGAAAAACACAATTGTTTTTGCACGAAATCAATTTGAAAACACGATTAAGAGGCATCACGAGAATGAAAGGGGGACAACTCATATCGAGTTATACTTATTATAAAACCCAGGTTGTTTGTGTGTGTGTGTGTTCCTTTATATATGGGATCGGATTTCCCTGCATTTTTCAACCGATTTCAACAAAACTTCACTTCTTTTTTGGCAGGTAGTGTTTCTTATTGTCTTGCACACTTTTTTCTTTATTTTTACATTCAGAATGCTTTAAAAATTCCATTTACAAGACAATTGTTTATAATAAAATTCTATTCAATCGATAGACTCATAAAGATTGAAAACAATGTTTTTGTTTGAGTTTGGGTTTGACCAATTCATAAACAAACCCCCAAAAAACAAAAAAAAAAAAAAAAAAACTAATTAAGACATGCGTGTCCGTCAACCTTAAACAATAATCTTTGTCAATTTTATTTTTCAGTCTTTATGATGGTCGATACTTGATCTATCTCTTATTGTTACATCCCCGGGCAACGCCGGGCTCTACTGCTAGTATATATATATATATATATATATATATATATATATATATATATATATATATATATATTCGATCGTGAATACTGATGCCATTTTTCAATCAATTCACCCCAAGGAAAGCGATAAAGTGACTAAGATGCAAGGCGTTACTGAGAGTGAAAGAAAATGAGTAAATGCTGAGGCGATAGAGAAGACGACGCTTGATGTTGCATCTAATAAAAAAAAAAATATAAATCTGTATTCCATTGCACCCAACCCATGGGATGTCATATTAACTGTGAATCTCTTCGGTAATCACTGTACGGTGACACCCAGTGAGGATGAAACTCGGTGCACAAGCTAATTGGTTTGGGAGAACAAGAGTGATTTTATACTCTCAACTTTAGAGACAACGACAGCACGCGTCTTTCTTTGTTTTCTAACAGGTTGAAGACTGTTTCGGTTGGTCGCACGCGATAAAACATGTCAGAAAAAAATTTAGTCACATGCCCCTGATTTATAATTATTTCAAAGGTGAACCGTGAAAGTATATTTGGAGGGGAAAAAGATAACAATAAGAAAAATATCAATAAATCCACCTTTTATTCTTTTAGGTTATTTTATTTATTTTGAGATTTGAGATTTGAGATGCCATTTTCTATTCATTTCAAACCATCGCCATTTCTTTGTCCATATTAGATTGCGTATACTTAACCATGTGCAGATGGTGCAATGGATAGTGGATCGGAATGTGAAATCTGAGAATCGAGTTCGAATCTTAATTACATTCATTTACGCGCAAATATCCTTAGGTGAGATCAGAACTCGTCTCCATTCCCAATAATGTATTGAATATTAGGACTTCTATCAAGAAAAATTCGCTTTTATTCTAAAAAAAAAAAAAAAAAAAAAAACAATACTGCAGTTATTATACAGTCTCGTTTTGAAAACATCCAAAGACGTCTTCAGATAACCAAAAAGATGCATTCTAAAAGCTAAGTAGAGTACTAAGAAATCGAAAGACTTCGCTAGAAACACGACAAAGTCTAATGAACTGTTACGTGATATCTATTCTCCTATATGTCAGTGAATGCTGAACAATCTCCTCAAAGAGGAGGAAGAGATTTGAAGCAACATAAGTGTTGTTCTACAGAAGGATGATGAGGATATCATGTACTGAATATTTAGAGAAAATGGAAACAAAGCAAACTTCTACATAATCTTAGGAAGAAACAGTTGAAGTTTCTAGGGCACATAACGAGGAAAGAGGGCTTGGAAAATCTGATACTCACAGGACAGATTGAAAGTAATTAATCGGTATAACGATAAATTACATCCGGCAGCAATGCTTCTGATTGGGAGGTTTTGGGACGCGTAGAACCACCTCTTAATTGATGCTGTTGCCAGGTCCACCCTGAACCGGGCTGGAAGCACCTGTTAGGGGTGGGGGTCCCAGATATAGGCATATAGATACCCCCCATATTGGGGTCAAAACACTGAGAAAGTATAAAAATATATTTTTATAGTAAAAATACCAGCAATACATTTTTGAAAAAAAATTACGAGCAATACATTTAAAATAAAAATTACTAGCAATACATTTGACCTTCTTTACAAAAATATGTCAATGAAATGTGATCTTCAAACTGATTTTTGCATTGAATATATATTCTATTCATGAGCCTATCGTAAAAATCTTAAATAACCCATTGACTTTGATATATCGTAAAACAAAATAAACGAAACCAAACACAAACAAGAAAGACAGCGGAAAACAACGCATAACATACTTGAATTTGAGTGAATGGGTGGCGAAACAGGGTTAAAGAGAAATAATAGGACAAAATTTACGAAAAGAGCTGCGAGAGACAGGACGTTGTAGAGAGCCATGATTGCTTACGCCCTGGGGGTGGAGACGAAACATAGAAAAAGAAATATTGAAAACAAACTAAATCTGGAATAAGTGTAACACAGACACACGTGTAAGCACAGTCACACGAATTCAGACACATCAATGTAGAAAGAAGCGTAAGAAATATAGAATACGCTATAAAGTCAATTCATTCGAAAACTATTCATACAATGACAGTGTTCTTTCAGAAACGCTTGAATAAATGACTGATCACTGACAGTCCCTTTCTTTCTGATTTGGAATGGGTTGCTATAGTAAAATCGGTTACAAAACATTTTTAGAGCGATATCTCGATCAAATAATTTACATTAATCAAAATCATATCATAATTCTGCCTATTTTTTCCTTAATAAATAAGTTAGCGCTTACATTAGGATCTGTTCTTACCGCAAGTAAATAATAGACCCTACTCTTTTGACTGGCAGGAATGACACAACAAAAATTATATCAGAGACGCTGTTTAGATTTAGCGAATAAAAGAAAGCATTAGAAAGCAAGTAAGGTTCGTTTTCTACGGCTTATGAACCCTTTGCAGGTTATTTAAAGCCAGAATTTATTTTTAGAGTGTAAGATTTTTTTTTTAATAGATAACAATGATTTAGTGAGACTACTCTTAGGAATTAAACCATAGCTTGAGAGAGAAGCGGTGGCTTTATTCCCTTCCCAAGTGTATTTGCATGTTAGTGAATGTAATAAACACAAGTGGAATTGTAACTCGGCATTATCCATTACCCTCACCTACACATCCAAGCTTACAGCAGGTGCAGTAGTGGATAGCGGCTTGGATTGAGGAATCGCAGAGCCGAGTTCGAATTCCAGTCGAATCCATTACATTCACTTACGTGCTAATACCCTTGGGAAAGGTATGACTCCTCTTCCTCTCCCTCCAGCTATGGGTAAAATAGCAGGACAAACTGGGTTCTATAGCCTTGGATGGCAACTGGTCTAGGAGAAGGGCAACTCTGAATTCAAAATCTGCGTTTGGGAACCTTGTGGCATTCGGTGCACCAGGTCTCTGTATTCGTCCCTTCAAAGATCTTAGATGAGGGTGAATTGAGTCTCTCTGAGCCTTGGTTGGCAATCCATTTAGTGATGGTGTCACGATAAAAACACCCTTGATAGCTCTAGCGAAGCATCAAGAATTCAGCTATTTGACAAGATTACGAACTACACCAATCAAAGTATTAGCTATGACAGATAAGGAATACTGGAAAGGTGTAGTGAGTTCAATCTCGGCTGAGGCCGCAAGATGATGATGCAGCTGGTATTCTCGAGCGGTCACCCATCCAAGTACTGACAAGGCTCGACGTTGCTTAAATTTACTGATCGTACGAGAAACTGTGTTTCAACTTGATATGGAATAAGTTGGGAGCGGGCGAGATATATTTTTTCTTAACATACTTTTTTTTTTTTTTTTTTTTTTTTTAAGAAAAACAACTTTTCTTTGAATTTTCGTTTATTCTTTTTCCTCTCTTTAATTGCTTCTTTACCATCCCCCCTTTCCCGCTTTTAGAGAAAATTGACTGGGTGGGGAAACACAGAGATTGTTGAAATTTCTAGGGCACATAATGAGGAAACAGGGCTTGGAAAATTTGATACTCACAGGAGAGGTAGGAGGCAGGAGTGACAGAGGAAAAGAGCGGATAACCAACTTAACTAGCTTGTGTAAATGGTTGGCAACACAGGGATTAGGAGATATCGCAAAAAGACAAAATTTACTAAGTGCTACAAAGGGCAGGAAGTTGGTGTGAGTCATGATCGCCCATGTTTTGAACGGACACGGCACACAGAAATAAAGAATATTGCCCGCATTATTCTTTGTGCGTTTTAGCCCTAAGTGATCTTTTCGAAAAAAAAAATGATAGTCTCGTTAATAACGACCATTAATAACACCCACACACATTTTCCGATTTAGGAAGGAAAAATGCAGAATATATTTTTAATCAAATTATCTTTCCCCCCCCTTTTGCGTCTAACAATAGTGATTGTTGAACTGTTTATCAGAATGTAAGATCTTGTCAAAAAAGGTCGTACTTGGCTAGTAACACTTGAGTGTACAACTTAGCATTGACATTATTTCACAAAAGCAATTACAGTAACAAGTGTAACCATACAGGTCGAAATATCCTCGACTGTGAATAAGAAATAAATATTTAATACATATATGCTTAACTATATTTGAGTGTAATCTAATGTAGTGTTAGTAGATATGTCTGTCAATTTATCTATATTTCGGCATATATACATATACATATATATATATATATATATATATACACTAATATTAATATATATTGTCTATACTAATATTAATATATATTGTCTATACTAATATTAAGTAAATCACATTTCTTAGAAAGTTATTCTTAGAATCGCTTGATAACGGAACGACGCTCTGTATTGTAGATTAAATTTTAAAATTAATCTAGATTTTGAAATTTTCCGTTTTGAAACAGGATGTTCTGTGTCGCGATGGAATCATATTTAAAAAAAATAATATTATTCTCTACGGATCATATTGAGCACTGTTTTTTAAAATAAAATAAAAGCTAAGAACTCTCAATTATAAATATCACTGTTCTTATTATTTTACATACATACATATATATATATATATATATATATATATATATATATATATATATATATAGCTCTTGAAAATATATTTCAATTGAGCACTGTTGAGTGATAAGCTAATTCTATAAACAACAGCCACCTGCGCTAATGCAAAGCTCTTCAGTAAAATGAATGGAGCACTTCGGCTGATTGGCATTTGTTTACATTCGTAAAAAAACAATACGCTAGATTTAGCTGTGTAACTCTGTCGAGTGAAGATAGCTCAATAGTACAAGCTTTGACTGACGCCAAATCGGTTGGGTTTCCATCCGGACTTGAGGCATTTGGATGTCTACTCGCACTGAGGAGCTGTGATACAGCGAAACAGAACTTTCTGCGAATGACGTATATATATATATATATATATTTGTAAATTGTCGTTATTCCATATATTTAATTTCACGTATGTGCGTTGTTTGGTTTTTATTTTGTCGACTGCACAGCATAGTAGGGTCAGTTCGGCCCCGTCTGCAACAAAAAAAAAGAGCACTATGGCGCTATTCATTCTGCCAGAAATTTGAAAACGGCATGTTGTACTGCTTGGCATTTGTACCGGAAGATCCGATACGATCATTTCAGAGTGTTTGCATGTCAATCTGAGAATAGTGCAAGAGTATTCAGAAAGAGTTAGATGAGTCTAATGGCGATTACGATGGTGTTTGGAGGGTTCACTACCGATGGAGACGTTATGCTTCCATTCATCTTTCCACAGGGACTCAGAAACAACACGGCCTACATCAAGTATTTTGAGGAGGTAGTGCTGCCCTGGGTCAAGAGGCTGGCTGCTGGGGGACCCTATGTCTAGCAAAATGAGACTGCCACACAAGCAAAAGAAACGAATCATGGCTGTCAGACAATTTCTACAACCACGTCACCTCTTACAACTGGGCAGAGTGCAACTCCCTTGAATATTATGTGTGGTGCGCAGTTGAGCCAGAGAACAAGAAATCTCCTTGTAACACCAAAGAGGAACTGAAAGCAAGCATTACGGAAGAATTCCCGAACTTAAACAAGGATACCATTCAGAAGAGTTGAAAGTTATTCCGAAGTCGTCTGGAGGCCGTGGTTGAAGTCAATGGCAATTTTATTGAATAAATTTACTCTTTAGTATTTGAAGATACTTTTGTGTAACTTAGACGAAAATTTAGCCATCGCATCCTATATATATATATATATATATATATATATATATATATATAAAGTGAACATTGTAGATCTTTAAATGAACCACGTTTTCTATGCTTACATGAAAAATTAGAAATTATCCCAGACTCCCGAGGAGATGCTTCCATGATCTTAACCGTATCCTAGTCTATTCCGATCTATCTATCTATCTATCTATCTATCTATCTATCTATCTCAGTCTATTCATATCTATCCCAGTCGATTCCGATCTATCTATCTATCTCAGTCTATTCATATATATCCCAACCTATTCCGATCTATGTATCCCAGTCTATTTCTATCTATCTATCTATCTATCTATCTATCTATCTATCTATCTATCTATCTATCTATCTATCTATCTCAGTCTATTCATATCTATCCCAGTCGATTCCTATCTATCTATCTATCTATCTATCTATCTATCTATCTATCTCAGTCTATTCATATCTATCTATCTATCTATCTATCTATCTATCTATCTATCTATCTCAGTCTATTCATATATATCCCAATCTATTCCGATCTCTGTATCCCAGTCTATTCATATCTATCTATCTATCTATCTATCTATCTATCTATCTATCTATCTATCTATCTATCTATATCTATCTATCTCAGTCTATTCATATATATCCCAATCTATTCCGATCTATGTATCCCAGTCTATTCATATCTATCTATCTATCTATCTATCATCTATCTATCTATCTATCTCATTCTATTCATATCTATCCCAGTCGATTCCAATCTATCTATCTATCTATCTATCTATCTATCTATCTATCTATCTATCTATCTATCTATCTATCTCTCATTCTATTCATATCTATCCCAGTCGATTCCGATCTATCTATCTATCTATCTATCTATCTATCTATCTATCTATCTATCTATATAAGTCTATTTATATCTATTCCCGTCGATTCCGATCTATTTATCTATCTAAGTCTATTCGTATATATCTATCTAATTGCTGGCTACCTATCGCAGTCTTTTCGTGTCCATTTTGTTTCTGAAACGTTAAACAAAGTTTAGGGATCTTAAACACAAGATAAACGTCAAAGAAAGATAAAGTGTTAGATTGTATGAATTATTTTAGAGATAATAATGACATACAGGCACAAATTCCACTAATTACCCCATCGTTGGATAAAGAAGAGATGGATTCCTACCTTTCCCAAAGATATTTGCCTGTAAATAAATATAAAAAACCTGACTAGGATTGGAACTCGGCTCTCCGATTTCCAATTCTAAGCCGCTACCCATTATACCACCCACACATCCAAGCTTACTGCACTTTGTGTTCCTAAGCGCTCACCTATTTAGGTAGTGAATAGGCTTGAAGTGCACTTATACATCGAATCAGCTAGAGACAGCTGAAATTTCTAGGGTGCACAATGAAGGAAGTGGGTTTGGAGAATTTGATACTCACTGGGCAGATTGGTGGCAAGAGCGACAGAGAAGAACAGCGAATAACCTACCTAGGCAGCTTGAATGGATAAGCGAGCCGGGTTTAGGAGTTACGCAAAAAAGATCGATATGCAGGTGGTGTAGTGGTTAATCGCGTGGAAAGTAGAAACGACATTCCCAATTCATATTCGTTCACTTTCGCACGAATACTCTTGGGAAAAAAATACGAATACATCTCTTCTCTAACAAGGTATATGTTAAATAACGATTGACGTTGCTTTTAGATTTTTGAAGATCAAAGTTCACTGGGAAGTAAGAATCTGGAAGAGATTACCACAAGCAAGAACTTGCGATAAAAGAAACAGTTAGTATAGAACTTACGGTTCTCTCCAGCTATTTCAACTTTAAAATGAAGGGACCTAACCGCTAATCGAGTTCTGTGCTTAAATTCATAAAGTCTAGGTACCATAGAGGAAAGTGGTATTTATTTTGAAAACAAAAATTTGGCACAAGGCCGAAAGGTGGAAATAGAGTAAAGCTGGTCTTCAGTTTGTCTTATCTTAAACTTAGCTAGCCACAATTACTGACCGAAACATACCACATTATTTCTTACACCAAAACAATACCTTTTTAGTTTACATTCTGACTACAGCCACCATAATACCTCAGAGACTCTGTGTAGTTCTAACTAGTTCCCATATGTACAAAATAAAAATATCATCTTTTAAGCTTTAAAGGAAAGTTTATTACAACAATTATCATGAAACTATTTATAGAAAAGGCACAGAGAAGCTACGTTATGGCGGTGGGAAAGCGACTGAAGCCGATATGCCAGGTCACCACCAGTAACATTGCTGATTTCTCTTTGAATTTGATGAAGAATCTCTAACTATATAGCATGACTACTGGACCAGGTGAAATGGCAATATTCAAAGCAAGGAGGAATGGAATAGACTAAGAAATATCTAACAGAGATCAGAGCGAGAAAAAAACTGTCTAGTATGACACAGTGAATCAATTATTGCAATTTGTGTCCTTCCATACACGTGGAAACCTTAATGCCGTCTGTCGCTAATAGATTTTTGTATTTTTGTATGAGTTATGCATAGAATGTATAACACACCGATATTTACCGTATATACTTGCGTATCATATGACTTTGAAGACCTAATTCTAAAGCTAATTTTAAAGGGGTCGCATCATACACGAGATATAAAATTAGCGTATGTACTGCTGACTCTGGCTACGCCGTTGACCAAACTATATTCATTTACTGGAGTTAAATTAGCTTGAAAATTAGGTCTTGAAAGGTCGCATGATACGCGAGCATATTCGGTAAATCTTTGTTTACTGGTCAAAGTCGTAAAGTGTTAGTTATCACCTAAAATAGTGATATCTGGCCTAAAGTAGATTGACTTACTGTAAGTATGTATTATTTAGATTAACCAGTAATTCTTGTATTGGGTTCAATGTCCATCGACTCTATTTATCACAGTCTCGTCATATCTATCTATCTATCTATCTATCTAATTACTTCTCTTCGTTATCTATCTCATTCTCTTGAGTCTCTCCCTCTCTATGTTAAACTATTTATCTTATGCTCTTCTGTATCTCTCTCTCTCTCTCTCTCTATATATATATATATATATATATATATATATATATATATGTGTGTGTGTGTGTGTGCGTGTATTTTTATATATCATATCTATCTATGTCAGTCTGTTCCTTATCTATCTATCTATCTATCTATCTATCTATCTATCTATCTATCTATCACAGTCTGTTCATATCTAACCCAAGCTTAATAGATCGTTGATGTCTACTAAACTGTCATTAATCTGGAACGCGATTACAACGGTGACAATAAAAATAAACTTTAACAAAGGCCGATGACACCAACATTTTATTAGACGCTTCTAGGATATGTAGAAAAGCCATAATCACCCACGTCCCGAAGGGACACTATACATAAGAGAAGATGAAAATTACATTTAGATTTCTATTGCGTTTTGTTGTTTCTGACACAAGTTCACAAAATGGGTGAATGGGGTATTGTTTAAACTCAATAAGAACGCCTACGAGATTAGTTGCCTATGAGGTGCCTTAAATGAATACATTTAATCATCATCATCATCATCATTCCTATGGCCGAGTGTTGTCGTAGGGTCGTTGCACAGCTGAGCACTTGACTAATTTCTTCAACATTCCTTAGTTTTGTAGTAATACCTGAATTGGGGGTGTATCCCTTCATGCGCATCAAGCCTTGGGAAAAAAAAAACAGAGCTGGCGGACCCCATCCCTCTTGGTGTCTGAAATATTGATCAAACTCATTAACAATATCTAGTGAGTTCCCTCTGAGGCTATTCTAAATCCATATATTTCTTTTAATCATTTCACCTTAAGCAAGGCGATAAAACCGCTAAGACGCAAGAGGTGGGTACTGAGAATGAAAGAAACTAAAAAAAAATTTATCGAGGAGAAAAGACAATAGACAGAATAGGATTCAAGGAGACGGGCGATGATGATTGTCGTTACATTTTTGAAAAACCTTGTTGACTGGAAAGCAAGAAGCTGCGAGATTTGAAAAGGAAAAATCTATTACAATAAAATAAAACTTACAGTTATCCCGTGCAATTAATACGTTTCCTCCACAAAGCCACAATGAAGGAAGACGCGATACTGTTAAATCTCATTAACAATGGCTATTAAGATAGGTTTCATATGCAACACTCCTAAATATTGGCTTTTCTTTTGGTGTATAGGCTAAAAAAATACAGCATTGATTAAACTCACTCAGATAGGGTGGCACGGTGGAGTAACAAATAGCAGTTCGGATTGAGGAATCGGAGAGCCGAGTTCGAATTCCAGTCGAATCCATTGCATTCACTTATGTGCTAATACCCTTGGAAAAGGTATGAATCGTCTATGGGTAAATAGTAGGGCAGACCGGGATGTCAACTGGTCTACCGCAGAAAGAAATGGCAACCTACTGCCTCGGCAGTCATATATCGGAAGATACATGGAACGCCTAAGTGTGTATCACGTATGGCACGTAACTGACTGACTGATCTTTAACATGCTTTTTAACAGTTGTCCATAAATGTGGATATTTACTAAGCTTGAGACAACAGGATTTCACAACCGATTGTGGATGAAACATGTTTGCACGGACCTGTGAAACAAATCTAGTGTCTCTGAGTCCTTGTGGGTGACGAATTATTTTCGACCCTCCAACCTCTCTCTCACAAGCGGAATGTAGCAAGCCTCTCAGTGCTCTATCCATAGAAAGTGCTCGGACCGACTAGAGTCCTTGGTCCCGCCAGTTCTAAACTTCGCGGCAAGGACCCGCCATTCCACTCACATTGTAGCAAACCAACCCCATTCCCTCCGTGTTGCATCGGTGAGAAGTAAGTTCCACTGAGACAGCTTCTTCCCGCGAACCACTGCTCTGTGGAACAGACGTCCAAAAGGATATTTCTCCGATCAATACAATCTTAACCTGTTCCAGTCCATGGTTAACCGTTACCTTTTCCTCCTATCCGTATAAACTTCCTCTCAACGTAACCCTCAACCAGAGGGGCCTCAGGACCTTGTATAGGTTGAAACTTACTGTTGTGGGGCTCTCCCCTTTTTACATAAGATAGACTCGTCCAAAGTACACTTATACTGACAGAGAGAATACCTGCTGTTGAGGTACGTTGAAATACGTTGAGACAGGTTGAGAGATACGGAGACACAGGGTGTTCTCAGAGAGTTATACAAAAGTAGAGAGAGAGAGAGAGAGAGAGAGAGAGAGAGAGAGAGAGAGAGAGAGAGAGAGAGAGAATTACGGCTTTACTTACAGAGACTTGTACATATACTTTTCTACTAACCCGCATTCCTGGACTACTAATCTTCACTTCAAGTCTGTATTCTTACGTTTAATACACTTATTTTTCTATCTCAATTACTGGCGTTGTTTATTTATTTGTGCAGGATTCCATTCACGGAATCCACAACACTTACTATAAAAAATGTTATAACAGAAACTTTTACTTGTGGATATTTCATCATCATCATCATCATCATCATCATCGTCCTTCCCCACAAATCATCATCATCATTAGTCCCATGACCATATGTGGTAGTAGAGTTCCTCTGCAGCTAAGCAGCTGACTCGATCCCGCCAAATATCTTGATGGGAAGCCGGATGCAGACATTCAGTCATGCGTAGTGTGTCTTCGACAAAGTAGACCTCCAGATTAAACCATAGCCAATGTTCTCCATCTTTGAAGGCTTGTCTTGGTCAAGGATACGCGGCCGTTGATTCCCTCGTGGGAAACCCTCCACCCGAGCTGTTGACATCAGTCTAGCAAGCCATCCATCCAGTCTACCCGTTGTGTTCGATAGCGTTTGACCCTACCCATTGACAGGTCTTTTTTTTTAAATCCTTTTGGATGCCTAACCGCTATCCTAACCAGAAAATGAATATATTTGTTAGGATAACATTATCATGACGAAAGGCCACAGCCATTTTTCAATTAGTTTTAAACTCACTTTTAATAGTGTGTGAGTCTCTTCTGCCAATCTACATTTATACCTTGGAGATTACAATGTGTTTTGTTTTGATTAATATCGTAACTTCGAATGGGCGACAATTATTTGTATGTAAAGACAAATGTCATGACGGGAAGTATATATAAAGCGTGAATACATTTCTGCAGGCAAGTGTCTCAATGGTTTCGAAATGATTTCAATTGTCCTTTTGTCGTAT
>CAHIKZ030002457.1:2085000-2090000 GCA_903632075.3 Acanthosepion pharaonis | reverse complement strand
TGTCACAAGACTTTTTGGCTACGTCAAAACACAGACTAGTTCTAGAAAACTCACCATTTGTCTCTACCTACCCTGATGATGACATAAGAAAGTCGAAAGATAGTACTATATTTCTTGTAATTTTTTCTGAAATGAACTCCGTACAATGACAAAATTTCCTACTTGTCTGGGAGGGATTATTTGTAATTTGGAAAAGTCGATCATTAAAATTAATCGACAGAAATTCTCTATTGTAGATAATAATATTTACCTTATATATATATATATATATATATATATATATATATATATATATATATATATATAAACAGAGCATTTCATTATTAATCCATTTCATTAATTGTTGTCGTTGTTTACGTTAAGATACGTTTCGTGAGCAGATATGATCGATCGAGAAAAATCATCGAAGATTGTCTATTTGAAAATAGTAATTCGGACTTTGCTAACCAGACGCTTCCTTGTAGCTAAATATTATAGCACGTCAGATCAAATGACGTTTTACGTATAACAATACAGGTTCGATTGCTGTCAGAGAACGCATATTTTCTACGAAAACTTCTTGAGTAAATGTAATTAATACTATTTAATAATAATAATAATAATAATAATAATAATAATAATAATAATAATAAAAAAAAACAGAGTATTAACCTAATTAAATTGTATCTATAAAATAACGTATAAACAGAAAATATACCAAAAATTGTTAGACGTAATCCATTTCATTATATATATATATATATATATATATATATATATATATATATATATATATATATATGGCTGATTAGTGCCAGCGTTTTCTTTCCCGGTGTCGAACCTTACCATGTTATATTTGACGTAAAGGTGACATCCTGATGTTATCGACCTGGGGAGAGGATCTCAGTGTATAGCACGCTCGAAAAGTGCCTGTTAACCACACCACGGGTCGACAAAAGCATTCTGGGTAAAACTGATGGGAAAGAACTATTCGGAAGCCGGCGATGGTTGTGCTCGCCCGAAGTCACAAGCCATCGTGACCGAGGTTGTGAAGGTATTTACATTGTTCAAGCTGCTGAGCCTGACAGATTATGCGCTCTCTCCCAGAAAGGACCGTTTAGCATAGTTGCCGTATAAACCTCAAGTGAGTTCTATCAGTATGGAACAAACAAAAATGTGCCTGAGCTGGCGTCTGTAACAGGGATTAGCTAGCCGCGCTAGAAGACGGGCGTGATTGGAAAAATCGAGTAGCCTGCTATTCGTTCGAAAAACTGACCAGATACTTAAACATCAAACCTTTTTCCCCTCTCACTTGTTCTCCATATTTGTTTTGGTCGATTCGAAATTAAATATCTTTTCATATTTTTGCTGTTTTCTTTTTTGAAGAACATATTTTATTTGATATTTTTATTTTTCAAATACGTTTTTTTTAATTATTCAGTGAAATTTATGCTGAATCTAACTTTTTTTTTTTTACATAAATAAACATTTTCATTTTATGGTTTTCATGTTTTAGATGTTTTTTGTTTTTTTTTCGTGAAATAAAATTAAGCCGTTATTGAGCAGAGGAAGTGCAAAATATTAATTTTTCAATTTGAGTCAAAGTTGTCAGTTTAATTTACGACTGGAAGTTTCAGTTTAGGAATCCAATAGAGCGATTTACTTAAACCATGAATGATAAAATTTGAAAGCTGGGGTGGAAAATAACCCCAAAATCCAACTCGGAAAACAATCAGTAAATTTGAGTGTATCGAACATAACCATTTCAAATTATATAACGAGTGGGGAAAATGCGATTAATGGTTTCTATTTGAATGGAAGAACTGGGGAGAAAAAAATTGCAAACGAATGGAGGTCTTCATTAATCATGTTCCACAGCCATGAAAATGATACATTTTAGTATCCTATCGTCACTTTTGATGAAAAATGGATTGTACATCAATATAATAGCTGGAAAACACGTGCAATATGGCTGAACATAGAAAACTATGCTAACACATCCTAGAAGTTTATACTAGGGCTCTGATGGAATAGGAGTAGGAGGGGGTTTTCATTGGATGAACAATTACTACTCACACTGCAAGAGATCCTATGAATAAATTATGGAATCGTCTGGTCTGGTGTTTCCGCTATATATTTAAACATCCTTCATAAAATACAAAGAAAAATCTGCAATGTTAGTAGTCTTGACCTAGTATCTTGGTTTCAGACACGTTCCCACTGTCGTAAGGAAGCTTCCTTGTACCTTCTCTATAAATATTTTCATGGTAATTTTCTGGCGAGCTTTCCTTTTGTTTAGTTTCTTGTATACAAGTTGTATTTATTGTAAATAATTACTGGGTTTTCATTTTTAAATGTTGTTCTTTTATTCCCCCTCACACACACGCACACACACAAATTTTACATATGGGAACTATTTAGGAGCACGTAGAGACTTTGAGGTATTATGGTGACTGTAGTAAGAATGGTAAGTCAGAATGTATTGTTTTGGTGTAAGGAATACTGTGGTATGTTTGGGTTAGTAATCAATAATTTAAAGATAAGACAGATTGAAGACCAGCCTTTCCCTATCCCCCGCTTTTAGCCCTGTGCCACATTGTTGTATCACACAAAATAATTTTTTTGTACTTCCACGAACATTGTAACGAACCACCTTCATTCCCTTCGTGAGGTGCAAGTTCCACTCGATCAACTTCTTCCAACTAAATACAGCCTTGTGGAACCGACTACCAAAAGATTGCTTCCCTGACAGCTACAATCTTAACCAGGTGTTATGGTGTCCTCCCTCTAATGAGTCGATTGTGGACTCTTCCACTTACTATAAAATTAATAGGAAAATAAGCCAACGGGGGAACAGTGATATAGACTGAAAGCTGGTCAACCGACACACACTCCCGAAACACTTTTCTGTTGTATTTACTGTTCCCCCGAGGCTTACATCTTACTTATTATAAAACACAGGTTGTGTGTGTGTGTATCTGTGTCTGTACGTTTATATATGGGATCGGATTTCCTACATTTTTCAACCGATTTCAACAAAACTTCACAGGACTACGTAAAATTACCTTGCGGTCGTTCGGATAGCGTCAAAAATTGGAAAAACACATTTGTTTTTGCATGAACTCAATTTGAAAACACGATTAAGAGGCATCGCTTTCGCGGAATGGAAGGGGGACAACTCATATCGAGTTATACTTATAAAACCCAGGTTGTGTGTGTGTGTGTGTGTGTGTGTGTGTGTGTGTGTGTGTGTGTGTGTGTGTGTGTGTTCATTTATATATGGGATCGGATTTCCTACATTTTTCAACCGATTTCAACCAAACTTCACTTTTTTTGGCAGGTAGTGTTTCTTATTGTCTTGCACACTTTTTTCTTTATTTTTACATTCAGAATGCTTTACAAATTCCATTTACAAGACAATTGTTTATAATAAAATTCTATTCAATCGGTAAACTCATAACGATTGAAAACAATGTTTTTGTTTGAGTTTGGGTTTGACCAATTCGTAAAAAAAAAAAAAAAACTAATTAAGCCATGCGTGTCCGTCAACCTTAAACAATAATCTTTGTTAATTTTATTTTTCTGTCTTTATGATGGTCGATACTTGATCTATCTCTTACTGTTACATCCCCGGGCAACGCCGGGCTCTACTGCTAGTTCCTACTAATTTTATAGTAAGTGGAAGAGTCTACAATAGAATCATCAGAGGAAGGACACCACAACACCAGGTTCAGTCTAGGGTTAACCGTTATCTTCCACACATATTCGCATAAGCTGTGCCTCTTACTCTGTAACACTCTACCTTGTGTGATCCTCGTGCCATGTACAGGGTGAATATCACTGTAAATAAAGCAGAACAAAAAAAAAAAAGCTATTTACACAATTTACATTGTTCGGACTGCTGTCCTCATCTCTATTGTCATATTAACGACGTTTCCACCGTTGTACGCAACGGCTTTCTTCAGGTGGTATACAGTCGGAACAATGTATATAGTGTAAATAGTTACATCTTAGAAATATAGACAGATATGAAAAAAAAACTCAACTTTACGAATTTAAGCGACAAGGCCACATAATTTTACAGTTGAAACGTATAGATGAAACCTTAAATTCTAATTAATTTTCTAGAGTTTATTCTCTCGCTTCTCGAACTCTCTTGTGGCTCCGTGATTTCCAGTCCACCTTGATGAAAATGCAAATATAAATTGTCGTCTTCTGTCTTTTAAATCCATGTCTTTTTCTTTTTTTTTATCGCCCTCTCCTTTTTCTCATATTATTTCACAGTCAGCAACACTTTGTGTCTTCTTGCCTCATTTCGGGTGAAATGTTTTTTTTAAAAAATCGTTACTGCATGTACTTCCGGTTTATTTGCTACAATTTTATTCCAGTTGGGAAATTACCCAATATTCCGCTTTGCTGTCGTCTATTTTATTAACGGTCCATTCAAAACTTTAGTTGCTGTAATTTTTGAGACAAAATAAACAAGCCCAAGATAATCAATAATTGATCATTTTACAGTACAATATTCTGATACACCCTGCGATATTTTATAGGGTACCAAACAATATTTTGAATTCTCAGTTAAATTTGTCATTCTTTCTTTAATTCATCAACTATCTATCTATCTATCTATCTATCTATCTAATTACTTCCCTTCGTATTTTTCCCTCTGTCTATCTGTTTACCTATATATATATATATATATATATATATATATAATTCTTTTCAGTATCAGTCCACATTTCTCTCTCTCTCTCTCTCTCTCTCTCTGTATATATATATATATATATATATATATAATTTTTTTTCAGTATCAGTCCACATTTCTCTCTCTCTCTCTGTATATATATATATATATATATATATATATATATATATATATATATATAATTTTTTTCAGTATTTATCTGTCTATATTTTTATCTATCCTGCGATATATCTCATTCTCTTCAGTTTCTACCTGTTTATCTAATACTCAATTTATATGTATGTATGTACTTTTATATATGGATCTCTTTGAT
>CAHIKZ030002457.1:2037500-2080000 GCA_903632075.3 Acanthosepion pharaonis | reverse complement strand
TTCCTGCTGGATTTAATAATCAACTTTCAAACCTGCTTTGATTTAATTAACTGCTACGAGACGAGGGTGCTAATATTATTATTAGTGCATAGCGTCTAAATTTTCCAGAGGGGGTAAAGCTAAAATTTCAAAATCAGCCACTCCTAAGATTACTATTAGCCAGCAGAGACGATAAGGCAAAACGAACTAACATTTTAGGGAAAGTTTATGCAGTTATGGGTTAATTTCGATATTATCCTATTACAATTGTACTTGTCCCTCTTTTATTTAGTCAGCATGACCTTTACGTCCTGCCAATCGCACATAAATAATGGACTATTCCGTTTTGATTGCGTGGAAAGATAGGAAAAGCGTTCCAGAGAGTAAATAAATAAATAAGAGAGAGAGAGAGAGAGAGAGAGAGAGAGAGAAATAAAGAAAGACAGAAGAAAATAAAGAAAGAAAGACGGAAGAAAATAAAGAAAGACAGACAGAAGAAAATAAAGAAAGACAGACAGACAGACAGACAGAAATAAAGAAAGAAAGGAGGGGCGACAGAAGTGTTTAACTTCTCCTACCAATACCTCATAAATAATGGACTATTCCGGTTTAATCACGTGGAAAAACACTATTTAGTTCCATTGAGAAAATGAATGAATGAATGAAGGAAGGAAGGAAGAAAGGAAGGAAGGAAGGAAGATGTATTTAACGTCTCCTGCCAATACCTCATAAACAATGGACTATTCCGCTTTGATCGTGTGGAAAGATGGGAAAACACAACTTAGTTCCACTGAGAAAATGAATGAATGAATGAATGAATGAATGAAAGGAAGGAAGGAAGGAAGGAAGGAAGGCAGGCGTATTTAAAGTCTCCTGCCAATACCTCATAATAAAAATAAAAATAAAAAAGTAAAGTACTCTTACCTTATATAAAATATAGTATGACTGTACAACGACAATAAAACGCTTATTCGTCAAGAGAGAAGTCCAAAACAGGGTCATGCACTGTAAAATGTTTTTTCATTAAAATTTGAGTGAAAAGAAAGTATATGCTTACTGAATTTGTGTAATAAATTCAATACAATTTAAAATACGCTTAAGGCGGTGTTGTCTTGTACGACGAATATAGCCAGAAACTTAGATTTTAACTTGAACATTTGGGGGTCATCTTATATGCCTAGTCGTCTTGTACGCCAGCATATAGGGTAAGTATTTTCTGTTTTAGCGAAACAACTGCAATGTCGAATGTATTATCCTATCTACTGATCATACAGCTATGAATAACGTTGGAATACACTAACATAATTCCGTTGTGTACGGTAATGGCGAAGTAGACAGTAGATTAAAAGGAAATGTTGTTCTCGCCGACGTAGCAAAGGCCGCATAAGACAAGAATAACAGAGAAAAAAAATCATAGAACGATTGGTCTGTTGTATTCCCAAACTCGCCATATTCAGCTGACTTGCGCCAAGCTATTATCATCTTTTTAGATTGCTGTAAAACACTTCGTAGAGATTGAAATTCTGGAATCTTATGTCACTTTTCCACATCCTTTCAGGATTAGCCATCACTTCAGTGGCGGTCACGAACCGTGTGCGGATTTCTGCGTTGCAGATGCCATCTTTTGACAGAGTTACTCCCAAGTATTTGAAGCTGTACACTTCCTGTACACCGTGTTCAAGCTTTACAAATCGCTGGTGATATCTGTTATCCTCTACCGGTCTGAGACTTGCCACTGGTTGAGCCAGGAAAAAAGATCTAGGCGTTCGAGAAGAAATGCTTGAGAAAACTTTTCCGCACCTCCTACTGGGAGCACCAAACCAATGACAATGTCAAGGTCAAAAGCCACGTGGGCCACTATTAAGCGTCGGAAGATGTTATGGTTTGGCCACGTCATACGGCATAACAGCCTCTGCAAGACCGTCGTGCAAGGCACTGTTGAAGGCGGAGGCAAGATGAGACGGCAACTTAAGAGCTAGTCAGACATCAAAGTGTGGACGGACATGGCAATGCCGGAATTCCTGAGAGCCACCGCCAACAGATCTTCCTGGAGGAGCTTGTCTGTCTCTTGTCTGTCGGGATACTGAGGAAGAAGAAGAAGATGATGATGATGATGATGATGATGAAAACGCCTTGATGGGAAAAATTTTGTTGATTTTATCGAAAACATGTTTCACATCAAAACCTGTGGAATTTTACTCAAAAGATATTAAAGAGCGGTCCGATAAATGGCAACATGTCCCTGTAAATAATGGTGACATATAATTGAATAAAATGAAATTGCACTTTATTTATTTTTTTAATCAAGCTGAAATTATTTAAGACGCAACCTAATAATTTTTTTTTTCTTGTTTATCAATTCAGTTTTCCTCATTATTATCTTTTCGGTTTTTTTCAAATCTCTTTTTGTGAAATTTCTTTTTCTTCCCAATGTTTTCAGTTTCTTTTTTTTGGTTGTCCCGTTGTATCTGTTTAAGATTTTCACAATTTCTCGCGCTGTGTTCCCATCACAAGATAACCTTAGAATATTTCATTTCCCTTTGGAGATTATATTTTTTTACACCCTAAAGCAATCTTTATAAGTAGAAACTTACTAATACCAATAAACATACACGATTCAATCTAATATATAGAGATTGGTTCCATATCAACAATGGCAAAGGCAAGTCATGTATGAAATTCTTCATTATAATGACTGACAAGCAAAACGACAAACTTTCCTAAGGGCAAAAAAAGGACAAGAAGTTGCGGAGAGCCATGATCTCCTATTTCCTGATGGGAGAGTATATTGAAGATGAAGAAAAAGTGAGTAAACTTTTCTATTTGGTCGGTCTGCTCTACCCCATCTGCGATATTTAGCCGGTCATACACCAATCGATTATTACGTTTTTTCAATTACTGAAAAATGTGTTGTCGGAGGAAACTTTCTCTAATGAAAACCTGGATCGTTGAAAAACTTTTCACATCGGAACCTGTAGAATTTTATTCATATGATATCAACGAGCTGCATGGTAAATTGCAACAAGTTCCAGCAAATAATGGTGAATATATAACTGAATAAAATATAATTGTACTTTAGTTTTTTACGAATAAAATTGATAGATAAAAATGGAAAGTATGGCGCAAGCTAATATTTTCTTGCTGGTCAATTCAGTTTTCTTCATTATTACATTTTGAGCTTTCTTAAATCTCTTTTTGTAACTTTATTAAAGTCATTATACTTTTCTTATTCTTATCTTTCGAATCTTTTCAAAGTCTTTTTTTGGTTACCCCGTTATATCTCTTTAAGTGTTTCACAATTTCTGATGTGTTTTTCCATCACTGAATAATTTTACAATACTTTGTTTCTCTTGTCGACCCAATTTCACTCACACTTAGTCATAGGGTATCGAGCTGTTGTGTGAGATCGTGCCAGATAATTTCTCTTGCTGCAATCCATCTTGCACATTTATCTCTATCTTTAAAAGGCATGGTGTGTGTGTGTGTGTGTGTGTGTGTGTGTGTGTAACGAATTCACGGCTGCAATTTTCGACGGATTTGCACCAAAATTTACATGCTCATGCTCCAAGTTAGCGGGAAGGCCAAGACCGACTTTGCATTTCCCAACTCGCATCAATAGTGGAAATAATCGATTTTTTCATGCTTCTACGGCAGTTTTCATGTTGTTTGCGGCCATTTTCTACTGGCCAGAGTCAGAGCCTATAGCTGGCTGCCACGAATAGGCAGGAAAATTCTATTGGCCAGCGTGAGAGCCAACAGCTGACTGACATGAATGTTAACTAGCATGCTAGCATGCAAAAAAAATCGATAGCTGCATTCGTCACAAGTGGGAAAAATTTCAATCTGCATGGCACTTTACTCCAATTGGCTCATTCGCTTGCTTAAACTCAACGTTGATTCTGATTCCGCAGAACTGGGTTGGGTGTGAAAAAGTAATTTGTTAATAGATTCTTTTTTCATTCGGTTTTCCAGTTACGAGTTTTTTTAAAGCTGATCGTTTTGTGTTCATTTTGTTTAGTTCTTTTTTTTCGTAACAGATTTAATGTTTTTAGTATAGAGCTTAGAAAAAATTCGCAGTGTGAGATAGGCAAGAAGTAAGGCATGTAGCAACATCAGCACGGCAAAGGGCACTCCTTTAAAAGCAAGGAAGGGCAAAAATATTTTAAGTCAAGTGATAGCGATTGCTGTATGAGTCGTACGGTTTTTGAATCAAGCACGGGCAACACCGGGCCATGCTGCTAGTAAATCTATAATTCTTCCCTGTATAGAATATTGTTGCCATGTCTAGCATGCAGTTCTGGTAATATATCTGGAGATTCTCAACAAAAGCCAAAGAAGGTCTGCATTGTTATCAGTCTTGATATGGCATCTCGACTTCAGTCATTTTCTCATAGTCGTGACGTAGCTTTCCTCTGTCTTTGCAATATATATTTTTATTGTCCTTGTCCTAATGAGTACCCCTCTTTAGTACCTCGACCACATGAATTCATGCATGCTACTCGATTGGCAACTAGGTCTCACCTTTTTACAGTTGAAAAAGCTATATGCAACCGTAAGTTTTATCCTAATAGTTTCTTTTGTACTTTTCGCCTGTGGAACTCTATTCCGGTTTCTAATTTTCCTGGCAAATACAATCTTCAAAAAATTAATTGCAACGTAACGCGCAATATTCTTCTACCCCGTTTCCTGTCATTTTGTTGGCCTCTCTTCTCACTAAATTTTTTTCTCATTCCCAGTCTTAGTGGCATTATCGCCTTGTTTTCGGAGAAACAAATAAAAATACATATAATGGCTGGCTACTTGTTTCTGAACAAACCCGTCCGCTAGCCAATCCCTGTTACAGACGCCTGCTCCGTCCTGGATAAGACGATAAACTTCATCCGCGTCCTGCGTAAGACGATAAACGACGTCCAACAGCAATGCCTCTGATCAGGAGGCTTTGAGGAGCTTGGAGCCACCTTTTAATTGCTGGTGTTCCCAGGTGTGGCCTGACCCGGGGCAGTAGCACCTGTTAGGGTCTCATAGTTAACCCCTAAACTTGGGTCAAAACACTATGAAAGTGTAAAAATAGGTTTTAATACCAGAAATACTTTGTAAAAAAAAAAAATTATTACCAGCAATACATTTTTGAAAAAAATATTATCAGCTATACTTTTTGAACAAAAAAAAAAATATATTTTGAAGGAAAAATATTACCAGAAAGAGATTTTTGAAGGGAAAATTTTTTTACCAGCAATGCATTTGATAAAAAAATTACCAGTAATGAAAATTTTGTCGGCATTAAATAACCCATTGAGGTTGATATGCCGTAAAACAAAGCAAACCAAACCAAACCAAACAGACGCCTGCTGAGACATGTTTGTGCTTGTTAAAAACTCAAAAAGCTTAACTTTTAGTTTATACTGCAACTATGCTGAGAGCACCTTAATTACACTTACTGGGGGTGCAGAACCTGGTGTTATCAAAACCTCAATCAACTTGACTTGTGACTTCGTGTTATAACACCCATCGACGGCTACTGAATGGCTGCGTTTACCGAATTTCATTCACACTTAGTTCAAGCAATTGGGATATTTTCACTATTAGGCTACGGCCTGAATGTCTACGTATATATTTTTACGTGTTTTTGAGTCCGAGTTTTCGATTTAGTTTTGAAAATTCATCGATTAGTTTTTCCTTTCAACAAACACTCCATTCATTCAAGGGAAACTGCTTGTAGGCCAGTGTTGCGTGTCTGTTTTAGGGCGTTTAGTAGAAGGTCAACCTCTCTGTCTACTACTATTTATCAACATATCCAAAACTTCTGACTTTTATTGACGATTTATTTTTTCCATATCAACTCGAATGTAAACGCATCCTGCAATACTAAACATCTGTCGTGCCTCTTTATTTCTCGTTAACGGTTTATTTTTGTAAGCATTCCATATCTGGCAATTCGTAAAGGCAAGTATATTTACTTAATATTATTCTGGTCTCGACCATTTGAGGATACCGAGGAGAAGGATGCTGACCAGACTGTAGCAGGATACTGCGTTGGGAGACAAATCTCTGTCTGTTACACTGAATGGTTTGAATAATAGATTATTAGACTAATGTCCTCATCATTGTTCTTATAATCACAACGTTTCGGTCATTGTGTCATACGACCTCCTTCAGGTGATTCACGATCTAGTTAACCGTCAGAGAAATTTGAAACTGAATCCCTATTTCAATCTACGTTTGTTCTTGAGCCTAGGTTTATCTCGTCTTTTTGACTAGTGTTCGGTTGCTGCTCGCCCTGTTTCTACTGAGTCTAAATCGGTACTAACCGTCCCAGGGATTGAACTCACATTTTGTATGCCATCGAATTCAAAACTTGTCTTGGTTGATTGCCTTTTTAATACAAACACAGCTAAGTGTTAGTCCTAGCAATCGCTGATCAGTAAAAAAAAGAAGAATTACGCAATACGAGATAGCCCTAGATATGGGCAGCGGAATGAGAACAATCTAACCCCAGAGATTAAATAAAGTGTTTTGTTCGAAATTCTCTGAAGGTCATCCGGATGCGATACATACCTGAAGCAGGTTGGAGAGCAGTCGAAACGTTGTGATAATTACAAACAAAATAGAATACACATTGTTTTTATTTTTAGAATTCAAACTCGAAAATTATTTCGTCTCCCAAAAGGAGACGGTTAAGATTGGTATCTACGAATCACCATAGTTTAATGACCCGACAAATTCAGAATATATATATATATATATATATAAAGTCCAACCCTTACCTCACAGTCGGTGGGGGGGGGTGTAAACGGTAGTGTCAGAGCTATGCCGTCCGGAACTTCGTTCCTGGTAGGGCCACCCAAGGCGGACAGGTCTGACACACACGCCGGCTAACAAGGGCTCTGGTGAAAATCCAAGGAGCGTCTGCATCGGCAACCGGCGGTTTCTGGTCGTTCCTGTCTCTGCGTCTGTGGGAACCCCGCGGCAAGCAAGAACGTTATCCGAGTAGGCCTGGGTTTGCCCTACTTCTGTAATTTATCCCAAGAATCTTCTTCTCATAACAGGAAGAAGCCGGCTCAATCCGCCCAGGGTGAATGCCGCATCACACACACACACACACATATATATATATATATATATATATATATATATATATATATATATATATATATATATATATATATATGCTACAAAGAGTCGATTTTTACTCTGTCTGTTCTTTCTCTCATTTGCATATATATATATATATATATATATATATATATATATATATATAAAAATTAATTGATTTAAAATATGTTTTTTCCACTACACAGTTTTAACCATGTTTCAAAAATGTAAAAATAAAATATCTATAAGAACACCGGATTATATATCTTACTGTTCTTTCTTTCTTTATATATATATATATATATATATATATATATATATATATATATATATATATATATATATATATAGCTGGACACTCGTATTCGAATATACCTGTCTACTAGGGCAGCTTGTGTTTGTTTAACACCCACAGAGCCAACCTGTGTTTTATACTACAACTATGCTGAGCAGACCTTAGTTACAACAATCAGAACAAGGCCAGCACACTTACACCCCGGTCACGATGACTTGTGACTTCGTGCTAGCACAGCTAACGACGGCCCCAAGTGTTCCATCTACCTAATTTCACTCACAAAGCTTGGGTCAATATATATATATATATATATATATATATATATAAGTGTGTGTGTGTGTTACTAATGAATTATTAGGGTGCGTCTTAAATTCTGACAAATGTTTCCTTATCTGCTGGTATATTCTTTATTTATCATTAGCGTTTTACAGCCATTTTTTTTTTCGTTCAAGTGGTCCATCAATAAAAATTACCAGTCTTTAATTTACGGTCTAGTACTTTTTTCATTTGACAATATAGCGTAACTAATAACCATATAATGTTCTAATATATTATCGTTTCATTATGAACTGTATTAGTGCGACTATCTAATGTCATATCCTTTGGCATGGAGACAATCATTCTCTCCAAAGCTTCCTTTTCGATTAGGATTCCAGATCCTTCTGAAGTCTTCTCGTTTATTTTCAACCCATTAACCCTTGCGTCTTAACGCCTTGCTTAGGATGGGATCATTAAAAAGATTTCAATTGTGCATTGCCATAATTGTTATTGCGAAACAATTTCCCACAATTTGAATTCAGAGTTGTTTTTCTACTAAAAGGCTGTAGATTGTAGTGTTTTTTTTTTCTATTTGACCCAGTGAGGAAATGGGTTAATACTTTTACTAATCGCATTAGCGCAAAGTGAACAGAAAGTGTCTACTTCTTCAGATGCCGTTTCCGTTTTCAGGACGTAGGCGATCATGGCTCTCCACAATTTCTTCTTATTGTGTCTCTTAATAAATTTTATCTTTTTATTATCTCTCCTGAAATTTGTTCTGCCAACCATTTATAAAAATTCGTTAGATCGGTTAAGCGTTCGTTTCATCTGTTCCTCTTGCCTTCACTATGTCTAGTGAGTATCAAATTTTCCAAGCACTCTTTCCTCGTCATGTACCCTAGAAATATAAACTTTTTCTGATTCTAAGTATAAATGCCCTTTTCTTTCGCTTTTCCCTAAAATGTCCTCGTTGCTCACGTGTTCAATACATTGTATTCCCAACATTCTTCGAAAGAGACTCATTTCTGTGTCTACAAGTCTATTCTTTATATGTGAAGAGATTGCCCAGAATTCACTGCCATATCGGAGGAATGATATTACATAACAGTTTAGTATTCTTTTCTTTGTTTCTAACGAAATTTTCCTGTTTCCTAATACTTTGCTTAGCATTTGAAAGTCATCTTCCACTATTCCAATGCGCCTTCGGATTTCAGTGTTGCATTTGCATCCTCTGTTCAAACACTTCCTTATGTAAAATGTTAAACTTGCTTGATTTTGGTGCTTCCAATTCGAAGTTCACATCTTGTGCAGTTCCTTCTGTCTTCTTGCAATTGATATTTACTCCTTTCTTCTTGCTTTTCTTCGATACCTTCTCTAAGAGTAGCTCTTGTTTCCTTTCCGTGTCTGCTATCAACACTGGGTCATCTGAATATCTTATATCGCTAAGATTGTGGCCAGCAATAATGAAACTTGCGTAGGACTTCTAATACACTAAGGATCTCTTGATGGTAAAGTTTGAAATACATTTGGCGTGAAAGATGTATCCTTCTTTTATGTCCCTTTCTATTTGTGTGTATGTTTGTACGACTACATATCCTAAAGTACCTCCACAAAACCGCTAAAAAATCAGCATACCGTAATTAAAACCTTCTCTAAACGTAATGAAAACACAGTTTTATCGGCAAAATCTTTATATTATTATTAAGAGAAAGGATCAAAGTATTTTCGATTATTTAATTAAATTTTTATTCTTAGAAAATCCAAATTTTGATTAAAGAACTTGTATCTATTGCGGTTCTACTAACTTTTAGCAAATTGTAATACCTTTTCTTTGTGGTGACCTGACATATTAATTTGGAAATTCATGCAAAAATCAAATAATTGTTGAATTTAAACGAAATTTTCAGATATTATTTACAAGTGATTGACATTATTTTTTTTTAATAGAAAATCTTGTTAAAGATATATTTTTTACATGATTTTCAGCCCTTTACTTAATCTGTTCTGAATTGAAAAATAAAAAAAACGCAATAAAGCTAAGATATTATTTAATTAGAGAAGCTTTTAATTGTTTTTATGAATAATATATATTAAAGACAATATTAACTAAAGAAAACAAACAATTTTCGACGAAAAATGAGTTTTTACAAGATTTGTTCTCATTTTTTTACAATTTTAAATTGCATAATTTATAAAGTTTTAAATCTTTTAAAACTAATTTTCAATGTGATTACTCTTAGGAAATATTGTTAAGTAAAACTGTATTTACAAATCATGTATTGTAAAGCTTATTATAATGTGACGCCCCCGAAATATTTTTAAAAGAATTTAGATTTGTTTTTGTATGCGTGATTACGTGCAGAATTTCTGACGTATAGATGTTCAAACCGATAAATCTATCATTAAAAGGTCACGTGTTTTAAGGCCTGTCCCCTCTTACGGCGAATAAAACGCTCGTGAGCTTTAACGTCTGCTCCACCATACACGTTGGGTCGGTGTCAATAATTCGATTAACACGTCAGAAAACAAGACCATATAGGTAAGAAATATTTGTATACATTTTATGCTATAAATAATATTTGTTTCAAATCAGATTAATGTAACTTTAAATTTGCTATCTTTTTTTCAAATAACGTTTCAGAAATGCATATTTTATTTTTGCAAGATTTTAAAAATAGAGAATTAACCTTTGTTTACAAATGAGACAAAAACGTCCGTTTTGATCGATTTTACTGAAAAATAATCGATTCCGATAAATCTAATTTTTGTTTGAAATACCACTCAGAATATTTTGCTTACTGGAAATAGTAAATTTAAAATCCTTTAGCTTTCATTTAAAGCTAAAATGAAGTGTTTAAGAAAGCTTTTTCATTTTTTAAAAATTCATTTTAAATCTTACGTATAATGAATTAGTGGAGGTACCCACCCTAATATGTATTAAAAAAATAAATCCTACAATTTCTTCAGCCATTAACAACTGTAGGCCTGCGACGAAGTCAATCTCGAGAACGAATGATAAATTCGACAATTCTGTCTATAGAAGTACAATTGCTTAGAATACTACCGTAATATCTTAGTCAAATTCTTAGTCAAATTCTTAGTATCTTTGAAGACAACAACAAAAAAATCTTAGCATATACAACATATTTTAAAAGTATCTTCATTAATGTATAGAAATTGTAACACTCAACGACATCATAGGCTTACCTTGCGAAAGAATATTTAGATAATATTTGCGTGTCTTTTACAGATTCACATTGACTTAGTGAACTTTATACAGATATCAAAGCCTGAATCAGCCTAATGTGACATGATGTGCAACAGTTAAAGTGAGCGAGAACCCAGCGGGAAAGATTATATCAAATACTATGTGTTTTATTATTATTTTATTTTTTTATTTACGTATATTAAATATTTCATACAAACGTCAAGATACCTGTTGTGAAAGATATCTTATTTAAAGAAGCGCCATTTTTCATACACACAGTATCAAGCAACAGAAAGCGAGTAAGCCAGTCGCCAAAAATCCAGTTACCATAAATAAAATTATATCATCTACTGAATTATTTTTTTATTGTTTTTAACAGAAATGTTCGAATGACGGGGATTTGGCTAGAAAGAAAGAAAGAAAGAAAGAAAGAAAGAAAGAAAGAAAGAAAGAAAGAAAGAAGTGTTTAATGTCTCCTGCCATTACCTCATAAATAATGAACTATTCCGTTTTGATTGCGTAGAAAAGCAAAAGATATACGATACTTAGTTTCACTGAAAAAGAAAGAATGAAAAAAGAAAGAAAGAAAGAAAGAAAGAAAGAAGATAGAAGTGTTTAATGGCTGTTTCAGTGAAAAAAAAAAAAGTTGTCAATTCCAAATCTTTCCATTTGTACCCACTTCTTAAAATAACAACCGACATTCATATTTATGATTGTGATTGCAACATTTAATTAAAGTTGTAAAGCTCAAATATTGAACGATGCAACAAGAGAATTTCTACGGATATTTTTTTTATTGTCGTAGAACCTGCCATGAGCTTACTTCATCATCACCTAAAGATTTTTCATCGGAATATTTAGTTCGGAAAACCTGAAATTTTAGGGGTCCACTAATATTTATCTTACATTCATAGTTTTAATACCACAATTTCGATCCTGATATACCACATCTGATTGGGAAATTGGAAAAAACTATCAATAAAAATTAAGCAAAAAGTCCTTGTCGGTCGAATGAAATAAGACATATTTCGATGAAACATAGCCGCCTAAATATTCCCTATTTAAGTTACATTGAATTAACGAATTCAGTAAATATACAAAAATAAAAAAGGGTGTAAGACAAGAATTTATCTTTTTATTGGATTTATTCAATATAAACAGTAAGGTGATTCTGAAAGAATTAGAAATCCTACCAGAATTCCTATTTGGTGGTGACAATCTTAACAACATAAAATATGCTGATGACAGTGTTGATAGCAGACATAGAAAAGAAACGGCAAGAACTCATATAGAATGTAGTGAAGAAAAACAGTAAGAAGGGATTACATATCAGTTGCAAGAAGAATTTGAGAGAATTAGAAATCCTACCAGGATTCATCATTGGTGGTCGCAATCTTAACACCATAAGATATACTGAACAATCTTAGCAACATAAGATATATTGAAGAAAAGGGTATTCATACATAGAATCAGAAAAATAACAGTGTTAATTTCTAAGACACTTAATGAGGAAAGAGTGCTTAAAAAATTGATACTCACAAGACATAGGGAAGGCAAGGGTGAAAAACAAAAGCATCGAGTAGCCTATATAAGTCTGTGTACGTGATTGGCGGGTTTATGATTAGCAAAAAGACAAAAGTTGCTAAGAGCTACAAATGAGATGGTCACAAACGTCTTGAAAGGACACAGCACATAGAAGAAAAGAAGAAGAAGAAGAAGAAGAAGAAGAAAAAGAAGAAGAAAAAGAAGAAGAAGAAAAGAAGAAGAAAAAGAACAAAAAGAAGAAGAAGAAAAAGAAGAAGAAAACGAAGAAGAAGAAAAAGAAGAAGAAGAAAACGAAGAAGAAAATGGTTTACATGCTAGAAAAAGACTTATTAGAAGAAACACAAGTCAGTTTTTTAACTTGACTATCTAAAATGTGTAATATAAAGCAACTTCATTCATTAATACTGTTTTGAGTTACTATCCTGTTTGTTGTTGTATTGATCCTTTTTCAAGTTAGTTCGACGGCCTTCCTCAAGGGTATTTTTTATTTTATTTTCGCACACGCAAAAGCATATACATTTTTGTTGGTCTCTTGAAGGTCGAGTAAAATATAGCTTGAGAGAGAGAGAGAGAGAGAGAGAGAGAGAGAGAAAATGCGATGTACAGCTAGATAAAGTCGGAGAGTCCTATGGCCAAGATCAATCGAAGAAGCAAAGATCAATAACAATAACAACATATAATCACTTTCCTTCATTCAACATTAAATTACATGACGTAGCATTCGCCATAATTTACCTTGATTTTCAGTTAACCTGAAGTATTTTTGAGTCCTACTAAATTTAAAAATTATATTAATACTTGCTTAAAAAAATAATATCCTTTCATTTTCCTCGATAAGGTTTATCAGAAGACGAAACGCGTCGACTAAACAAAGTTTTCCTTTTGTCTAAATAAAAATATAGTTTTAACGTATGCTTTATTTATGGGTGAAAATATCCGGTATAAAGAGTATACAAATGTAGAAGTGGACACTGAGGTCAACTTCAGTCGGTTCCATGCTTAAACACAATCTCCAGGCCAGTTTTATTATTTTAATTTTAGCACGTAAGTGAATATAAGGAAGAGGCAGATGAAATTTCTACGACACCTGATGAGAAAGGAAGGCCTGGAGAATCTGATACTCACAGGTCGAATAGAGGGAAAAAGAGACACAGAAAAACAGCGCATGACATACCTGGCGTGCTTGGGAAGGTGGATTGCGGAGCGTGGTCTGGTGGAGTTGGCAGAAACACAAAACCTGTTGAGAGCCACAAGGATTAGAGGGAAGTGGAGGGCCATGATCGTCAACGTCCTGAAAGGACACGGCACATAAAAAAGAAAAAAAATGAAATCGACTGGAATTTGAATTCGGCTCTCCGATTCCTCAATCCCAACTGCTAACCATTACACAATATTAAATATTACATAGCGTTTTCGCCACTCTTTTCCTTTGTAAATAAATTTTCCTTTCTCTTTACACTTTAATTGGTTTCTAGAGGGCATCTTTTGCTATTCCTATCGGCTTTCGTATTTCTGTGTCACTTTTTCCTTCATCTGTTGCTACATTTCTGCCTTCAGCACAATGGCGACCATGACTCTCCACAACTTATTTTTTTGCTGCTCAATGTAAGTTTGTACTTTTTACCATCGCCATTTATTCTTGTTGCGCCATCCGTTCAGACAAACATGTTAATCTGAATAATTCACGATAAAAACAACGAGAAATATTAATCTCAGAAAACAGGATTACTTTGTTAAATGAAGTTTTGCGATCGTAAGGAATAGTTTTTTTTTTTGTTTGTTTGTTTTTTTTTAAATCTTCTAAAATCTATCGAGATAGATTCGGAGCGGAGTAGAATTGTTTTGTTTTTTTATCTAGTTCTTATAAACACAACAGCAATTACTTATCTGCAGAGCTATTAAGAAATGAAATATGGCAGCGAATTAACATAAGCCGCGATGGTTTTCCGAAAATATAAATTCGGCTCTTCAAGAAATCATTGACGTCATAGGGTTTCTTGAAGAACTGAAATCTCTCTCTGTGTCTCTCTCTCTTTCTACAAATAGACAGCTTTTGAATAAATCTATTGTTTCAATATATATAAATACCTTAATTAAGGATATATATATATATATATATATTATATATTTAAAAATATATATAAATATTTATTTAAAAATATGATTCCAACTCGCGACATAAATAATTATATTTATGCTCTACTTTTGTATCGAGCACTATTTTTTAAAAATAATAACTAAAATACTAAAGAACTTTGGATTATTTACCTAACCAGTTCTTTCCTATTTTCTATATATTTTCACACACACACACACACACACACATATATATATATATATATATATATATATATATATATATATATATATAGGAAAGGGTAGGGCAGAAAATCTGCATACATGCATATATACGTATAAATATATTTCTTTATATGTGCATACATGCACATGTACGTATAAATATATTTCTGAGTCTGTCTATATTTCTGTATTATGTACATTATTTACATTATTCGGACTATTGTCCTCATCTTTGTCGCCATATTTATCACAACGTTTCGGCCGTTGTACGCTCCGGTCTTTTTCAGGTGGTTGGAATTTCGAACTGAACCCTTTATTTCGCTGGACTGGTCTAGTTCCACGTGCCATGTTTGATGGATGTCAGTTATCAGTTATCTCCTGCTAATTTCCCTCTGAAAGTTCTCCACTGCCATAACCGGGTATTGTACTCACACTCTTTGGGTCCTGTCACTGGATCTAACCAACGCCTTTGTGTCCTTCCTCGTGTGTTATAAATACAGAGCTCGATGTTATGACACAGAGCTAGAAGTATATATAAGTGAATATATATAATATCCAACGTCGATAGTACGTTTCGGAGTTTCATATAGTTCATGCAATCTTCAGGTGCAAATATATTCTGACCGTTATATTGTTCGCGTTCGCGTGGTGATGATTCAAAATTATGTGTTAAAACTTGTTCACCTACTTTTGTTTGCACCTTTATGTTATATTTCTAACCTGTGTTCTAGTTTAAGTTAATTGGTATAACGAGGGTATTTTATGTAAAAAGATGAGAGTTACTCCCCTTGATATATTGTTTACATTTTAATCCAAATTCAAATTTAATTTTTTTTTTATTCTTCGCCTTTCGAAATTATGAATTTGAATTATATAAATTATCAATATTTAATTCTAATATTTTACTCATCAATAATTAAATTCTAATATTTTACTCATCAATAATTAAATAAACAAGATTTAACACGTAATTTTGAATCATCATCACATAAGGGTCAGATAAGATAAGATTGCATGAAACTCCGAGTGCTATCGACGTTAGATATTATGTATATTCATTAATATATATATATATATATATATATATATATATATATATATATATATATGAATTGAATAGATGAATTACTTAATTAGGATTATATCAAATCCTTCTAAGAATTTCTAATATAAATATATATATATATATATATATATATATATATATATATATATATATAAATTTTATATATAATAGAAATTCTTAGGAGTATTTCAAATAAAATTTCTATTTATATATATATATTATATCATATATATATATATATATATATATATATATATATATATAAAATAGAAATTCTTAGGAGGATTTGAGGTAATCCTAATTAAATAATTCATCGAGTCTAGAAGAAACCACTGAGAAAGCACTGGACGGCCGTTTCGTCCTATATTTGGTACTCATCAGCAGTGCGCATTCACTCTCTCTCTCTCTTTCTCTCTCTCTTTATATATATATATATATATATATATATATATATATATATACTGTTCAAAGAGGTCAGAGGGGAATGACCCAGCTTTCACACTTGCCTAGAGTAGAGGTTTATCCCTTCTTTTGTTTTTAGAATTGGATTTCCGGTTCCTTTGGAAGTTTTTTCATTCTCTTTCTCTCCCAGTATCACGCAAACGTCATATCAACTGTACCAACGGGCCTCGGTGACGATCAGGTAACGAATTAGACTCGATATAGCGCCGCTCGATCACATATTCCGTGGTGGAATCCATCCGAGTATCCTTTAACCATAGGATTATGCCCTCCCCCACTATATATATATATATATATATATATATATATATATATATATATATATATAAAATATATATATATATATTGATGGATATCACAAACTTTTTGTAAAATCCGTGCTTAAATCTAAGATCAGTTTCTGCAACCACTACCGGTGTAACATACTTTCTTTCACTCCCACGCAAAACATCCCCAATCAACATACGGATACTACCAGACAGGAAAAAAATACCCCCTAGAAGCACACACACACACACACATTATCAACCAAATCCCACATAGACAAACTAAAATTATTATACACAAAACACGCAAAAATTATACACTCGAACGCTACTAGACAAAACAAATACACGTGAAATTTACTTAACCAATGTAAAAAAAACGCATACACACACACACACACACACACACACAAAATATTCATCACGAACGCTACCTGACAAAACAATACAGCTGAAACCTACTTACCCAATGAAATCAAACAACAAAAAAATAAAAAAAATACCTTCTTCAGCTATAAGAACATTATCCAGTATTGACTGTCATATCGAAGGACAGATAAAATAATGTAGCAGTATAACTCTGTTTCTGATGACATTTTCATATCTATTAATATTCTTTTAGTTTCTGCGGTTAAGGTTTTATTTAACTTTCCTTATTTAATAGCTACAACTAAGTATAAAATACAACATTTAAATTAGAAAAATTAAATAAAAAAAAAACTTATCCGCTGTACTTGTTCAGTCGTTTTTAGTGAAATTTCTATAAAAGCAGGACTGCTACTCAAATTCACAATTATTAAATTACATAACCCGGCAGTCAACAAGGAACGTAACACTACAACATTCAGAAAAAACAAAAACAAACTTGTTTTATGACAAATGACAGCAGCTAAAAATGAAATCCAACAATATAAATAAAAAATTAATTAATTAACCACAGTATCTGTCAACCATTTTTAATGAAAGCCGTGGTATGGTCTACAGACAATTTCCAAAGGCGCGTGATTGCCTCCACAGGCCGATATTATGAAGAAGTCATATTCCTGACAAAACAACCATGGTGAGATTCGAACCCTAGTCTCATGGTCAGAAACATATATATGTAGAGGAAAAAGTGTGTGAAAAGAAACACAGCTCTCCAAATTTAAATAATTTTATTATTGAGTATAAAAATAATTTTTTTTCTTTTAAGTTGGAAGAAACAAGCAATAAAGTTCCTCGCAAACAAAGCTCACGATTTTTTTTCAATATAAAAGGAATGAATTGTGATAATATAGGGTTAAAAGTATGTGTGAAATTATCATGAGAAAATCCACGATTTACGTTATATTAAGTGTATGTGACGTAAAATTAGCAGCAAGTAGTATCAGCGCGAATACAGCTACGATTTGTTTATGTGTGGCTTCAATAATGTAAACTGTGCAAAATGGTTTATGAAAATACTTTAAAACCGAGAAGTCACTTACAAATAGGTACTTAGTACTCAATAAGCATTTTTTAATGTGCGAAAATTTGAGAATTCAATATAGTTTAAAATCCCCGGTGGATTCTATGCTGAAGCCTAGGTTATTAATTTACGTTATGCTATTTATAAGAAAAAATGGGATCACCGGAAGTTAAAAGTTACATTGATTAAACTCAGACGTTTTATTGGTTAATAAATATATTTCCATATTTCCCAAATTTTGTAATGCTACTTTTGCACAGAACTGACATATATATATATATATATAGTGTCCTCCAAAAATGAATACACACTTCAGAAAAGAAAAAATGTATAGATATTGCAATGCTAATTTATTCAGACATCACGAGATTAGTACTAGATAACTTTGGACTCGACAGGAGATGCTCAAAATGTGGCCTTTAGCTTCCAGATATTTATTAGTACAGCGACCTACTTTTTGCACAACGCTGTCCAGTGGGATTGTTGCACATGCATTTTCAATTTCTTGTCTAAGGGCCGGAAATCTAGTCGGTTTTCTGAAATACACATCTTTTAGCACCACCATAGGTAAATCTGTAGGAGTTAAATTAGGAAAAATTACTACAGTAAACAGTGTTATCACAGTTTGGTAAAACCACGAAATATAGGTTTTTCCTTACCTAAAACGTGTATACATTTTTGGAGGATTCTATATATGGTGGACTCTGCGCGAAATAAGTGAACCCCTAAGATAACATTAAAAACATTGTCTTTTTTTCGCCAGATAATCAGCAAATCTTAATTAAATTATATATTCATTACGAAAACCATTTATTAAACGAATTAAAACACTTTAAAACTTGTATATCAAACTGGAAAAATATTTATAAATAATTAATAATTAACATGTAAATTAAGTTAACTCTTACATTTGATATTTGGTTATTGCTTCCTTTGCGATAACAGTTCCAATCAGTGTTTTTCTATAATTCTAAAGAAGTTTCGGGTAGTAGTAGGTGCCGATATTTGACCATTCTTCTTGACAAAACTCACACAATTGCTCGATTTTACTTGAGTTTCTTGCATGTACTGATTTCTTTAACTTGAACCACAGATTTTCAATTCGGTTTAGATCAGGATTTGGTCTAGACTATTCTTTGAGTTGAAAATACTTTTTTTGAACCCATCCTTTCATTGATTTCGTTTGATGCTTTTGATCATTGTCCTGCTGGATGATCCCGCTGTTAACCATGTTCACCATAGTCTATGAATATAGAATACAGCGCAGTACGTAATCTGTTCAATAAAACAACTCACGAGTCAGACACTCTACTGAATCTGACTATATCGCCAATACGACCAGAAGCTGAAATTACTTTTTTTTTTAACCCATCCTTTCATGGATTTGGTTTGATGCTTTGGTTCATTGTCCTGGAGGATGCTAAACCAAACTTTCAAAGTGAGGATAAAACATATTCGTTAAAAATTGATTGCTATCTTTCAGAGTCCATTGCGCAGTCAATGCTTAATAATTTGCCTTTTGCAACTACAGCAATCCCCCCTACCCATGTTTAACTGTTGGTACTAAATTCCTCTCTACAAAAGACGTATGAGGTGCGCGCCAGAGATACCACCTATCGTACCTCCCTAAAAGCTTTCGTTTGGTTTCATCAGACAATAAAATCTTTTGCTTGTATGTTTCTAGCTTGTTTGTATCTTTTTATTAAGCAGTAGCTTTTTCTAGACATTCCGCCATGAAAACCGGCCTCGTTCAGATTTCGTTGCAATGTAGATGCATGCAGATTGATTCCGATATCGGCCAAGTAAATCAGACTAGGATTCACCTTGACTTGCCAAGATAGATGCCTAGTTGTTCTTTGAGTTATTTTTCGCGGACGGCCATTTCTTGATTACGGTGCCGCCATACCAATGGCCTTCTATTAATGAATAATTTGTCGCACGGTGGAGACATGCACTCCAAATCATTTTGATAACCTTTTGTAGCTTTTCCCATCATTATAGGCATCAACTATGCAATTTTAAAAAATCTTTAGGAAGTTCTTTTGATCTCAGAATATTTTTTAATTTAGTTTCTAACGACATCCTGTTGCATACACAATCAGTTATATTTGTTTGACTGCAGTATACACAGCTTACCAAACGAATGAACACGTGGCATTTTGAGTTTTCCACGTCCACAAAATTTTATTTGCACTGGCAACCATGTAAAACAAAAATACAAAGTGTAAATGCAAGGACTGACTTACTTTTGCACAAATTATTATTTTTTTTTTATTTCAGCTTGAAAAAAATGAAAGTAGTTGTAATTTGTTTAATAAAGGGTTTTCTTAATGAGTATATAGTTTCATTAAGATTTGTTGATAATCTAGAAAAAAAGAGACACTTATTTTAAATATTATTTTAGGGGTTGACTTTCTTTTGCCCATCACTGTATATGTTTAATAAAAAAATTTAATTATGATTTGCTGTTTGGGTATCAAATTTTCAATATATTCTTAGTGATTCAATTATATATATATATATATATATATATATATATATATATATATATATAAAAAAAGGCTTAAACACTAATACTCCATGGTCATAATTTATTCCATTGGAATCGTAAATACGATCCAATTCATCAGACCTACAAATTAAAAAAAAAGCTTTTTTTGGAATTTGTAAGTCTGATGAATTGATCGTATTTATTCAATAATGGAATAAATTATGACCATGGAATATTAGTGTTTAAGCCTTTTTATTATATCCTTACTCTGTCCTAGACATTGAGTTCTACCTGGATTCTTCCTCTTGGAAATTTTATTTTTAAAAAATTATACATGTATGGGTATTTATATATTTTGCATATGTATGTATATTTTCCACTAATATTATCTATCTATCTATCTATCTATCTATCTATCTATCTATATATATATATATATATATATATATATATATATATGTATATATATATTACAATGGTACTCATCTTATACAGGGACAGAGTATAGGCACATGATATGCAGATATGCATGTAAAATAACAGTTAACCCTAGTCTTGCAAAAGTTAAGATTGCAGTGATCGAGGAAGCATTCCCTTAGAACACACACACACACACACACACATATATATATATATATATATATATATATATATATAACTAGGAGAAATCCTTCAAAATCTATTGTCAGTAATAATTTTCTCCTTTTGTAATAATCCCTACCAATTGTAATTTGGTATATATATATATATATATATATATATATATATATATATATATATATATATATATAATGTATTACAATGGAGCTTATCTTATACAGAGACAGAGTATATAGCTTATCTTATACAGAGCACATGATATGCGGATATGCATGTAAAATAACGGTTGACCCTAGCCTTGAACAAGTTGAGATTGTAGTCATCGAGGAAGCAGTCTCTTAGGATATATATATATATATATATATATATATATATATATATATATATATATATATATATATATATATATATGTTGACTGGCCTCTCGTTTCTGACTATCCTATGCTAGGACAGCTACCTAGTCTCAGTTGCGCAGAAGTCTGCTTAGGCACATTTGGGAGTCCACCTGTGTTCTATATTGCAACAATGCTAAGCATACCGTAGTTACAGTTTCTGGGAGAGCGTGCATTATGGTGTGACTAACGATTTAGACAAGTACAGTACACTCAAATGTTCGGCCACGATGACTTGTGACTGGCTAGTACACCCGTCGACCGAACTGTTTCGTAAACCCAATTATACTCTAAAGTTTTGGGTCAGCTCATGGACTTCGTATTTGAAATTGATACCCCTTCCTTTTTTTATTTACTAAACAGTAAAAATGTCGAATTAACAATAAATATATTCATGAATTCTTTAGAATATATATATATATATATATATATATATATATATATATATATTGAGAGAATAGAAAAGGCCAGAACAGATAACATTAGGAAGATTTTAGAGTGCAATGAAAATAAGTGGATTCGGCGTCTAAAAGCGCTCTATCACAAATTTAACAATATAGATAGTATTAATATCTAACCACACAAATCAGGGCCTACCCACATTTCTTACCCACACAACACAGCCATGCTTACGGAGGTGTTGAGGCCCTACACTTATACACACACCCACACGACTATACACACATCATACTCACTCACTCCCTAATGAGCCAAATGATAACACACACCCATACTAATATACACACTTACACACATCATACACACTCACTCCTTAGGAACCAAATAACACACACTTAACAGAGACACATCCCTTTTCCAGGAACCAATAAAACTGTCAAAATGACCAAGAGAATTCAGAGCAGTATGATTCCATCCAGCTCTTATCTTAAATAATTTTAAAGAGACCGTTTGGCCAACACAAGGACTGACCAAAATTCATGTTAAAAAAATAAAAAACAATTGAAAACCACAGATAAAAGTTCGTTTTCTCCATCAAAGCATTCATTTCTGTAGTTTACTGCTACTAGCAAGCAGAATTTTTTTTATCCTGATGATGGCCATGTTGGCTGAAACTTGTTGAGGAATCTAACTGAAATAATAAAAACGAAATTGTGTCTGAAGATTTTAATTTTTTAATATATTTTATTGTTCAAAACACACACACACACATTTATATATATATATATATATATATATATATATATATATATATATATATATATATATATATTATCAACCAGACAGACTGTTTTGCTGTATTACAGCTCATCAGTGTGGGAGACATCTGATTGTCTCAAGCCAGGATTGAAACCCGACTGTTTACAGTTAGGTTCACCTATGCAGCACCCTAGGAACAGTCGAGGTAGGAGGTTACAGAGTAAGAAGCACAGCTTATGCAGATGTGTGTGGAAGATAACGGTTAACGTTAGACTTGACCAAGCTAATATTGTAGTGATCGGAGAAGCATCCCCTTGGGATTTAAATATACGGAAACAGAGTGAGAGGGAGGGAAAGAGAGAATGGAAGCGAGAGAGAGAGAGAGATATGTGTATGTTCTTTCACAATTTTTTCAGTATATATTTGAACTTTCAACACCTTTAACAGATAATTTTTAAAAAATATTCCCGGCAAAATTAAACTGCTTTTTCCTTTTGTAAATGTAATTTGGAAGAAGAAACAATGAAAAACAAACACAAAATGTTTTCTCTCTTTTTATATTCTTTCACGAATCCGGTAGACTTTTGTAGATTTCTCTAGGATAAACAGACCTAGCCTAGTAAAAAAAAATAAAAAAAGATTCCGCTGTTCTTTATATATTGCCGCTGCTTCGAATCAGATTGTGGAAGTTAAACAATTCAATTTCATCAAGATACCCGATAGAAGATTGCTTTCTACGACGATATTGATTTAGTTTATTCAAGTTCAAGCTGCAATTCCAATTGTGAAGAGATAAATAAAAGTGCGAATGGCATTCAAAAAAAGTTGGCGGAAAACGCATGCAAACATTTAGAAACCTATAACAAATACATACATATTTGTAATAAACTTGCATTGGCGGAAGGTATCATGGATAGCTGCCCGGAATGGTAAATAGAGGAACCGAGTTCGAATTTCAGTCGTTTACACCCCATTCACTTACGCGCAAATACCCTTAACAAAGTTATGAATCCATATCCCCCGCCAAGCTATGGGTTAAATAGTAGGATTTGTATGTATAAAAATCATTTTTATTCTCAAAACATTTATAATGTAATATTCACTCACAAAAAAAATTACAATCCAAAATATGTTTCCGTTTTAAATAACTCACAAGGGGTTGATAAGCCGTAAAAAAATCAAATAAATTAATCAGCATTGATCAACAGAAGTATTTTGAGGTTAACGTATTAAGAAGTAGGAACTTTTTTATGAGTGTCCCTTGTATCATGATTGACACTCAACGCTTATCATGCTATAAATTACCGTAAAATATATTTTAGTGATATCAATCAGTCAGTTATGTGCCATGCTTAGGCGATCATGTATCTTTTGAGGTTAACGTATTAAGAAGCGGGAACTTTTCGTTAGAAACGAAAGGTTGCTAAAGCGTGCAACTAAGTTGGCATCTCTGTTCCACCCTTTTTTTTTTTATTGTCGAAACAGTTAAATGTAACTGCCTCTTCTACTCCGACAGCCTTTCTCTCTCGCACTTCCCGACAGTGGAACTCCTTTCCTCTTTCTTGTTCCATGATAACTATAATCTTCAAAAATTGAAATGTAATCGACATCTTCAAATCCCTTGATCTTGATCCTCGCCCTTCTCTTTGTCATTTCCCCCAAACACTCCCCTTTACTCTTACTTTCACTCCCTGTAACTCCTTGCGTGCTAGCGGCATTCCCGCCTTGCTTGGGGTGAAATGCTTAAAAAAATAAAGTGGTCTTTTAACTGTTGGTTCAAATTCAGCAATTATTGTCATATAGGAGAACAGTGGTGTAATATCAACTCTCTGATATGACTGTCGCTTATCGCTATAAATTACCATAATATAAATTACCGTAAAATGCATTTAAGTCATATCAGTTAGTCATGTGCCATGCGTGATGCACGCTTAGGTGATCATGTATCTTTCGAGGTTAATGTATCTTTCTGTGGTAGACCAGTTGCCATCTAAGACTATAGAACCCGGTCTACCCTGCTATTTAACCATAGCTGGTGGGGAGAGAATGACAAGGCAGATTTTTTTTTCACACAGTAGGTTGCCATTTCTTTCTGCGGTAGACCAGTTGCTATCCAAGCCTGTCCTGCTATTTACCCATAGCTGGGGGAGAGCTGGGGAGAAGAAGAGTATTCATACATTTCCCAAGGGTATTAGCACATAAGTGAATGTAAAGGATTCGACTGAAATTCGAACTCGGCTCTCCGATTTCTCATTCCGAGCCAGTATCCATTAATTCTCTGCGTCTCCTTTAGTCATATGCAGTACGATAATTGTATATAAAATAGCATTTATAGAGCAATGATTAACAATGATACTGCTCACTAGTGGATGATTATATTGTATTATATCAGGAAAAAACTCAACATGTTAACAAAATGCAAATAAAAACAGTATTCATAACTTATATATGGCGTGTCCCTTCAGGATGAATATCATTGCTCTCCACAATTTCTTGTCATTTATAACCCTTAATAAATTTTGTCTTTTTGTTGTTTCTCCTAAACCTTTATCGGCTATCCATTTACACAATCAAGTTATGTAGGTTGTGCGTTGTTTTCAGCTGTGCCTCTTACCTTCAATCTGTCCTGTGTGTATAAAATTTTCCAAGCTCTCATTAGGATCAGGAGAAATTTTAACTATCCTATTTTTAAGTATAAATACCCTTTTTGTTTCCATTTTCTCTAAAACTGCGTCGTTGCCGACATGTCCAGTTCATAATATTCTCAGCATCCTTCTGTAGAACCACATTTTTGTTGCTTCAAGTTTCTTCTTCATCTGCGGGGAGATTGTCCAGCATTCGTGCCATATAGGGGACTGATATTACACGATTGTTCAGCAATCTTGTCTTTGTTTCTAACGAAATTTTTCTGTTTCTTAATACTTTGCTTATCTTTTAGAAGGCATATTTCGCTATCCCAATGCGTCTTCAAATGTCAGTGTTGCATTTCCTATCTTCTGCTAAAACACTTCTCATATTTTATATTGTTTTACTTGTTTGATTTTGGTATCGCATATTTGTAAATTGCGTGTTGGGATGTTCCTTTTACTAACAGCCATGTATTCCTTCTTCTTGGAATTGATGTTTAAACCTTTCCTTCACTCCCTTCCGTGGGTATTCTTGTAGATTCCTTTTTGTACCTTCTATTAGCACTGTCATCTGCATATTTATGTTGTTAAGATTATCGCCGCAAATAATGAATCCTGGTAGGACACCTAACGGTAGATATTCCACCGTAAGCTTTCATAGGTTCAATAAACCTCCTTGTTTTGAACATCTACTGGATCGCTAAAGATACTGAAATAATGGGGGGGTCCTTGTGTTGCTCCAGAAAATATCTGACTCCTGCTATCATGCTCTATCTTTACAAGAGTCAGAGATCAGACCAAGAATGGAGTATTGACGCCATGCCTGGGTTGGTGCTGCTCAAGAATTACTGTACTGCATCGGGTTCTAAACGAGTTAATCAAGTTTTGTGAGTCATGAATATTATTTTCCAAAAGTAAGTGAACTCTTACATTTAATATTTCGTGAGTGCTCCCATTGCGGTTAGAATTCCAACCAATTTTCTATAAATTTTAAGAAGTTTCTGGCAGTAGTGAGTGCCGGTTTCTGACAATTCTTCTTGACAAAACTCCCACAATTGCTCGATTTCATCTGGGTGTTTTGCATGTACTGCCTTCTTTAACTTGAACCACAGATTTTCAATTAAGTTTTGATCATGATTTGGTCTAGACTATTCTTTGAGTTGAAAATACTTTTTTTTTAACCCATTCTTTCATGGATTTGGTTTGATGCTTTGAATCATTGTCCTGCTGGATGATCCAGCCCCAACTTAAACCAAACTTTCAATTTGAGGGTAAAACACATTCGTTAAAAATTGCTTGGTATCTTTCAGAGTCCACCGTGCCGTCAATGCTTACTAATTTGCCTTTTCCAACTACAGCAAAGCCCCCTCCCCCCACCATGTTTAACTGTTGGCACTAAATTCTTATCTACAAAAGACATATGAGGTGCGCGCCAGAGATACCGCCTATCGTACCTCCCCAAAACCTTTCGTTTGGTGTCACCAGACCATAAAATCTTTTGCTAGTACGTTTCTAGCTTGTTTGTGCTTTTTTAATAAGCAGTAGCTTTTTGTAGATATTCCGCCATGAGAACCAGCATCGTTCAGATTTGGTCGCAATGTAGATGCATGCAGACTGATTCCGATATTGGCAAAGTAAACTTGGAGAACCGCAGAAGTCACAGCAGGATTCACCTGGACTTGTCAAGCTAGATGCTTACATTCTCTTTGAGTTGTTTTTTCGCAGACGGCCATTTCTTGATTGCGATTCCGTCATACTTATGGCCTTCTATTTATGAATAATTTGTCGCAAAAGACGTATGAGGAGCTCACCAGAGGTACCGCCTATCGTACCTCCCAAAAAGCTTTCGTTTGATTTCATCAGACCATAAAATCTTTTGCTAGAATGTTTCTAGCTTGTTTGTGCTTTTTTAGTAAGCATTAGCTCATTTGGCAACGCTTATCCTACAGAGGAAATGTTGCCTGTCTTTCTCTGATCTATCGCTATTCCTATTGAAAATGTTCTAACGAGTCTCATTCCTTTGTCTTAAGACCATCACAGCTAGGATTCTTCATGCCTTGTAGCAAGTCAATCAACGTGTTCCTTTAACAAGAAGTAAGCCCCTCTCAGACAGCTACTTCCGCAGAAGCGTTAATTTATGGTAGAGACTCCCGCGATTCTTGCCAACAATCTTAATCTCTTCAGGTTCAGTCAGAGCCAACTGATATCTATCCCCCATAGCCTCATAATATGCGCTTCTTCCTTCCCTCTCACTTACAACAATCTCATTCAGTAACTATCTACCTTAACTGGATTTTGTGTTTTGTATTTTCTTCTTTTTATGTGCCATGTCCTGTCAGGACGTAGGCGATCATGGCTCTCTACCTCCCTCTATCCCTTGCAGCTCTCCCTCTGCCACCTCCCCCAGACTACGTTCTGTGATCCACTTGCTTAAAGCCGCTAGGTATGACATGCGTTGTTTTCCCTTGTCTCTCTTTACCTCTATTCGACCCATGAGTATCAAATTCTCCAGGTTCTTCTTCCTCAGTAGGATTCCCTAAAATGTTAAGCATAAGCCTCCTTCTTGTTTACAACCTCTCTATGACCTCATCGTTGCTCACACGCTCGGTCCATGATATCCTTAGCATCTTTCTGTAGATTCACATGTCCGTCGCTTCGCTTCTCTTCTTCATCCTTAGGGGATCTAAAATAAACAAAGAAAAATTGCCGATTATTGGGACACTTGTCCAATGACCGAAAAAAATCTCATCTGTGGTAAAAAAACTCACATAGATCATATAGATCATAGAACAAAAAATATATGAACGTAGATCGTATAATAATTATATATATATATATATATATATATATATATATATATATATATATATATATATATATATATACAAGTATATGATTGGTGTATACGGAATAAATTCCAATAACCAACAATTACTATTCTTAAGAGTGCTCAATACAGAGTAGAGCGAATACAATTATTTATTTAAAAATTATAACATAAATATGTTATAAAATCACTACAAAAATAGCCATTTTGTTCAAACACCTCTGGTGTCTTATGTATTTTCATTGGTCATTTCAGCTCATGTGACAGCGTTTACCCTTACGAGGAGTGGTTAATTAATTTGAACCTTTTAAAACCTTTATTCTACAATCTAAATTCAACATCATCACTTGATAAGACACCAGAGGTGTTGAAACAAAATGGCTATTTTTGTAGTGATTTTATAACATGTTTATGTTACAATGTTTAAATAAATAATTATATATATATATGTGTGTGTGTGTGTGTGTGTGTGTGTCTGTGAGTAAGATGTTTAATAGTATCTGAAACAAAAATAAAGATAGTGAGTAGAAGTAGAATATCTTTAATTAAAGACACCTTTCGCCGGAGAAAATCTTAGTTTATGTTCTCATTGGCGTCATCGGTTTAGCTCAACTAATGACGCCAATGAAAACATAAACTCATCTTTTCTCCGGCGAAACGCGTTTCTTGAATAAAATGTTACACTTTGTCTCAGCAATATATATATATATATATATTAATAAATATACATATACCTACGCACCTCGAACGTAGCTATATGTATATTTATTAATATATACTGCTTTGCTGTTGTATATATATATATATATATATATATATATATGTAAGCAAATATATGGATATAGATCCGATAGTATGAAGAAAATATATACGGAAAAAAACAAACAAAAATCCTTATATACAATTATGCTGTTTTAATGTTAACATTATATACAATTATGCTGTTTTAATGTTAACATTAAAACAGCATAATTGTATATAAGATTTTTGTTTTTTTCCGTTATTTTTTCTTCATATATATATATATATATATATATATATATATATATATATATATATATATATATATATATATATATATCGATGATTATCGAGTTAGCCTCGTAGAGGATTTACTCTTAACGAGTTTGGTAATCAGTAAGTGTCCATGGTTGGAGCTCCTGTTACAGAAAAATCTAGGTTTTTGGAAAGATCTGTATCATTCTATATAATGGATAAATTTTATTTTGAAACAATGCATCAGCAGAGAAAGTATTTAATCTTGCGCATGCATGCTTGGTGATCACGTGTGTTAGCAATCACACGCGCGTGTGAGCGAATCTGTTTCTCAGAATGCAATTAAATACTTACATCCGAACAGATGCTGTTGACATGCCCCCGCGTGAACCGGCCTTTTGAATGTAGCTTCAAGATGAAGGCCTTTCATATTATTGACCTTCTGCCCGGAAGTAGGCACTTGTGTTCTTTTGTTCAAACAGATAGCATCTGTGGAGAGGAACTTCCTGACGGTGGAGAGTACTTCAGTGAAGAACGATCACGGCAAAGGAGGACAACTAAGTGCACCAACCCCGCCCCCCTCTGACACCGAACCCCGCCAATTCTCTCTTGAATAATGAAATAAATGATAAAACGGGGCTGGGATGTCGACGGAATAAGTTACACATAATTAGAAATCGTTTTAATGTGTGTTAGCTCTTCTTAAAGACAATTATATATATATATATATAATTTGTCTTTAATTGTCTTTTGTATTTAATTATATATATATATATATATATATATATATATATATAGTTTGTCTTTAATTGTCTTTGTATTTAATTATATATATATATATATATATATATATATATATATATATATATAAAAAATTGTCTTTAAGAAGAGCTAACACACATTAAAACGAGCCGGCTTTCCCTGACGATCCGTTTAGGTGAAACCTGGGTAGGTTTGTCTTTGTTTCTTTTTCTAAAACCTTTTTTTTTCCTTCGAGATTGATTTGATTATTGGCAAATCAAAAATTCGAAGGTTTTTCGAAACGAGTATAGTTACCTATATATATATATATAACAACATAAATATGCAGTTGCCTTAAAGTTATAGTTAGCAAACTGGCATCGTTGATTCTAAACATGGACATTCATTTTTCATTTTGTGTCCCTTAATCCAGTCATTATAGTAAATGTTAGTAGACTGTCATTTACTAGGCACCCTTAGAAAAGCATCAGCGGATTATTGACCGCTTAAGGAAAAGCGGTCGAAATAGCGGAGGTAATTTTTTATTTTTTTTTCTGTTATACGAAAACATCTCCAGCTTATTATTTATTTCAAACCTGTATCTGTGCGATTTTTTTCGACAGACTTTCATAGCTCTTTCTGTTTTTAGAACCTTTTTCCCTCGAGATTGATTTGATTATTGGCAAATCAAAAATTCGAGGGTTTTTCGAAACGATTATAGTTATCTATATTTGTATTTATATATATATATATATATATATATATATATATATATATATATATATATATATATATATATATATAACAGGGTGCTATGGATAAATTGTCGTCACTTTATATTTTCAATTTCACGCATGCGCGTTGTTTCTTTTTGATTTTGTCGACTGCGCAAAAAGTAGGGTCTGTTGGGCACCGTTTGTTAGTAAAAGAGCACCATGAAATTTGGAAACGACATGCTGTATTACTTGGAGTTGGCACATGAAGCTCCATTATTAAAAGAGTGTTTTAGTGTCAATCTGAGGACAGAGCAGTGGAAAGAGTTTTATAAGTCTAATGGCTGTTACGAAGATGTTTACAGCGATCACTCGTGATGGCGACGTTATGCCTTCATTCATCCTCCCGCAGGTCCTTAAACTCAACATGAAAGCCTACATCAATTGCCTTGAGGCGTTAGTACTGTCCTGGGTCAAGACTGTGGCCGCTAGAAGACCCTATATCAGGAAACAGGACTCCTCACCATGCAACACAAGCAGGAGAATCCTCATGTCAGTCAGAAAATTTCTACAATCACATCACCCCTTACATCTGGCCGCATATCTTCCCAAACTGCAACCCCATTGATATGTGGGCACAGTTTAGCAAGAGACCAAAAAAACTTCTTGAAACACCAAAGATGAACTGAAGGTAAGGATTCACCAACTTAAACAAGGAGACCGTCCAGAAGAGATGCAGGAGATTCCGAAGTCGTCTGGAGCCTGTAGTTGAAGCCAATGGCAAGGGTACTGAATAAATATACTCTTTAGTATTTCAAGATATTTTGTGTAATTTTGGTAAATATATCTGTTAAAATCAGTGTCAGCAGTGTTATTTTCATTTTTGGCAAGTTAGACGACAATTTATCCATCGCACCCTATCTGTTAATCTAATTTGTGGCGTTCCGAACGCAATATATTAATAAACTATTTCGGCTGCCAGCCTGCAGACTCTAGAAAGTCTCAAAACTCCCCCCCCGGTAGGATTCGAACCTGCGTCCTCTTTTGCAAAGGGAAACCCCTATCTTATCCGACGTGTTTTAACCGTTCGGCTACGGAGAGCTTCAGAAAACTTTGTTTTGTGGCTCAATTGTAAAATGCACCGAGCTTGGAAAGTGGCTTCTCTGATTACAAAAGGAATACAGGGGGTACCTCGACATGGTGTAATGGTTAGAAAGCTTGTCTTGCTAGATCAGTTACGACTGAGTATTGAGTTCGATCCTTACTGTGTGCACCTTACTTTCGGCCTTGTGCCACATCTAAGCCGGGCTTAGAAAATCACTACAATAGAAATACAGGTTCGATTCCTTTCGAGTGGTACATATACGTTGTGTGTGTGTGTGTGTGTGTGTGTGTGTGTGTGTGTGTGTGTTTATGCGTGTGAATCAATAATTGACCTTTGCTTTCCTATGACCTCTAATTGTGCCTAAACGGTAAAACGGTCTTGGCTTGGATATTGACCTCCCATATTAAAACATGTTCGATTCTTGTTGTGAGTAACATTAGATTTAATAAGATTTCGTTGTCTAGGCCGGCAGACATTAAATTCACAGTGTTAAAAAAAAGAGTAGATGTCTACCCAAATATGTCTATTCTCCAAATATAACATTTAGAGTAATAAAATACATGTAAGTTAAATTTTACAAGTCTGGTTTATCTAAGTCGATCTCATTGAGGGTTTTATAGTTTATATTTTGCCTTTTTTTATTTTGTAAACATTTCATATTTGGTGAGGAAAGGGCATATGTTGTTTGGCAGTGGACGCAAATCTACCGTATGCTATTCCGAAATTTGTGAACTTTCAATATATTTTCGCCTTTATATATTATTATTTTTATTTTATATTTAATATGGGATAACGATATATAAATTTGTATATATCAAGAACAATTTTAGCGACGAAAGCACTCTGTAAGTATTTTCGTCTTCTTGAACTTTTTTCTGATCAACGAAGAAAGCAATTCACCAAGACGAAAATATTTAAAGAGTGCCTTGGTTGCTCGATCATCCACAATAAATTTGCACACAGCCTCTTACAACATTTCACAGTTCCTGACAGATCTTCTATTATCATTGTGTCGGATATCTAATGAGGAAAGTGATAGATACAAGAAGAAAACGGAAAAGATTCTAAATTAAAAAGACTAGATTATATAGTCAAAACCCATTAAAAAATGAAAAATTAGAATTACTAGCGTCTCTCGTTCGTGCGCATGTGCAGTAGCGCCAACGCAAACAAATTTAGTCCTATAAATCACGAAGTAACAAAACGTATCACACGAAAACGTTCGTTTCCATTTTGTTCTATATTTGCTATCAAAACTGCATTCTTTAATCGAAAAATAATGATAACATCTCTTACTATATTCATTGAGTGTATTGTTTTGTAAAATATTCCTGTCTCTGTTGTAAGTTTAGGTTTTAAGTTTAATTTTATTATTGTTGTGGAATGTTTAAGGGCCAGAAAGAAAGACAAGACGAAGGTAGCTTGTAAAAGTATATTGAAGATATATACAAAACAATAGTGTTAGTAATAAGTAGATTAGCACTGCGTCTACTACTCCACTTCACTTCACTCTCTATCCGACTCTTGCTGTTTGTATTTATGAGAGGAGGAAGAGCTCATTATACCGTAGGAGGGTTTACCACAACAATTATTTTGTTTTGTTTCAATTAAATCTCTTTTTTTAAGTAGTTATAACTTATTATTGCATTAAGTATCCATAAATTTCTTTTTCATGTGTAGTCATACTCAGATCCATGGCGTGTAGTATTGAATGAGGGCAATCCTTCAGATATAACTGCAATATATCTGTAAAGGGGCAATATGAATAAAGACAAAATGAAAACTTAACTTAGCCGACCCGTTTCGTCCTATGATGGATTTTATCAAGGTAAATTTGAGGATTTTATTTTACATTTATAAAAGTAAAATGTTCTTAGCTTCTCATATTTTAAGAGACGCCCATAAATATTCATCAGGTTAACAGAAAGGTTTAAGTAAATTATGGAGGATACTAAGTGACCTTATTTAATGTCTAATAAACAAAAATGAGTAAATGATATTGATGAATTTTTCATGCAATTAATATATAAATAAACTGTTTTCATTTTAAACAGGATTTTATTTCAGCTGCTAGCCTGCAGACTCTTGAAAGTCTCAAAACTCCCCCCACACACTCCGGTAGGATTCGAACCCACGTTCTCTTTTGTAGGGAAAACCACCATCTCATCCGGCGTGTTTTAACCGCTTGGCTACTGAGAGCTTCAGAAAACTTTAAATTATTTTAGTATTGGATAAATTTGTGTATTATTATATATATATATATATATATATATATATATATATATATATATATATATATATATATATATATATATATATATATATATATATATTTATAACAGTTTAGTTGCCGTAAAGTTGTAGTTAGCAAACTGGCATCGTTGATTCTAAACATGGACATTCATTATTCATTTTGTGTCCCTTAATCCAGTCGTTATAGTAAACGTTAGTAGACTGTCATTTACTAGGCACCCTTACAAAAGCATCACCGGTTTATTGACCGCTTCTTAAGGAAAAGCGGTCGAGATAACAGAGGTTATTTTTATTTTCTGTTTTACGAAAACAATTGAATCATCTCCAGCTTATTATTTTTTACATGGAACAATTGAATTAATTTTCCTAAACACTAACGAAAATAATTCTAAACCCGCCATAGGAAGTTTAATTCAATTCTTTCGTATACAGACCCGTTATGTTGGTTATTCGCTTTTTTTTTCTTGCCTTCAGCATCGCCTCTGTGTTTTTGTAATTAAAGACTTTTCTTCAATATGCCCCCCCCCCACCAAATTTTACTAGTCTCTTTCTGATTTTTTCTTTTAATCGTTACATCACAAGCAAGGCGATAAAGCCACTAGGACGCAACAGGTTACTGAAAGTGAAAGGACCTGAACAAAATTTGAGGAGAGAAAGAGGACATTAAAATATCCTGATTCAGTGATGACGATTGACGTGGGATTTCTATTTTTGAAGGTCATAGTTGACGGGAAATTAGGATTGCTGGGTCTGCTGCTAGGAAAGTTGGTTCATTTTGTCGCGCCAGACAAATTTTCTCGTCCGAATCTATTTTGAACATTTATCCGTAAATTGAATATTGTTGCAACATCTGCTCTAGTGCTCCTGCTATATATCTCGAGATTCTTAACAGAATCCAATTTAAGCTCAATACTTGATTGTCAATTAGGTCTCATCATTTTACTGTTGAATTTACTAGATGTAACCTTAAGTTTTATTCTAATAGTTTTTCTTTTTTCTCAGTTTCTCTTTACTCAGTTTCCCAAAGGCATATTACTTTATCCCTACGCTCCTTTGAATTTTTATAGCACACTTTTCATATACTACCTTTCTTCTTCGTTTATGTTTTGTCTCTTCAGGGTGTGGGCGATCATCGTTCTAAACAAATTCCTGTCCTTGGTAGCTATCAGAAATGTTTGTTTGTTTTTGTTTTTTTGTTTTTTGTTTTTTTACTAAACTTCCCACTTCTTGTTCTGCCATCAATTTACAGAAGTTACTTAGATATTAAAGTATTACTTTCTTGCTTGATTTTGACATTTCCGTTCTGGAGCTAGCATCCTGGGTTTCCTCTCTCCCGGACAAACAAACATTCTGTCTTTTTTTTTTTTTTTTCAATTCTTGCTTTGATTCATTTCAGCTTACTTAGGAATATCTTTTTTGGGGGACCATATTTTCAAAAACCAACAGAAACTGGATACAGCCAGTTCTTTACTTATAGTCTTGTATCATATTCGCGTTAGAGAAATCTCTGTCGCTCTCTCTTCTCTCTCCCCTCTCTCCCCTCTCTCTCTCCCTCTCTTTACACACACACACACACACACAATATATATATATATATATATATATATATATATATATATATATATATATATATATATATATAGCAGCATGGCCCGGCGTTGCCCGTGCTTGATTCAAAAATCGTACGACTCATACAGCAATCGCTATCACTTGACTTAAAAATTTTTTGCCCTTCCTTGTCTTTAAAGGAGTGCCCTTTGTCGTGCTACATACCTTACTTCTTGCCTATCTCACACTGCAATTTTTTTCTAAGTTCTATACTAAACATTAAATCTGTTACGGAAAAAGAACTAAACAAAATGAACACAAAACGATCAGCTTTAAAAAAGGACTCGCAAGTGGAAAAACCGAATGAAAAAAGAATGTTAACAACAAATACTTTTTCACACCCAACCCAGTTCTGCGGAATCAGAATCAACGTTGAGTTTAAGCAAGCGAATGAGCCAATTGGAGTAAAGTGCCATGCAGATTGAAATTTTTCCCACTTGTGAGGAATGCAGCTATCGATTTTTTCGCATGTTAGCATGCTAGTTAATATTCGTGTCAGTCAGCTGTTGGCTCTCACGCTGGCCAATAGAATCTTCCTGCTAATTCGTGGCAGCCAGCTATTGGCTCTGACTCTGGCCAGTAGAAAATGACCGCAAACTACATGAAAAGTGCCGTAGAAGCGTGAAGAAATCGATTATTTCCACTATCGATGGGAGTTGGGAAATGCAACGTCGGACTTGGCCTTCCCGCTAATTTGGAGCATGTGCATGTAAATTTTGGTGCAAATCCGTCGAAAATTGCGGCCGTGCACTCGTTACACACACGCACACACATCCTGCCTTTTATAGATAGAGATATGTATATAGATATAGATATATATATGACACATGGAAAAGTTTATTTTTGAAGGCTTTCATTCGTTAGGATTTCATCGGATTGGACTTTGTTGACGTTGCCACGTTTATACATTTGCACGAAACGAGAGTCGCTGGTAGTTTGAAAATGTTTTTGAAAGAATATTTTTTTAAAAAAAGAATAGATGAATTTGGTTAGATTGAAAATTTTTTTTTAATAAATATTCTTTCAAATATATTTTGAATATATATATATATATATATATATATATATATATATATATATATATATATAAAGATAAAGGTAATAATTTGATTGTATACTTCTATGGGTTAAAGCTGGTCTGTTCTTTCATCAGTCATGCTCCATTTTCTAATATATTGAAATTCATTCAACACATCACGCTCAATCGTCGCTATCAATTATAAAGCAATTGAAAAGAAATCAATAATTGAGACTCCAAAGCTACAATTCTCTTTTCCTCTTCACGATAAGAAACTCACAAATGACTTTAACAAGCGGTATTTCCTTATCTAACAAAAAGAAAATAAAATCAGAATAGCCAAAAAACGCACCAGTTCAAAGCAAAATTCGTTTCGGTCTAAAATGAAAGTCTCAAAGAATCTCTTTTAATCATGTTTGCTTAAAACAAAAGTAAAATCTGAATCAAGAGTGGTTGTTAATCAGCGTTTTTATTTTATTTCCTTCTTTCGTAGGATAAAGTCGGCCAGAATGTTTATCCAAACAGATGCGTCAATCTACAACATTTTAGATTATTTTTTCAAAGTAGCTGACAATTTACGACGGAGTTCATTGTATTTATTTTATTTTTTGAAGCAGCCGATAATTTTCCAGACTCATGATAATTTGTTCGAAGCAGCCGATAATTTTCTAGAGATCATGGTAATTTGTTCGAAGCAGCCGATAATTCTCTAGAGTTCATGGTAATTTGTTCGAAACAGCCGATAATTTTCCGTATCTCATGGTAATTTATTCGAAGCAGCCGATAATTTTCCGAAGCTCATGGTAATTTGTTCGAAGCAGCCGATAATTTTCCGGAGCTCATGGTAATTTGTTCGAAGCAGCCGATAATTTTCCAAAGCTCATGGTAATTTGTTCACAAGCAGCCGATAATTTTCCGAAGCTCATGGTAATTTGTTCGAAGCAGCCGATAATTTTCCGAAGCTCATGGTAATTTGTTCGAAGCAGCCGATAATTCTCTAGAGCTCATGGTAATTTGTTCGAAGCAGCCGATAATTTTCCAAAGCTCATGGTAATTTGTTCGAAGCAGCCGATAATTTTCCGAAGCTCATGGTAATTTGTTCGAAGCAGCCGATAATTTTCCGAAGCTCATGGTAATTTGTTCGAAGCAGCCGATAATTTTCCAGAGATCATGGTAATTTGTTCGAAGCAGCCGATAATTTTCGAAGCTCATAGTAATTTGTTTCGAAGCAGCCGATAATTTTCCGAAGCTCATGGTTATTTGTTCGAAGCAGCCGATAATTTTCCGAAGCTCATGGTAATTTGTTCGTAGCAGCCGATAATTTTCCAGAGATCATGTTAATTTGTTCGAAGCAGCCGATAATTCTCTAGAGTTCATGGTAATTTGTTCGAAGCAGCCGATAATTTTCCGGAGCTCATGGTAATTTGTTCGAAGCAGCCGATAATTTTCCGGAGCTCATGGTAGTTTGTTCGAAGCAGCCGATAATTTTCCGGGGTTCATGTTAATCAGTCCGGAGCAGAAAATAATTATCCACGGTGTTCATGGCAATTTGTTGGATAGAAAACCGATAATTTTTCGCGAAATCCATTGTATTTACTTTTTGAAGTAGCCGATAATCTTCCACGGAGTTGATGGTAAAACTATTTCCGAGCATCTAATAATTTTCTACGTACTTCACAGAAACTAAATTGAACAAATGTAACCAACTACAATGCAATATTTAATATTCTCAACTTTATAAAGATTTATTATTTACCATTTTATAAAGACATAAATATGAAAAACACCAGCTAATTGCCAATGAATTCGAATATTCACATATTTTAATAATTATGTAAATATAAAATTAATCTTTTAGATAAAAAAATACCAACAAAATAGTGTATAATATTTTTGTTGTCATTAAAATGCTAAACATAGCTTCTTAAGACAATAAACATTGCCGGGAAAGCCGAGGGTTTTTACAGTATTAATGGCGTCAATAGAAAAACCGTCCTTTTGACCATTTTTTTTTTCGGCTATAAAGAATATACATTGCTGTTAATTCTATTTTGTCATATCTCTAGCTTTTCTTACTGAATTTCACTGCCTGATCCAAGGATGAAATTTATGATAGCATCAATATCTATGACGATAATCGAGTAATAGAACTTTGGAGCCTTAAACCTGTATTTTTTCCTGATTAAATTCTATCATATATGTTCAGTTCTAGGGTAATGTTTAATTACAATGTACAGCGCGTTTTTGTTTTTTTGTTTTTTCGTTTATCGAGTGAATGTTTTCTGATAAAACATTTTGGGAGACAAATGAAATTAAGCTATTCTTACTGAAAGGAAATGCGAAACAATATTATCAAAAGTGATATTAAGAGTCAAAAAATTATATAAGCTGAGAATATGCGTCCGAAATCGAATAAATTTTGTACAGAAATTTGGATGTGCAGCTGGTGTTTCGCAATGCGTTATCGGAGAACTGAGTTCGAATTCCATTCGAGTTCGTTACATTTACTTACACGCAAATACCCTTGAAAAAGGTCTATGGATCCATCTCTCTCCCTATCTATGGGTTAAATAATAGAACAGCCTAGTAAAATGAAAATCTGACAATTTATAGCCGTGGCGAAGCACATACTATGCAGTTAATGAACTTTATTATCTTGACTAGGGCCGGACTTCCTTCGTCCCTGTACATAAAATTAAGGAGACATTGTAAAGCAAAGAGGTTCGGTGCAGTAAGGAGGCTCAGTGGAATAATGGTTAACGGTTCGAATTGAGGATTCGGAAAGCCCAGTTCGAATTCCAGTCGGGTTCATTACATTTCACTTCATTAATACTCTTGGGAAAGGTATGAATCTATCTTCTAGATAAAATAGCAGAGCAGACTGTGTCCAATAGCTTTGGCTGACAACCAGACTAGGAGAAGGAAAACGAATCGTACTATCCTAAAAGTGTTTATACATACGACCGGGGACCGCTTTTGAATGCAAATCCCCACTAAAACTCCTAGTTTGTGCAAAGTCCGAATAATAACAACCTCTTCTACGCTTGGTCAGTTTTCGTTTCGTATGAATACTGCAACAGGCAGGAATAAAATTAAGAACACCTATACGTTCCCAGCATAAAGAATTCTTTCTGTCTGTAAAATCATCATTGCCAATTTAGTTCCTATCATTGGGCCAAATTATTACGTAGAGGTTGTTTAAAAAAGGGGCGTTTTTTTTTTTAAATCATTTAACGTTTGGGAAAAAAGAAATTAGTGTCTCATAGTTGTGAAGGTTGGGTTAAATAAGAACTGGACATAAGACTTATTTGAGGGCTGAGAAATTCAGATAAATAAAAGCTTTATTTTTTTTATTTTTTTTCAGAAATTTCTTCTTATTTAATATATCATAATTGGAATGTTTTTAAAAGCAAATCTGAGAATTGACACGGGGAAATGATATGATTAACGCATCGATTTCTAGAATACCGTGAGGCAATGTAAGGTGCCGACGAATCTTTATAGGCTGTCGTTAATAAAATCTGTTCTTATAGACATGTAACCTTTGATCAATCTTGTGAAGTCATCATGTTCGCCAAAGGCGACCATCTGTACAAACTCGCGCGCGCACACGCACGCACGCACACATACACACGCACACATACACACGTACATACACACACATATACATACATATATATATATATATATATATATATATATATATATATAGAGAGAGAGAGAGAGAGAGAGAGAGACAGAGAGAGTGAGAGAGAGTCCGCCAAAAATGTATACATATTTAAGGAAAGGAAAAACTTGTCTTTCGAAGTTTTATATAAGTGAGATAACACCATTTACTGTAGTAAGATATTTTCTCGACAGATGGCATTACATTTGCGGCCCTGGGAGAAGAAATTGGAAATGCATGTGCAGCAGTCCCACTGAACACATAGTCCAACGTTGCCCAAGCAGTATCTCGCCGTACTAATAAATGTCTGGACGTTAAAGGCCACCATTTGAGAATATATATATATATATATATATATATATATATATATTATATATATTCTTCACATACAAGCCTGTTTCGCTGTTTCACAGCTCATCAGTGTATCTAGACATCCGATTGTTTCAAGCCGGGATAGAAACTTGACTGATTTGTCATCAATCAGAGATGCTATCCCTAAGCTATCAGCGCACGGCAGAGAAAGGGAATCTTTTAACATATTAAATACGTGGTTTATACAAACGGAAAAATCAATAGCTAAGAGGGCTCAATTCAGAACTGAAGAGCGATGCGTTAATAGCTCTCTATAGTTCTCAATCGGCGAACGAGAGCATAAATAATATATATATATATATATATATATATATATATATATATATATAGAGAGAGAGAGAGAGAGAGGGAGAGAGAGTGTTCATAAAGGTCTATTTACAATCTAAAAATATATTACAAAGGCAGTTGGCACCATAGCTAGATGACCAACGATCATTTTCCAGCAAGATGGTGCAGTACCATATTAGGGACTGCATGGTTGTGGATTGCTAAATCCAACATTTCCAGATCGGTGGATTGGAAGGGGTTTCCCAATTCTCTGGCAACATCGTTCACCAGATATGACTCCTCTGGACTTCTTTCTATGGGATTATGTTAAAGATATCGTGTATCGAACAAAGGTACGGGACATCACTGATTTAAAGCCAATGATCACTGATGCCACTGACACCATTCATGAGGCTATGCTATAGCGAACATGGCAAGAAATCAAGTATCGTCTTGATGTGCTTCGTGCAATTAATGGCGCCCATATAGAGCTGCATTAAATTACTTAAAAAACACCAATATCTACTCTTCATTTTGTAACAATTTTCACGTATTTTTTGTCTTCATTTGCTTTTGTAATATTTTTTAAACTTGTAATGACTCTTTATGGACATCCTATATATAAGGAATAGTAAAGAGGAAAACTGGATTATATCACGAGGGATCATCATTGTGCAAAATAGAGTCTAATGGTGCAATAAAAATCTCATAGAATTCCAGTAAGATATCTTTAATCATTTCTAAGACACAATTCAATAATAATCAATCTAAAAATTGCATAATTTTGTTGTTAAACGATTTGGACAATTTTGCTGTCACACCCGGTATAATGAAATGAGAGTTTTTTAAGCGGTTTGTATATTTATTGCCGGTGACGGCACTGGCTCTTAGTAGATGAAATGACGAAGCATAAAATCTTGTCTTGCTAGCAGTACCCGGAAGCAGCGAATCTCCAAAAGAAAGAAAATTTAAATGACTTTGTTTTTATTTATTTATCGGGAACTTATAGTTTAACAAGAAAACGTCCTTATCTCTTGCAGAGAAAACGCAAAATATATATCTGTACATAGGTAAAAATTTAGAACTTGTATTAAAATTTAACTTATTTGAACATTTCGGTAATCTCAAATAATCTACCGAGAGGTTAATGGGGAAAACAAAATATAACGTTCCTCATAGAAAATATTCATAATTTAGCAAAATGTATCATGGAGAGAGTAAGAGGAGCCCGGCGAAAGATTGAAAAATGCAAACAAATACAGTGTAGTTACTGAAATTTTATCTTTTACTTTTAAAACCTACTTCATTTCAAGATGTTTTTTTAAAGAAATTCAGGGTGATAGCTAACTTTTTACTCGTAGTATACGCACACACACCTATCTCTCTCTCTCCCTCTCACACAAACACACACACACACACTCTCTCTCTCGCTCTCTCTCTCTCTCTCTCTCTCTCTCTATATATATATATATATATATATATATATATATATATAAGTTGAGGTCGATACCATGGGCCACCAAGTCTGTTTTATGCTTAAACGCAATCTTCAAGCTATGTTCATTGTGTTGACTCGACTATTTATATATGCTAGTCAGTGGTGCACTATAGGTAGGTCTATTGTATTATTTTACCGCTTGTTCAGTAGAAACTAACAGTTATGTTTCAATAATTGTGGATATATATATATATATATATATATATATATATATATATATATATATATATATATATATATATAATCTA